>OZ024864.1:26730687-27083187 GCA_964017155.1 Oasisia sp. SBJ-2009 | reverse complement strand
CGAAGACGACGCAGGAGAGTGCTGTGGTCTAGGGTGTCAAATGCTGCGCTAAGATCTAACAGCATAAGCAGTACGCCACCCCGTGAATCCACTGCATGCATCAGGTCTTTGTGTATCCGCACTAGTGCTGTCTCTGTGCTGTGTTTGGAGCGGTACGCGCTCTGGAATGGGTCGTTGTAACCGTTGATGTCAAGATAGTAGCGTAGTTCCTTAGCGACGTACCGTTCCAGCGTTTTCGACAGAAATTTTAAGTTCGATATCGGACGGTAGTTTGCGAGACAGTTAACTTCGAGAACGCGTTTTTAAGCATCGGAGTAACCATCGCGTGCTTCATGGTGTGAGACAGAGAGGCAGAGATAGACAGGGAGGTAGAGAGATTGAGAGAAAAAGGCAGTCAGTCAGAGACGGAGACGGAGACGGAAACAGAGACACAGAGAGAGAGACAAAATAGTTCTTACAGTTGTTATCTATTTGCAACACAATCGAAATGAAAACGTAACCCCATCTCCAACGGGTTAGTTTCGAGTATGTTTCTGGAAAAAATGGGAGCTAGATTTCAGTGCAAGCAAATATTGTAAGAACGTGGGGGCTTTACATAACAACACTAGCTATTCCTAAGCTTCATATTTTACTATTTAATTTACATGCTGCTTTAAAAACACACAAATGGGTGCATGTCCACACCGTGCATCGTCGAAGTAAAATACTAAAAGCCAGTAAAATACTAAAACAGGCTGACTATGATATACTTTACATTCCGTTGTCGTCTGCGAGCATGGAATGAAGCACGTCTTGTTGCACATCTCTTTGTATCTGTTGCCTGGTATTTCCTCTCCCGTTTCGCCGTCGTTCATCCAGCATTCTCTTGTCGTTTGCTGCGTGCCTTCCGCCCCGCACGATTCGCTACAAAGGCCGTAGTCGCCGCAGTCACCACACTCCTTCACCGGGCACGTAATGAAACATCTGTCGGTGCATAACACAGAGTGTCTACTGCCGGGGACCTCTTCGTTCTTTCCGTTAGCCACCCAGCACTCCTTGTAGCCCTCTTTCCTACCTTCTCCACACGACTTGCTGCAGTCTTCGTAGTGCCCGCATTCTCCACACACCACTGTGTGGTTGGCTGCCAAAACAAAGTGTCATTAACAGTTAGAACAGAGACAGATAGAACGGTCCAGATACAAACACAAGCAATCGATAGCGAGAAGATTTCATTCGTGCAGTTGTGCCTAAAAGCTAAACGTGTCTCATAATGTGCTACAGTCGAGTTCATATCAGGTTTCTATTGTTAGTTAAACGCCAGATGTTACAATGAACGTATTGTTATGTATGCGAACAGATTTTGATGTCAACTTGGAAAATTAATGTATTTTGGCTTGCTCTAAACTTTCGATAGAAACAAATGAACGTATGACACATGAAATTATCAGCAGCAACACCACACAGAACAACCACAACACTCAGGAACCCTCCACCCAGAGCACCACATCGATCACATGGATTATCCACACAGAGCACCATGTAGATCACAGGAACTCTCCACACAGCACCACATACATCACAGGAACTGTTCACAGAGAGCACCACATAGCTCACAGTAACTCTCCACACAGAGTACCACGTAGATCATAGGAACTCTCCACACATATCACATGAACTCTCGACACAGAGCACCACACAGATCACAGGAAAACTATAAACAGAGCACCACGCAGATCATAGGATCACTCTACACAGAGCACCACACATATCACACGAACAATCTACACAGAACACCACACAGATCACAGGAACATTCTACACAGAGCACCACACAGATCACAGGAAAACTCTACACAAAGCACCACACATATCACACGAACACTCTACACAGAGCACCACACAGATCACAGGATCACTCTACAGAAAGCACAACATAGATCACAGGAACACTTTACACAGAACACCACACAGATTACAGGAACATTCTACACAAAGCACAACATAGATCACAGGATCACTCTACACAGAGCACCACACATATCACACGAACACTCTACACAGAACACCACACTGATCACAGGATCACTCTACACAGAGCACAACATAGATAACAGGATCACTCTACACAGAGCACCACACAGATCACAGGATTATTCTACACAAAGCACCACACAGATCACAGGAAAACTCTACACAGTGCACCACATAGATGACAGGAACACTCTACAAAGTGCACCACATAGATCACAGGAAACTCTACAGAGAGCACCACATAAATCACAGGAAACTCTACACAAAGCACCACTTAAATCACCGGAAAACTCTAAACAGAGCACCACACATATCACAGGATCACTCTACGCAGAGCACCACGCAGATCACAGGATCACTCTACACAAAGCACCACATAAATCACAGGAAACCTCGAAACAGAGCACCACACAGATCACAGGGACACTCTACACAGAGCATCACACAGATCACAGGATCACTCTATACAAAGCATCACATAGATCACAGCAAAACTCTAAACAGAGCACCACACATATGACAGGAACACTCGACACAGAGCACCACACAGATCACAGGAACACCCTACACAGTGCACCTCATAGATCACAGGAATGTCCAGAGAGCACGCTTGATGCCAGTGTGTCATCTCTGACTCTACGATACCACGTGTTTGCCTAGCTAATTAAATTTCGGCTTTCCATAGAAATCGATACACAAACTGGTTTACAATCGAATTAATGCAACGACTGTATGTCGATTTATTTGTTGAAAAAAATAAAATTTTCAACAGAAGGGAGACATCTTGGAGATAGTCCTTGACCCGGTTTAGGGAGCAACAAGCATCTGGTGTGGCCAAAGAAATGTAGATTATATTTGTGTGTCATCTGCGTAAAGGTGATGTTCCAAGTTGTGACTTTGGATAACTGAGCTTAGTGGCGTTGTATAGAAAGCGAAAAGCAATGACCCCAAAACAGAACCGTGTAAAGAAATATAGAAAGCATTGTGTGAGACAGGAAAGTGCAGAAACAATACATAGGAAAAATGATAGAAATCTGCGTGGTACCATACTAAAACAGTAAAGCACTGGATAGAGTTTCGAACTTTCGACGAAGAGAACTAGTGTTCGAATCCTCTACTGACGTACTGATGATATACTTTACATTCTGTTGTTGTCTGCGAGCATGGAATGAAGCACGTCTTGTTGCACATCTCTTTGTATCTGTTGCCTGGTATTTCCTCTCCCGTTTCGCCGTCGTTCATCCAGCATTCTCTTGTCGTTTGCTGCGTGCCTTCCGCCCCGCACGATTCGCTACAAAGGCCGTAGTCGCCGCAGTCACCACACTCCTTCACCGGGCACGTAATGAAACATCTGTCGGTGCATAACACAGAGTGTCTACTGCCGGGGACCTCTTCGTTCTTTCCGTTAGCCACCCAGCACTCCTTGTAGCCCTCTTTCCTACCTTCTCCACACGACTTGCTGCAGTCTTCGTAGTGCCCGCATTCTCCACACACCACTGTATGGTTGGCTGCCAAAACAAAGTGTCATTAACAGTTAGAACAGAGACAGATAGAACGGTCCAGATACAAACACAAGCAATCGATAGCGAGAAGATTTCATTCGTGCAGTTGTGCCTAAAAGCTAAACGTGTCTCATAATGTGCTACAGCCGAGTTCATATCAGGTTTCTATTGTTAGATAAACGCCAGATGTTACAATGAACGTATTGTTATGTATGCGAACAGATTTTGATGTCAACTTGGAAAATTAATGTATTTTGGCTTGCTCTAGACTTTCGATAGCAGAAAAAAGAATTCTCCACACAGACCACCATGTAGATCACATGAACTCTCCACACAGCACCACATAGATCACATGAACTCTCCACACAGCACCACATCGATCACATGGATTATCCACACAGCACCACATAGATCACAGGAACTCTTCACATAGAGCACCACATAGATCACAGGAACTCTACACATAGAGCACCACATAGATCACAGGAACTCTACACATAGAGCACCACACAGCTTTCCGCGGAAATCGCTATATAAACTGGTTTACAATCGAATTTATGCAACGACTGTAAATATATTTATTTGTTGAAAAATTACTTTCGTCCGAAGGGAGACATCTTGGAGACAATCCTTGACCTGATTTAGGGAGCAACAAATATCTGGAGTGGCCAATAAAATGTAGATTAGATTTGTGTGTCATCTGCGTAAAGGTGATGTTCAATTTGTGATTTCGGATAACTGAGCGTGGTGGCGTTGTGTAGAAAGCGAAAAGCAATGGCCCCAAAACAGAACCGTGTAATGAAATACAGAAAGCATTGTGTGGGACACGAAAGTGGAGAAACCATACATAGGAATAGCGATGCAAACCTGCGTGGTACCATAATAAACCAGTAAAGCACTGGATATAGTTTCGAACTCTCGACTAACAGAACTAGTGTTCTAAATCTGTGCTGACGTGTGAAACCTTGACCAAGGTTTTTCACTCCTCATTTCTCCAGTTCACTTAGTTGTATCAATGAGTAACTTGTTAGCGAATTTAGCTCCGAAATTACATAAATTTCAAACAAACGATATATCTATCAGGGTCTTTTGTTGGGAAATGAAAGAAAGTGACACATGGATTGTCCCTATAATTGTTTCTACATCTGTCGCTGCACACAATTACCCCGTTTTTGTTTATCATACTGCCATGTTTGGTTTACCTTTAAATCGTATTACATCCTTGTACATCCGGGACGTACTGGGAAATCGTGTAATCTGACAATGGAGGATATTTATGTACCAATAGTTTCGCGTATTAATTGCAGCATGGCCGGATGCTTCTCAGTGAAGATTGAAGGGTGTTCGATTGAACAGGTCTGACAGGGATTAAAGCGTAGAGCACTTTAACAATCCTGAGATGGATGGATGGATGGATGGATGGATGGATGGATGGATGGATGGATAGATAGATAGATAGATAGATAGATAGATATATAGATAGATAGATAGATAGATAGATAGATAGATAGATAGATAGATAGATAGATAGATAGATAGATAGATAGATAGATAGATGCGAAGCAGAATAAGAAAAATGCCTCTGAAAATAATTATTTTCTATTTTAAAAATACTAATGAAGAATGCATTTCAGCGATACCTAGCGTATGCCTATTTTAAGCATCCTCAGACTACATATGACAGTATCTGCATAAGATTTGTTCCGTTGAAAAGGTAATTGTTCATTTTATAATGGCCTTTACGGTTATACTATACAAACAGTTCCCCACAGAATGACAAGTAATTATATGACCGCTTTACTCTTTTTACAGGAGACCGAAAAGTACTATTTTTTTTACAAACATTGTCACTGCAGTTCATTTTGAACTATAAATATGTTACATGCTCAAAGAAAATAAACTAAAACACATAGCGGAAAAACTAAATACCATAACATGTATATTAAATACACGATGTGCATCCATACGCTCAGTATCGAGCAACGAGGACACCCGACTTCAAAGCGATGCCAAAGAGACGGTTTTACTAATTAAGTTACTCACACTTATATACCCTTATACATATTATTTGTTAGTGACTAAAAGGAAAACGTGAAATACTGAATTCTAAATTTACTCACCAAAGCAAATTCTGTCCACGTTTCGTGATAACTGACCATAATAACTGACCATAATATGGTCAGTTACCACGATAATATTATATATATATATATATATATATATATATATATATATATATATATATATATATATATATATATATATATATATATATATATATATATTGATATTGTGGGTGTGGGTGTGGGTGTGGGTGTGGGTGTGGGTGTGGGTGTGGGTGTGGGTGTGGGTGTGGGTGTGGGTGTGGGTGTGGGTGTGGGTGTGGGTGTGGGTGTGGGTGTGGGTGTGGGTGTGGGTGTGGGTGTGGGTGTGGGTGTGGGTGTGGGTGTGGGTGTGGGTGTGGGTGTGGGTGTGGGTGTGGGTGTGGGTGTGGGTGTGGGTGTGGGTGTGGGTGTGGGTGTGGGTGTGGGTGTGGGTGTGGGTGTGGGTGTGGGTGTGGGTGTGGGTGTGGGTGTGGGTGTGGGTGTGGGTGTGGGTGTGGGTGTGGGTGTGGGTGTGGGTGTGGGTGTGGGTGTGGGTGTGGGTGTTTACGAAACAAATATGGTGCCTCAATTTAGTAAACACAAACATAAACAATTAACCGCATGTTACTTACTTCCGGCAAATTCCTCACCAGCTGTCCTAGGAATGAATGCTGAAAGCAAATCAGTCAACGATATACATAACACTGATTTGTGACAAATGCCTATATAGAATGATGTTGTCTTAGATGGTGCTTAGAGGAGAGAAAAAATGTCCATTGCTCCTGATGCTCACTCAAACCTTTCAACTTTCCCCTCCAGCTCCAGCTATACACACTCCTCTTTCTCCCTCCAGCTCCAGCTATACACACTCCTCTTTCTCCCTCCAGCTCCAGCTATACACACTCCTCTTTCCCCCTCCAGCTCCAGCTATACACACTCCTCTTTCTCCCTCCAGCTCCAGCTATACACACTCCTCTTTCTCCCTCCAGCTCCAGCTATACACACTCCTCTTTCCCCCTCCAGCTCCAGTTATACACACTCCTCTTTCCCCCTCCAGCTCCAGCTATACACACTCCTCTTTCCCCCTCCAGCTCCAGCTATACACACTCCTCTTTCCCCCTCCAGCTCCAGCTATACACACTCCTCTTTCTCCCTCCAGCTCCAGCTATACACACTCCTCTTTCTCTCTCCAGCTCCAGCTATACACACTCCTCTTTCTCCCTCCAGTTCCAGCTATACACACTCCTCTTTCTCCCTCCAGCTCCAGCTATACACACTCCTCTTTCTCCCTCCAGCTCCAGCTATACACACTCCTCTTTCTCTCTCCAGCTCCAGCTATACACACTCCTCTTTCTCCCTCCAGCTCCAGCTATACACACTCCTCTTTCCCCCTCCAGCTCCAGCTATACACACTCCTCTTTTCCCCTCCAGCTTCAGCTATACACACTCCTCTTTCCCCCTCCAGCTCCAACTATACACACTATTCTTTCCCCCTCCAGCTCCAGCTATACATACTCCTCTTTCACCCTCCAGCTATACACACTCCTCTTTCTCCCTCCAGCTCCAGCTATACACACTCCTCTTTCTCCCTCCAGCTCCAGCTATACACACTCCTCTTTCTCCCTCCAGCTCCAGCTATACACACTCCTCTTTCTCCCTCCAGCTCCAGCTATTCACATTCCTCTTTCTCCCTCCAGCTATACACACTCCTCTTTCTCCCTCCAGCTATACACACTCCTCTTTCTCCCTCCAGCTATACACACTCCTCTTTCTCCATCCAGCTCCAGCTATACACACTCCTCTGTCCCCCTCCAGCTCCAGCTATACACACTCCTCTTTCCCCCTCCAGCTCCAGCTATACACACTCCTCTTTCTCCCTCCAGCTCCAGCTATACACACTCCTCTTTCCCCCTCCAGCAATACACTCTCCTCTTTCCCCCTCCAGCTCCAGTTATACACACTCCTCTTTCCCCCTCCAGCTCCAGCTATACACACTCCTCTTTCCCCCTCCAGCTCCAGCTATACACACTCCTCTTTCTCCCTCCAGCTCCAGCTATACACACTCCTCTTTCCCCCTCCAGCAATACACTCTCCTCTTTCCCCCTCCAGCTCCAGTTATACACACTCCTCTTTCCCCCTCCAGCTCCAGCTATACACACTCCTCTTTCCCCCTCCAGCTCCAGCTATACACACTCCTCTTTCTCCCTCCAGCTCCAGCTATACACACTCCTCTTTCCCCCTCCAGCAATACACTCTCCTCTTTCCCCCTCCAGCTCCAGTTATACACACTCCTCTTTCCCCCTCCAGCTCCAGCTATACACACTCCTCTTTCCCCCTCCAGCTCCAGCTATACACACTCCTCTTTCTCCCTCCAGCTCCAGCTATACACACTCCTCTTTCCCCCTCCAGCAATACACTCTCCTCTTTCCCCCTCCAGCTCCAGTTATACACACTCCTCTTTCCCCCTCCAGCTCCAGCTATACACACTCCTCTTTCCCCCTCCAGCTCCAGCTATACACACTCCTCTTTCCCCCTCCAGCTCCAGCTATACACACTCCTCTTTCTCCCTCCAGCTCCAGCTATACACACTCCTCTTTCTCTCTCCAGCTCCAGCTATACACACTCCTCTTTCTCCCTCCAGCTCCAGCTATACACACTCCTCTTTCTCCCTCCAGCTCCAGCTATACACACTCCTCTTTCTCCCTCCAGCTCCAGCTATACACACTCCTCTTTCTCTCTCCAGCTCCAGCTATACACACTCCTCTTTCCCCCTCCAGCTCCAGCTATACACACTCCTCTTTCTCCCCCCAGCTATACACACTCCTCTTTCTCCCTCCAGCTCCAGCTATACACACTCCTCTTTCCCCCTCCAGCAATACACTCTCCTCTTTCTCCCTCCAGCTCCAGCTATACACACTCCTCTTTCCCCCTCCAGCTCCAGCTATGCACTCTCCTCTTTCTCCCTCCAGCTCCAGCTATACACACTCCTCTTTCCCCCTCCAGCTCCAGTTATACACACTCCTCTTTCCCCTTCCAGCTCCAGCTATACACACTCCTCTTTCTCCCTCCAGCTCCAGCTATACACTCTCCTCTTTCTCCCTCCAGCTCCAGCTATACACTCTCCTCTTTCTCCCTCCAGCTCCAGCGATACACACTCCTCTTTCCCCTTCCAGCTCCAGCTATGCACTCTCCTCTTTCTCCCTCCAGCTCCAGCTATACACTCTCCTCTTTCTCCCTCCAGCTCCAGCTATACACACTCCTCTTTCCCCTTCCAGCTCCAGCTATACACACTCCTCTTTCCCCCTCCAGCTATACACACTCATCTTTCTCCCTCCAGCTATACACACTCCTCTTTCTTCCTCCAGCTATACACACTCCTCTTTCTCCCTCCAGCTCCAGCTATACACACTCCTCTTTCTCCCTCCAGCTCCAGCTATACACACTCCTCTTTCTCCCTCCAGCTATACACACTCCTCTTTCCCCCTCCAGCTATATGCACTCCTCTTTCCCCCTCCAGCTATACACACTCCTCTTTCCCCCACCAGCTATACACACTCCTCTTTCTCCCTCCAGCTCCAGCTATTCACACTCCTCTTTCTCCCTCCAGCTATGCACATTCCTCTTTCTCCCTCCAGCTATACACACTCCTCTTTCTCCCTCCAGCTATACACACTCCTCTTTCTCCCTCCAGCTCCAGCTATACACACTCCTCTTTCTCCCGCTCCAGCTATACACACTCCTCTTTCTCCCTCCAGCTCCAGCTACACACGCTCCTCTTTCTCCCTCCCGCTCCAGCTATACACACTCCTCTTTCTCCCTCCAGCTCCAGCTATACACACTCCTCTTTCTCCCTCCAGCTCCAGCTATACACACTCCTTTTTCCCCCTCCAGCTATACACACTCCTCTTTCCCCCTCCAGCTCCAGCTATACACACTCCTCTTTCTCCCTCCAGCTCCAGCTATACACATTCCTCTTTCTCCCTCCAGCTATATACACTCCTCTTTCTCCCTCCAGCTCCAGCTGTACACACTGCTCTTTCTCCCTCCAGCTCCAGCTATACACACTCCTCCTTCACCCTCCAGCTCCAGCTATACACACTCCTCTTTCTCCCTCCAGCTATATACACACCTCTTTCTCCCTTCAGCTATACACACTCCTCTTTCTCCCTCCAGCTCCAGCTATACACACTCCTCTTTCTCCCTCCAGCTATACACACTCCTCTTTCTCCCTCCGGCTCCAGCTATACACACTCCTCTTTCTCCCTCCAGCTATACACACTCGTCTTTCCGCCTCCAGCTATACACACTCCTCTTTCTCCCTCCAGCTATACACACTCCTCTTTCTCCCTCCAGCTAAACACACTCCTCTTTCCCCCTCCAGCTATACACACTCCTCTTTATCCCTCCAGCTATACACACTCCTCTTTCTCCCTCCAGCTCCAGCTATACACACTCCTCTTTCTCCCTCCAGCTCCAGCTATACACAATCCTCTTTCTCCCTCCAGCTCCAGCTATACACACTCCTCTTTCCCCCTCCAGCTATACACGCTCCTCTTTCCCCCTCCAGCTATACACACTCCTCTATCTTCCTCCAGCTCCAGCAATACACACTCCTCTTTCTCCCTCCAGCTCCAGCTATACACACTCCTCTTTCTCCCTCCAGCTACATACACTCCTCTTTCTCCCTCCAGCTATACACACTCGTCTTTCCGCCTCCAGCTATACACACCCCTCTTTCTCCCTCCAGCTATACACACTCCTCTTTCTCCCTCCAGCTATACACACTCCTCTTTCCCCCTCCAGCTATGCACACTCCTCTTTCTCCCTCCAGCTATACACACTCCTCTTTCTCCCTCCAGCTCCAGCTATAAACACTCCTCTTTCTCCCTCCAGCTCCAGCTATACACACTCCTCTTTCTCCCTCCAGCTCCAGCTATACACACTCCTCTTTCCCCCTCCAGCTATACACACTCCTCTTTCTCCCTCCAGCTCCAGCTATACACACTCCTCTTTCTCCCTCCAGCTCCAGCAATACACACTCCTCTTTCCCCCTCCAGCTATACACACTCCTCTTTCCCCCTCCAGCTATACACACTGCTCTTTCCCCCTCCAGCTATACACACTCCTCTTTCTCCCTCCAGCTCCAGCTATACACACTCCTCTTTCTCCCTCCAGATCCAGCTATACACACTCCTCTTTCTCCCTCCAGCTCCAGTTATACACACTCCTCTTTCTCCCTCCAGCTCCAGCTATACACACTCCTCTTTCTCCCTCCAGCTATACACACTCCTCTTTCCCCCTCCAGCTATGCACACTCCTCTTTCTCCCTCCAGCTATACACACTCCTCTTTCTCCCTCCAGCTCCAGCTATAAACACTCCTCTTTCTCCCTCCAGCTCCAGCTATACACACTCCTCTTTCTCCCTCCAGCTCCAGCTATACACACTCCTCTTTCCCCCTCCAGCTATACACACTCCTCTTTCTCCCTCCAGCTCCAGCTATACACACTCCTCTTTCTCCCTCCAGCTCCAGCAATACACACTCCTCTTTCCCCCTCCAGCTATACACACTCCTCTTTCCCCCTCCAGCTATACACACTGCTCTTTCCCCCTCCAGCTATACACACTCCTCTTTCTCCCTCCAGCTCCAGCTATACACACTCCTCTTTCTCCCTCCAGCTCCAGCTATGCACACGCCTCTTTCTCCCTCCAGCTCCAGCTATACACACTCCTCTTTCTCCCTCCAGCTATACACACTCCTCTTTCTCCCTCCAGCTATACACACTCCTCTTTCCCCTCCAGCTATACACACTCCTCATTCTTCCTCCAGCTATACACACTCCTCTTTCTCCCTTCAGCTCCTGCTATACACACTCCTCTTTCTCCCTCCAGCTCCAGCTATACACACTCCTCTTTCTCCCTCCAGTTCCAGTTATACACACTCCTCTTTCTCCCTTCAGCTCCAGCTATACACACTCCTCTTTCTCCCTCCAGCTCCAGCTATACACACTCCTCTTTCTCCCTCCAGATCCAGCTATACACACTCCTCTTTCTCCCTCCAGCTCCAGTTATACACACTCCTCTTTCTCCCTCCAGCTCCAGTTATACACACTCCTCTTTCTCCCTCCAGCTCCAGCTATACACACTCCTCTTTTCCCCTCCAGCTTCAGCTATACACACTCCTCTTTCCCCCTCCAGCTCCAACTATACACACTACTCTTTCCCCCTCCAGCTCCAGCTATACATACTCCTCTTTCACCCTCCAGCTATGCACACTCCTCTTTCTCCCTCCAGCTATACACACTCCTCTTTCTCCCTCCAGCTCCAGCTATAAACACTCCTCTTTCTCCCTCCAGCTCCAGCTATACACACTCCTCTTTCTCCCTCCAGCTCCAGCTATACACACTCCTCTTTCCCCCTCCAGCTATACACACTCCTCTTTCTCCCTCCAGCTCCAGCTATACACACTCCTCTTTCTCCCTCCAGCTCCAGCAATACACACTCCTCTTTCCCCCTCCAGCTATACACACTCCTCTTTCCCCCTCCAGCTATACACACTGCTCTTTCCCCCTCCAGCTATACACACTCCTCTTTCTCCCTCCAGCTCCAGCTATACACACTCCTCTTTCTCCCTCCAGCTCCAGCTATGCACACGCCTCTTTCTCCCTCCAGCTCCAGCTATACACACTCCTCTTTCTCCCTCCAGCTATACACACTCCTCTTTCTCCCTCCAGCTATACACACTCCTCTTTCCCCTCCAGCTATACACACTCCTCATTCTTCCTCCAGCTATACACACTCCTCTTTCTCCCTTCAGCTCCTGCTATACACACTCCTCTTTCTCCCTCCAGCTCCAGCTATACACACTCCTCTTTCTCCCTCCAGTTCCAGTTATACACACTCCTCTTTCTCCCTTCAGCTCCAGCTATACACACTCCTCTTTCTCCCTCCAGCTCCAGCTATACACACTCTTCTTTCTCCCTCCAGATCCAGCTATACACACTCCTCTTTCTCCCTCCAGCTCCAGTTATACACACTCCTCTTTCTCCCTCCAGCTCCAGTTATACACACTCCTCTTTCTCCCTCCAGCTCCAGCTATACACACTCCTCTTTTCCCCTCCAGCTTCAGCTATACACACTCCTCTTTCCCCCTCCAGCTCCAACTATACACACTACTCTTTCCCCCTCCAGCTCCAGCTATACATACTCCTCTTTCACCCTCCAGCTATACACACTCCTCTTTCTCCCTCCAGCTCCAGCTATACACACTCCTCTTTCTCCCTCCAGCTCCAGCTATACACACTCCTCTTTCTCCCTCCAGCTCCAGCTATACACACTCCTCTTTCTCCCTCCAGCTCCAGCTATTCACATTCCTCTTTCTCCCTCCAGCTATACACACTCCTCTTTCTCCCTCCAGCTATACACACTCCTCTTTCTCCATCCAGCTCCAGCTATACACACTCCTCTGTCCCCCTCCAGCTCCAGCTATACACACTCCTCTTTCCCCCTCCAGCTCCAGCTATACACACTCCTCTTTCTCCCTCCAGCTATACACACTCCTCTTTCTCCCTCCAGCTCCAGCTATACACACTCCTCTTTCCCCCTCCAGCAATACACTCTCCTCTTTCTCCCTCCAGCTCCAGCTATACACACTCCTCTTTCCCCCTCCAGCTCCAGCTATGCACACTCCTCTTTCTCCCTCCAGCTCCAGCTATACACACTCCTCTTTCCCCTTCTAGCTCCAGCTATACACACTCCTCTTTCCCCCTCCAGCTATACACACTCATCTTTCTCCCTCCAGCTATACACACTCCTCTTTCTTCCTCCAGCTATACACACTCCTCTTTCTCCCTCCAGCTCCAGCTATACACACTCCTCTTTCTCCCTCCAGCTCCAGCTATACACACTCCTCTTTCTCCCTCCAGCTATACACACTCCTCTTTCCCCCTCCAGCTATATGCACTCCTCTTTCCCCCTCCAGCTATACTCACTCCTCTTTCCCCCACCAGCTATACACACTCCTCTTTCTCCCTCCAGCTCCAGCTACTCACACTCCTCTTTCTCCCTCCAGCTATGCACATTCCTCTTTCTCCCTACAGCTATACACACTCCTCTTTCTCCCTCCAGCTATACACACTCCTCTTTCTCCCTCCAGCTCCAGCTATACACACTCCTCTTTCTCCCGCTCCAGCTATACACACTCCTCTTTCTCCATCCAGCTCCAGCTACACACACTCCTCTTTCTCCCTCCCGCTCCAGCTATACACACTCCTCTTTCTCCCTCCAGCTCCAGCTATACACACTCCTCTTTCTCCCTCCAGCTCCAGCTATACACACTCCTTTTTCCCCCTCCAGCTATACACACTCCTCTTTCCCCCTCCAGCTCCAGCTATACACACTCCTCTTTCTCCCTCCAGCTCCAGCTATACACATTCCTCTTTCTCCCTCCAGCTATATACACTCCTCTTTCTCCCTCCAGCTCCAGCTGTACACACTGCTCTTTCTCCCTCCAGCTCCAGCTATACACACTCCTCCTTCACCCTCCAGCTCCAGCTATACACACTCCTCTTTCTCCCTCCAGCTATATACACTCCTCTTCCTCCCTTCAGCTATACACACTCCTCTTTCTCCCTCCAGCTCCAGCTATACACACTCCTCTTTCTCCCTCCAGCTATACACACTCCTCTTTCTCCCTCCGGCTCCAGCTATACACACTCCTCTTTCTCCCTCCAGCTATACACACTCGTCTTTCCGCCTCCAGCTATACACACTCCTCTTTCTCCCTCCAGCTATACACACTCCTCTTTCTCCCTCCAGCTAAACACACTCCTCTTTCCCCCTCCAGCTATACACACTCCTCTTTCTCCCTCCAGCTATACACACTCCTCTTTCTCCCTCCAGCTCCAGCTATACACAATCCTCTTTCTCCCTCCAGCTCCAGCTATACACACTCCTCTTTCCCCCTCCAGCTACACACGCTCCTCTTTCCCCCTCCAGCTATACACACTCCTCTATCTTCCTCCAGCTCCAGCAATACACACTCCTCTTTCTCCCTCCAGCTCCAGCTATACACACTCCTCTTTCTCCCTCCAGCTACATACACTCCTCTTTCTCCCTCCAGCTATACACACTCGTCTTTCCGCCTCCAGCTATACACACTCCTCTTTCTCCCTCCAGCTATACACACTCCTCTTTCTCCCTCCAGCTATACACACTCCTCTTTCCCCCTCCAGCTATGCACACTCCTCTTTCTCCCTCCAGCTATACACACTCCTCTTTCTCCCTCCAGCTCCAGCTATAAACACTCCTCTTTCTCCCTCCAGCTCCAGCTATACACACTCCTCTTTCTCCCTCCAGCTCCAGCTATACACACTCCTCTTTCCCCCTCCAGCTATACACACTCCTCTTTCTCCCTCCAGCTCCAGCTATACACACTCCTCTTTCTCCCTCCAGCTCCAGCTATACACACTCCTCTTTCCCCCTCCAGCTATACACACTCCTCTTTCCCCCTCCAGCTATACACACTGCTCTTTCCCCCTCCAGCTATACACACTCCTCTTTCTCCCTCCAGCTCCAGCTATACACACTCCTCTTTCTCCCTCCAGCTCCAGCTATGCACACGCCTCTTTCTCCCTCCAGCTCCAGCTATACACACTCCTCTTTCTCCCTCCAGCTATACACACTCCTCTTTCTCCCTCCAGCTATACACACTCCTCTTTCCCCTCCAGCTATACACACTCCTCATTCTTCCTCCAGCTATACACACTCCTCTTTCTCCCTTCAGCTCCTGCTATACACACTCCTCTTTCTCCCTCCAGCTCCAGCTATACACACTCCTCTTTCTCCCTCCAGTTCCAGTTATACACACTCCTCTTTCTCCCTTCAGCTCCAGCTATACACACTCCTCTTTCTCCCTCCAGCTCCAGCTATACACACTCCTCTTTCTCCCTCCAGCTCCAGCTATACACACTCCTCTTTCTCCCTCCAGCTCCAGTTATACACACTCCTCTTTCTCCCTCCAGCTCCAGTTATACACACTCCTCTTTCTCCCTCCAGCTCCAGCTATACACACTCCTCTTTTCCCCTCCAGCTTCAGCTATACAAACTCCTCTTTCCACCTCCAGCTCCAACTATACACACTACTCTTTCCCCCTCCAGCTCCAGCTATACATACTCCTCTTTCACCCTCCAGCTATACACACTCCTCTTTCTCCCTCCAGCTCCAGCTATACACACTCCTCTTTCTCCCTCCAGTTCCAGTTATACACACTCCTCTTTCTCCCTTCAGCTCCAGCTATACACACTCCTCTTTCTCCCTCCAGCTCCAGCTATACACACTCCTCTTTCTCCCTCCAGCTCCAGCTATACACACTCCTCTTTCTCCCTCCAGCTCCAGCTATTCACATTCCTCTTTCTCCCTCCAGCTATACACACTCCTCTTTCTCCCTCCAGCTATACACACTCCTCTTTCTCCCTCCAGCTATACACACTCCTCTTTCTCCATCCAGCTCCAGCTATACACACTCCTCTGTCCCCCTCCAGCTCCAGCTATACACACTCCTCTTTCCCCCTCCAGCTCCAGCTATACACACTCCTCTTTCTCCCTCCAGCTATACACACTCCTCTTTCTCCCTCCAGCTCCAGCTATACACACTCCTCTTTCCCCCTCCAGCAATACACTCTCCTCTTTCTCCCTCCAGCTCCAGCTATACACACTCCTCTTTCCCCCTCCAGCTCCAGCTATGCACACTCCTCTTTCTCCCTCCAGCTCCAGCTATACACACTCCTCTTTCCCCTTCTAGCTCCAGCTATACACACTCCTCTTTCCCCCTCCAGCTATACACACTCATCTTTCTCCCTCCAGCTATACACACTCCTCTTTCTTCCTCCAGCTATACACACTCCTCTTTCTCCCTCCAGCTCCAGCTATACACACTCCTCTTTCTCCCTCCAGCTCCAGCTATACACACTCCTCTTTCTCCCTCCAGCTATACACACTCCTCTTTCCCCCTCCAGCTATATGCACTCCTCTTTCCCCCTCCAGCTATACACACTCCTCTTTCCCCCACCAGCTATACACACTCCTCTTTCTAACTCCAGCTCCAGCTACTCACACTCCTCTTTCTCCCTCCAGCTATGCACATTCCTCTTTCTCCCTACAGCTATACACACTCCTCTTTCTCCCTCCAGCTATACACACTCCTCTTTCTCCCTCCAGCTCCAGCTATACACACTCCTCTTTCTCCCGCTCCAGCTATACACACTCCTCTTTCTCCATCCAGCTCCAGCTACACACACTCCTCTTTCTCCCTCCCGCTCCAGCTATACACACTCCTCTTTCTCCCTCCAGCTATACACACTCCTCTTTCTCCCGCTCCAGCTATACACACTCCTCTTTCTCCATCCAGCTCCAGCTATACACACTCCTCTGTCCCCCTCCAGCTCCAGCTATACACACTCCTCTTTCCCCCTCCAGCTCCAGCTATACACACTCCTCTTTCTCCCTCCAGCTATACACACTCCTCTTTCTCCCTCCAGCTCCAGCTATACACACTCCTCTTTCCCCCTCCAGCAATACACTCTCCTCTTTCTCCCTCCAGCTCCAGCTATACACACTCCTCTTTCCCCCTCCAGCTCCAGCTATGCACACTCCTCTTTCTCCCTCCAGCTCCAGCTATACACACTCCTCTTTCCCCTTCTAGCTCCAGCTATACACACTCCTCTTTCCCCCTCCAGCTATACACACTCATCTTTCTCCCTCCAGCTATACACACTCCTCTTTCTTCCTCCAGCTATACACACTCCTCTTTCTCCCTCCAGCTCCAGCTATACACACTCCTCTTTCTCCCTCCAGCTCCAGCTATACACACTCCTCTTTCTCCCTCCAGCTATACACACTCCTCTTTCCCCCTCCAGCTATATGCACTCCTCTTTCCCCCTCCAGCTATACACACTCCTTTTTCCCCCACCAGCTATACACACTCCTCTTTCTCCCTCCAGCTCCAGCTACTCACACTCCTCTTTCTCCCTCCAGCTATGCACATTCCTCTTTCTCCCTACAGCTATACACACTCCTCTTTCTCCCTCCAGCTATACACACTCCTCTTTCTCCCTCCAGCTCCAGCTATACACACTCCTCTTTCTCCCGCTCCAGCTATACACACTCCTCTTTCTCCATCCAGCTCCAGCTACACACACTCCTCTTTCTCCCTCCCGCTCCAGCTATACACACTCCTCTTTCTCCCTCCAGCTCCAGCTATACACACTCCTCTTTCTCCCTCCAGCTCCAGCTATACACACTCCTTTTTCCCCCTCCAGCTATACACACTCCTCTTTCCCCCTCCAGCTCCAGCTATACACACTCCTCTTTCTCCCTCCAGCTCCAGCTATACACATTCCTCTTTCTCCCTCCAGCTATATACACTCCTCTTTCTCCCTCCAGCTCCAGCTGTACACACTGCTCTTTCTCCCTCCAGCTCCAGCTATACACACTCCTCCTTCACCCTCCAGCTCCAGCTATACACACTCCTCTTTCTCCCTCCAGCTATATACACTCCTCTTTCTCCCTTCAGCTATACACACTCCTCTTTCTCCCTCCAGCTCCAGCTATACACACTCCTCTTTCTCCCTCCAGCTATACACACTCCTCTTTCTCCCTCCGGCTCCAGCTATACACACTCCTCTTTCTCCCTCCAGCTATACACACTCGTCTTTCCGCCTCCAGCTATACACACTCCTCTTTCTCCCTCCAGCTATACACACTCCTCTTTCTCCCTCCAGCTAAACACACTCCTCTTTCCCCCTCCAGCTATACACACTCCTCTTTCTCCCTCCAGCTATACACACTCCTCTTTCTCCCTCCAGCTCCAGCTATACACACTCCTCTTTCTCCCTCCAGCTCCAGCTATACACAATCCTCTTTCTCCCTCCAGCTCCAGCTATACACACTCCTCTTTCCCCCTCCAGCTATACACGCTCCTCTTTCCCCCTCCAGCTATACACACTCCTCTATCTTCCTCCAGCTCCAGCAATACACATTCCTCTTTCTCCCTCCAGCTCCAGCTATACACACTCCTCTTTCTCCCTCCAGCTACATACACTCCTCTTTCTCCCTCCAGCTATACACACTCGTCTTTCCGCCTCCAGCTATACACACTCCTCTTTCTCCCTCCAGCTATACACACTCCTCTTTCTCCCTCCAGCTATACACACTCCTCTTTCCCCCTCCAGCTATGCACACTCCTCTTTCTCCCTCCAGCTATACACACTCCTCTTTCTCCCTCCAGCTCCAGCTATAAACACTCCTCTTTCTCCCTCCAGCTCCAGCTATACACACTCCTCTTTCTCCCTCCAGCTCCAGCTATACACACTCCTCTTTCCCCCTCCAGCTATACACACTCCTCTTTCTCCCTCCAGCTCCAGCTATACACACTCCTCTTTCTCCCTCCAGCTCCAGCTATACACACTCCTCTTTCCCCCTCCAGCTATACACACTCCTCTTTCCCCCTCCAGCTATACACACTGCTCTTTCCCCCTCCAGCTATACACACTCCTCTTTCTCCCTCCAGCTCCAGCTATACACACTCCTCTTTCTCCCTCCAGCTCCAGCTATGCACACGCCTCTTTCTCCCTCCAGCTCCAGCTATACACACTCCTCTTTCTCCCTCCAGCTATACACACTCCTCTTTCTCCCTCCAGCTATACACACTCCTCTTTCCCCTCCAGCTATACACACTCCTCATTCTTCCTCCAGCTATACACACTCCTCTTTCTCCCTTCAGCTCCTGCTATACACACTCCTCTTTCTCCCTCCAGCTCCAGCTATACACACTCCTCTTTCTCCCTCCAGTTCCAGTTATACACACTCCTCTTTCTCCCTTCAGCTCCAGCTATACACACTCCTCTTTCTCCCTCCAGCTCCAGCTATACACACTCCTCTTTCTCCCTCCAGCTCCAGCTATACACACTCCTCTTTCTCCCTCCAGCTCCAGTTATACACACTCCTCTTTCTCCCTCCAGCTCCAGTTATACACACTCCTCTTTCTCCCTCCAGCTCCAGCTATACACACTCCTCTTTTCCCCTCCAGCTTCAGCTATACACACTCCTCTTTCCCCCTCCAGCTCCAACTATACACACTACTCTTTCCCCCTCCAGCTCCAGCTATACATACTCCTCTTTCACCCTCCAGCTATACACACTCCTCTTTCTCCCTCCAGCTCCAGCTATACACACTCCTCTTTCTCCCTCCAGTTCCAGTTATACACACTCCTCTTTCTCCCTTCAGCTCCAGCTATACACACTCCTCTTACTCCCTCCAGCTCCAGCTATACACACTCCTCTTTCTCCCTCCAGCTCCAGCTATACACACTCCTCTTTCTCCCTCCAGCTCCAGCTATACACACTCCTCTTTCTCCCTCCAGCTCCAGCTATACACACTCCTCTTTCTCCCTCCAGCTCCAGCTATTCACATTCCTCTTTCTCCCTCCAGCTATACACACTCCTCTTTCTCCCTCCAGCTATACACACTCCTCTTTCTCCCTCCAGCTATACACACTCCTCTTTCTCCATCCAGCTCCAGCTATACACACTCCTCTGTCCCCCTCCAGCTCCAGCTATACACACTCCTCTTTCCCCCTCCAGCTCCAGCTATACACACTCCTCTTTCGCCCTCCAGCTCCAGCTATACACACTCCTCTTTCCCCCTCCAGCAATACACTCTCCTCTTTCCCCCTCCAGCTCCAGTTATACACACTCCTCTTTCCCCCTCCAGCTCCAGCTATACACACTCCTCTTTCCCCCTCCAGCTCCAGCTATACACACTCCTCTTTCTCCCTCCAGCTCCAGCTATACACACTCCTCTTTCCCCCTCCAGCAATACACTCTCCTCTTTCTCCCTCCAGCTATACACACTCCTCTTTCTCCATCCAGCTCCAGCTATACACACTCCTCTGTCCCCCTCCAGCTCCAGCTATACACACTCCTCTTTCCCCCTCCAGCTCCAGCTATACACACTCCTCTTTCTCCCTCCAGCTATACACACTCCTCTTTCTCCCTCCAGCTCCAGCTATACACACTCCTCTTTCCCCCTCCAGCAATACACTCTCCTCTTTCTCCCTCCAGCTCCAGCTATACACACTCCTCTTTCCCCCTCCAGCTCCAGCTATGCACACTCCTCTTTCTCCCTCCAGCTCCAGCTATACACACTCCTCTTTCCCCTTCTAGCTCCAGCTATACACACTCCTCTTTCCCCCTCCAGCTATACACACTCATCTTTCTCCCTCCAGCTATACACACTCCTCTTTCTTCCTCCAGCTATACACACTCCTCTTTCTCCCTCCAGCTCCAGCTATACACACTCCTCTTTCTCCCTCCAGCTCCAGCTATACACACTCCTCTTTCTCCCTCCAGCTATACACACTCCTCTTTCCCCCTCCAGCTATATGCACTCCTCTTTCCCCCTCCAGCTATACACACTCCTCTTTCCCCCACCAGCTATACACACTCCTCTTTCTCCCTCCAGCTCCAGCTACTCACACTCCTCTTTCTCCCTCCAGCTATGCACATTCCTCTTTCTCCCTACAGCTATACACACTCCTCTTTCTCCCTCCAGCTATACACACTCCTCTTTCTCCCTCCAGCTCCAGCTATACACACTCCTCTTTCTCCCGCTCCAGCTATACACACTCCTCTTTCTCCCTCCAGCTCCAGCTACACACACTCCTCTTTCTCCCTCCCGCTCCAGCTATACACACTCCTCTTTCTCCCTCCAGCTCCAGCTATACACACTCCTCTTTCTCCCTCCAGCTCCAGCTATACACACTCCTTTTTCCCCCTCCAGCTATACACACTCCTCTTTCCCCCTCCAGCTCCAGCTATACACACTCCTCTTTCTCCCTCCAGCTCCAGCTATACACATTCCTCTTTCTCCCTCCAGCTATATACATTCCTCTTTCTCCCTCCAGCTCCAGCTGTACACACTGCTCTTTCTCCCTCCAGCTCCAGCTATACACACTCCTCCTTCACCCTCCAGCTCCAGCTATACACACTCCTCTTTCTCCCTCCAGCTATATACACTCCTCTTTCTCCCTTCAGCTATACACACTCCTCTTTCTCCCTCCAGCTCCAGCTATACACACTCCTCTTTCTCCCTCCAGCTATACACACTCCTCTTTCTCCCTCCGGCTCCAGCTATACACACTCCTCTTTCTCCCTCCAGCTATACACACTCGTCTTTCCGCCTCCAGCCATACACACTCCTCTTTCTCCCTCCAGCTATACACACTCCTCTTTCTCCCTCCAGCTAAACACACTCCTCTTTCCCCCTCCAGCTATACACACTCCTCTTTCTCCCTCCAGCTATACACACTCCTCTTTCTCCCTCCAGCTCCAGCTATACACACTCCTCTTTCTCCCTCCAGCTCCAGCTATACACAATCCTCATTCTCCCTCCAGCTCCAGCTATACACACTCCTCTTTCCCCCTCCAGCTATACACGCTCCTCTTTCCCCCTCCAGCTATACACACTCCTCTATCTTCCTCCAGCTCCAGCAATACACACTCCTCTTTCTCCCTCCAGCTCCAGCTATACACACTCCTCTTTCTCCCTCCAGCTACATACACTCCTCTTTCTCCCTCCAGCTATACACACTCGTCTTTCCGCCTCCAGCTATACACACTCCTCTTTCTCCCTCCAGCTATACACACTCCTCTTTCTCCCTCCAGCTATACACACTCCTCTTTCCCCCTCCAGCTATGCACACTCCTCTTTCTCCCTCCAGCTATACACACTCCTCTTTCTCCCTCCAGCTCCAGCTATAAACACTCCTCTTTCTCCCTCCAGCTCCAGCTATACACACTCCTCTTTCTCCCTCCAGCTCCAGCTATACACACTCCTCTTTCCCCCTCCAGCTATACACACTCCTCTTTCTCCCTCCAGCTCCAGCTATACACACTCCTCTTTCTCCCTCCAGCTCCAGCTATACACACTCCTCTTTCCCCCTCCAGCTATACACACTCCTCTTTCCCCCTCCAGCTATACACACTGCTCTTTCCCCCTCCAGCTATACACACTCCTCTTTCTCCCTCCAGCTCCAGCTATACACACTCCTCTTTCTCCCTCCAGCTCCAGCTATGCACACGCCTCTTTCTCCCTCCAGCTCCAGCTATACACACTCCTCTTTCTCCCTCCAGCTATACACACTCCTCTTTCTCCCTCCAGCTATACACACTCCTCTTTCCCCTCCAGCTATACACACTCCTCATTCTTCCTCCAGCTATACACACTCCTCTTTCTCCCTTCAGCTCCAGCTATACACACTCCTCTTTCTCCCTCCAGCTCCAGCTATACACACTCCTCTTTCTCCCTCCAGCTCCAGCTATACACACTCCTCTTTCTCCCTCCAGCTCCAGTTATACACACTCCTCTTTCTCCCTCCAGCTCCAGTTATACACACTCCTCTTTCTCCCTCCAGCTCCAGCTATACACACTCCTCTTTTCCCCTCCAGCTTCAGCTATACACACTCCTCTTTCCCCCTCCAGCTCCAACTATACACACTACTCTTTCCCCCTCCAGCTCCAGCTATACATACTCCTCTTTCACCCTCCAGCTATACACACTCCTCTTTCTCCCTCCAGCTCCAGCTATACACACTCCTCTTTCTCCCTCCAGTTCCAGTTATACACACTCCTCTTTCTCCCTTCAGCTCCAGCTATACACACTCCTCTTTCTCCCTCCAGCTCCAGCTATACACACTCCTCTTTCTCCCTCCAGCTCCAGCTATACACACTCCTCTTTCTCCCTCCAGCTCCAGCTATACACACTCCTCTTTCTCCCTCCAGCTCCAGCTATACACACTCCTCTTTCTCCCTCCAGCTCCAGCTATTCACATTCCTCTTTCTCCCTCCAGCTATACACACTCCTCTTTCTCCCTCCAGCTATACACACTCCTCTTTCTCCCTCCAGCTATACACACTCCTCTTTCTCCATCCAGCTCCAGCTATACACACTCCTCTGTCCCCCTCCAGCTCCAGCTATACACACTCCTCTTTCCCCCTCCAGCTCCAGCTATACACACTCCTCTTTCTCCCTCCAGCTCCAGCTATACACACTCCTCTTTCCCCCTCCAGCAATACACTCTCCTCTTTCCCCCTCCAGCTCCAGTTATACACACTCCTCTTTCCCCCTCCAGCTCCAGCTATACACACTCCTCTTTCCCCCTCCAGCTCCAGCTATACACACTCCTCTTTCTCCCTCCAGCTCCAGCTATACACACTCCTCTTTCCCCCTCCAGCAATACACTCTCCTCTTTCCCCCTCCAGCTCCAGTTATACACACTCCTCTTTCCCCCTCCAGCTCCAGCTATACACACTCCTCTTTCCCCCTCCAGCTCCAGCTATACACACTCCTCTTTCTCCCTCCAGCTCCAGCTATACACACTCCTCTTTCCCCCTCCAGCAATACACTCTCCTCTTTCCCCCTCCAGCTCCAGTTATACACACTCCTCTTTCCCCCTCCAGCTCCAGCTATACACACTCCTCTTTCCCCCTCCAGCTCCAGCTATACACACTCCTCTTTCTCCCTCCAGCTCCAGCTATACACACTCCTCTTTCCCCCTCCAGCAATACACTCTCCTCTTTCCCCCTCCAGCTCCAGTTATACACACTCCTCTTTCCCCCTCCAGCTCCAGCTATACACACTCCTCTTTCCCCCTCCAGCTCCAGCTATACACACTCCTCTTTCCCCCTCCAGCTCCAGCTATACACACTCCTCTTTCTCCCTCCAGCTCCAGCTATACACACTCCTCTTTCTCTCTCCAGCTCCAGCTATACACACTCCTCTTTCTCCCTCCAGCTCCAGCTATACACACTCCTCTTTCTCCCTCCAGCTCCAGCTATACACACTCCTCTTTCTCCCTCCAGCTCCAGCTATACACACTCCTCTTTCTCTCTCCAGCTCCAGCTATACACACTCCTCTTTCTCCCTCCAGCTCCAGCTATACACACTCCTCTTTCCCCCTCCAGCTCCAGCTATACACACTCCTCTTTTCCCCTCCAGCTTCAGCTATACACACTCCTCTTTCCCCCTCCAGCTCCAACTATACACACTACTCTTTCCCCCTCCAGCTCCAGCTATGCATACTCCTCTTTCACCCTCCAGCTATACACACTCCTCTTTCTCCCTCCAGCTCCAGCTATACACACTCCTCTTTCTCCCTCCAGCTCCAGCTATACACACTCCTCTTTCTCCCTCCAGCTCCAGCTATACACACTCCTCTTTCTCCCTCCAGCTCCAGCTATTCACATTCCTCTTTCTCCCTCCAGCTATACACACTCCTCTTTCTCCCTCCAGCTATACACACTCCTCTTTCTCCCTCCAGCTATACACACTCCTCTTTCTCCATCCAGCTCCAGCTATACACACTCCTCTGTCCCCCTCCAGCTCCAGCTATACACACTCCTCTTTCCCCCTCCAGCTCCAGCTATACACACTCCTCTTTCTCCCCCCAGCTATACACACTCCTCTTTCTCCCTCCAGCTCCAGCTATACACACTCCTCTTTCCCCCTCCAGCAATACACTCTCCTCTTTCTCCCTCCAGCTCCAGCTATACACACTCCTCTTTCCCCCTCCAGCTCCAGCTATGCACTCTCCTCTTTCTCCCTCCAGCTCCAGCTATACACACTCCTCTTTCCCCCTCCAGCTCCAGTTATACACACTCCTCTTTCCCCTTCCAGCTCCAGCTATACACACTCCTCTTTCTCCCTCCAGCTCCAGCTATACACTCTCCTCTTTCTCCCTCCAGCTCCAGCTATACACTCTCCTCTTTCTCCCTCCAGCTCCAGCGATACACACTCCTCTTTCCCCTTCCAGCTCCAGCTATGCACTCTCCTCTTTCTCCCTCCAGCTCCAGCTATACACTCTCCTCTTTCTCCCTCCAGCTCCAGCTATACACACTCCTCTTTCCCCTTCCAGCTCCAGCTATACACACTCCTCTTTCCCCCTCCAGCTATACACACTCATCTTTCTCCCTCCAGCTATACACACTCCTCTTTCTTCCTCCAGCTATACACACTCCTCTTTCTCCCTCCAGCTCCAGCTATACACACTCCTCTTTCTCCCTCCAGCTCCAGCTATACACACTCCTCTTTCTCCCTCCAGCTATACACACTCCTCTTTCCCCCTCCAGCTATATGCACTCCTCTTTCCCCCTCCAGCTATACACACTCCTCTTTCCCCCACCACCTATACACACTCCTCTTTCTCCCTCCAGCTCCAGCTATTCACACTCCTCTTTCTCCCTCCAGCTATGCACATTCCTCTTTCTCCCTCCAGCTATACACACTCCTCTTTCTCCCTCCAGCTATACACACTCCTCTTTCTCCCTCCAGCTCCAGCTATACACACTCCTCTTTCTCCCGCTCCAGCTATACACACTCCTCTTTCTCCCTCCAGCTCCAGCTACACACACTCCTCTTTCTCCCTCCCGTTCCAGCTATACACACTCCTCTTTCTCCCTCCAGCTCCAGCTATACACACTCCTCTTTCTCCCTCCAGCTCCAGCTATACACACTCCTTTTTCCCCCTCCAGCTATACACACTCCTCTTTCCCCCTCCAGCTCCAGCTATACACACTCCTCTTTCTCCCTCCAGCTCCAGCTATACACATTCCTCTTTCTCCCTCCAGCTATATACACTCCTCTTTCTCCCTCCAGCTCCAGCTGTACACACTGCTCTTTCTCCCTCCAGCTCCAGCTATACACACTCCTCCTTCACCCTCCAGCTCCAGCTATACACACTCCTCTTTCTCCCTCCAGCTATATACACACCTCTTTCTCCCTTCAGCTATACACACTCCTCTTTCTCCCTCCAGCTCCAGCTATACACACTCCTCTTTCTCCCTCCAGCTATACACACTCCTCTTTCTCCCTCCGGCTCCAGCTATACACACTCCTCTTTCTCCCTCCAGCTATACACACTCGTCTTTCCGCCTCCAGCTATACACACTCCTCTTTCTCCCTCCAGCTATACACACTCCTCTTTCTCCCTCCAGCTAAACACACTCCTCTTTCCCCCTCCAGCTATACACACTCCTCTTTCTCCCTCCAGCTATACACACTCCTCTTTCTCCCTCCAGCTCCAGCTATACACACTCCTCTTTCTCCCTCCAGCTCCAGCTATACACAATCCTCTTTCTCCCTCCAGCTCCAGCTATACACACTCCTCTTTCCCCCTCCAGCTATACACGCTCCTCTTTCCCCCTCCAGCTATACACACTCCTCTATCTTCCTCCAGCTCCAGCAATACACACTCCTCTTTCTCCCTCCAGCTCCAGCTATACACACTCCTCTTTCTCCCTCCAGCTACATACACTCCTCTTTCTCCCTCCAGCTATACACACTCGTCTTTCCGCCTCCAGCTATACACACCCCTCTTTCTCCCTCCAGCTATACACACTCCTCTTTCTCCCTCCAGCTATACACACTCCTCTTTCCCCCTCCAGCTATGCACACTCCTCTTTCTCCCTCCAGCTATACACACTCCTCTTTCTCCCTCCAGCTCCAGCTATAAACACTCCTCTTTCTCCCTCCAGCTCCAGCTATACACACTCCTCTTTCTCCCTCCAGCTCCAGCTATACACACTCCTCTTTCCCCCTCCAGCTATACACACTCCTCTTTCTCCCTCCAGCTCCAGCTATACACACTCCTCTTTCTCCCTCCAGCTCCAGCAATACACACTCCTCTTTCCCCCTCCAGCTATACACACTCCTCTTTCCCCCTCCAGCTATACACACTGCTCTTTCCCCCTCCAGCTATACACACTCCTCTTTCTCCCTCCAGCTCCAGCTATACACACTCCTCTTTCTCCCTCCAGCTCCAGCTATGCACACGCCTCTTTCTCCCTCCAGCTCCAGCTATACACACTCCTCTTTCTCCCTCCAGCTATACACACTCCTCTTTCTCCCTCCAGCTATACACACTCCTCTTTCCCCTCCAGCTATACACACTCCTCATTCTTCCTCCAGCTATACACACTCCTCTTTCTCCCTTCAGCTCCTGCTATACACACTCCTCTTTCTCCCTCCAGCTCCAGCTATACACACTCCTCTTTCTCCCTCCAGTTCCAGTTATACACACTCCTCTTTCTCCCTTCAGCTCCAGCTATACACACTCCTCTTTCTCCCTCCAGCTCCAGCTATACACACTCCTCTTTCTCCCTCCAGATCCAGCTATACACACTCCTCTTTCTCCCTCCAGCTCCAGTTATACACACTCCTCTTTCTCCCTCCAGCTCCAGTTATACACACTCCTCTTTCTCCCTCCAGCTCCAGCTATACACACTCCTCTTTTCCCCTCCAGCTTCAGCTATACACACTCCTCTTTCCCCCTCCAGCTCCAACTATACACACTACTCTTTCCCCCTCCAGCTCCAGCTATACATACTCCTCTTTCACCCTCCAGCTATACACACTCCTCTTTCTCCCTCCAGCTCCAGCTATACACACTCCTCTTTCTCCCTCCAGCTCCAGCTATACACACTCCTCTTTCTCCCTCCAGCTCCAGCTATACACACTCCTCTTTCTCCCTCCAGCTCCAGCTATTCACATTCCTCTTTCTCCCTCCAGCTATACACACTCCTCTTTCTCCCTCCAGCTATACACACTCCTCTTTCTCCCTCCAGCTATACACACTCCTCTTTCTCCATCCAGCTCCAGCTATTCACACTCCTCTGTCCCCCTCCAGCTCCAGCTATACACACTCCTCTTTCCCCCTCCAGCTCCAGCTATACACACTCCTCTTTCTCCCTCCAGCTATACACACTCCTCTTTCTCCCTCCAGCTCCAGCTATACACACTCCTCTTTCCCCCTCCAGCAATACACTCTCCTCTTTCTCCCTCCAGCTCCAGCTATACACACTCCTCTTTCCCCCTCCAGCTCCAGCTATGCACACTCCTCTTTCTCCCTCCAGCTCCAGCTATACACACTCCTCTTTCCCCTTCTAGCTCCAGCTATACACACTCCTCTTTCCCCCTCCAGCTATACACACTCATCTTTCTCCCTCCAGCTATACACACTCCTCTTTCTTCCTCCAGCTATACACACTCCTCTTTCTCCCTCCAGCTCCAGCTATACACACTCCTCTTTCTCCCTCCAGCTCCAGCTATACACACTCCTCTTTTTCCCTCCAGCTATACACACTCCTCTTTCCCCCTCCAGCTATATGCACTCCTCTTTCCCCCTCCAGCTATACACACTCCTCTTTCCCCCACCAGCTATACACACTCCTCTTTCTCCCTCCAGCTCCAGCTATTCACACTCCTCTTTCTCCCTCCAGCTATGCACATTCCTCTTTCTCCCTACAGCTATACACACTCCTCTTTCTCCCTCCAGCTATACACACTCCTCTTTCTCCCTCCAGCTCCAGCTATACACACTCCTCTTTCTCCCGCTCCAGCTATACACACTCCTCTTTCTCCCTCCAGCTCCAGCTACACACACTCCTCTTTCTCCCTCCCGCTCCAGCTATACACACTCCTCTTTCTCCCTCCAGCTCCAGCTATACACACTCCTCTTTCTCCCTCCAGCTCCAGCTATACACACTCCTTTTTCCCCCTCCAGCTATACACACTCCTCTTTCCCCCTCCAGCTCCAGCTATACACACTCCTCTTTCTCCCTCCAGCTCCAGCTATACACATTCCTCTTTCTCCCTCCAGCTATATACACTCCTCTTTCTCCCTCCAGCTCCAGCTGTACACACTGCTCTTTCTCCCTCCAGCTCCAGCTATACACACTCCTCCTTCACCCTCCAGCTCCAGCTATACACACTCCTCTTTCTCCCTCCAGCTATATACACTCCTCTTTCTCCCTTCAGCTATACACACTCCTCTTTCTCCTTCCAGCTCCAGCTATACACACTCCTCTTTCTCCCTCCAGCTATACACACTCCTCTTTCTCCCTCCGGCTCCAGCTATACACACTCCTCTTTCTCCCTCCAACTATACACACTCGTCTTTCCGCCTCCAGCTATACACACTCCTCTTTCTCCCTCCAGCTATACACACTCCTCTTTCTCCCTCCAGCTAAACACACTCCTCTTTCCCCCTCCAGCTATACACACTCCTCTTTCTCCCTCCAGCTATACACACTCCTCTTTCTCCCTCCAGCTCCAGCTATACACACTCCTCTTTCTCCCTCCAGCTCCAGCTATACACAATCCTCTTTCTCCCTCCAGCTCCAGCTATACACACTCCTCTTTCCCCCTCCAGCTATACACGCTCCTCTTTCCCCCTCCAGCTATACACACTCCTCTATCTTCCTCCAGCTCCAGCAATACACACTCCTCTTTCTCCCTCCAGCTATACACACTCCTCTTTCTCCCTCCAGCTCCAGCTATACACACTCCTCTTTCTCCCTCCAGCTCCAGCTATACACAATCCTCTTTCTCCCTCCAGCTCCAGCTATACACACTCCTCTTTCCCCCTCCAGCTATACACGCTCCTCTTTCCCCCTCCAGCTATACACACTCCTCTATCTTCCTCCAGCTCCAGCAATACACACTCCTCTTTCTCCCTCCAGCTCCAGCTATACACACTCCTCTTTCTCCCTCCAGCTACATACACTCCTCTTTCTCCCTCCAGCTATACACACTCGTCTTTCCGCCTCCAGCTATACACACCCCTCTTTCTCCCTCCAGCTATACACACTCCTCTTTCTCCCTCCAGCTATACACACTCCTCTTTCCCCCTCCAGCTATGCACACTCCTCTTTCTCCCTCCAGCTATACACACTCCTCTTTCTCCCTCCAGCTCCAGCTATAAACACTCCTCTTTCTCCCTCCAGCTCCAGCTATACACACTCCTCTTTCTCCCTCCAGCTCCAGCTATACACACTCCTCTTTCCCCCTCCAGCTATACACACTCCTCTTTCTCCCTCCAGCTCCAGCTATACACACTCCTCTTTCTCCCTCCAGCTCCAGCAATACACACTCCTCTTTCCCCCTCCAGCTATACACACTCCTCTTTCCCCCTCCAGCTATACACACTGCTCTTTCCCCCTCCAGCTATACACACTCCTCTTTCTCCCTCCAGCTCCAGCTATACACACTCCTCTTTCTCCCTCCAGCTCCAGCTATGCACACGCCTCTTTCTCCCTCCAGCTCCAGCTATACACACTCCTCTTTCTCCCTCCAGCTATACACACTCCTCTTTCTCCCTCCAGCTATACACACTCCTCTTTCCCCTCCAGCTATACACACTCCTCATTCTTCCTCCAGCTATACACACTCCTCTTTCTCCCTTCAGCTCCTGCTATACACACTCCTCTTTCTCCCTCCAGCTCCAGCTATACACACTCCTCTTTCTCCCTCCAGTTCCAGTTATACACACTCCTCTTTCTCCCTTCAGCTCCAGCTATACACACTCCTCTTTCTCCCTCCAGCTCCAGCTATACACACTCCTCTTTCTCCCTCCAGATCCAGCTATACACACTCCTCTTTCTCCCTCCAGCTCCAGTTATACACACTCCTCTTTCTCCCTCCAGCTCCAGTTATACACACTCCTCTTTCTCCCTCCAGCTCCAGCTATACACACTCCTCTTTTCCCCTCCAGCTTCAGCTATACACACTCCTCTTTCCCCCTCCAGCTCCAACTATACACACTACTCTTTCCCCCTCCAGCTCCAGCTATACATACTCCTCTTTCACCCTCCAGCTATACACACTCCTCTTTCTCCCTCCAGCTCCAGCTATACACACTCCTCTTTCTCCCTCCAGCTCCAGCTATACACACTCCTCTTTCTCCCTCCAGCTCCAGCTATACACACTCCTCTTTCTCCCTCCAGCTCCAGCTATTCACATTCCTCTTTCTCCCTCCAGCTATACACACTCCTCTTTCTCCCTCCAGCTATACACACTCCTCTTTCTCCCTCCAGCTATACACACTCCTCTTTCTCCATCCAGCTCCAGCTATTCACACTCCTCTGTCCCCCTCCAGCTCCAGCTATACACACTCCTCTTTCCCCCTCCAGCTCCAGCTATACACACTCCTCTTTCTCCCTCCAGCTATACACACTCCTCTTTCTCCCTCCAGCTCCAGCTATACACACTCCTCTTTCCCCCTCCAGCAATACACTCTCCTCTTTCTCCCTCCAGCTCCAGCTATACACACTCCTCTTTCCCCCTCCAGCTCCAGCTATGCACACTCCTCTTTCTCCCTCCAGCTCCAGCTATACACACTCCTCTTTCCCCTTCTAGCTCCAGCTATACACACTCCTCTTTCCCCCTCCAGCTATACACACTCATCTTTCTCCCTCCAGCTATACACACTCCTCTTTCTTCCTCCAGCTATACACACTCCTCTTTCTCCCTCCAGCTCCAGCTATACACACTCCTCTTTCTCCCTCCAGCTCCAGCTATACACACTCCTCTTTTTCCCTCCAGCTATACACACTCCTCTTTCCCCCTCCAGCTATATGCACTCCTCTTTCCCCCTCCAGCTATACACACTCCTCTTTCCCCCACCAGCTATACACACTCCTCTTTCTCCCTCCAGCTCCAGCTATTCACACTCCTCTTTCTCCCTCCAGCTATGCACATTCCTCTTTCTCCCTATAGCTATACACACTCCTCTTTCTCCCTCCAGCTATACACACTCCTCTTTCTCCCTCCAGCTCCAGCTATACACACTCCTCTTTCTCCCGCTCCAGCTATACACACTCCTCTTTCTCCCTCCAGCTCCAGCTACACACACTCCTCTTTCTCCCTCCCGCTCCAGCTATACACACTCCTCTTTCTCCCTCCAGCTCCAGCTATACACACTCCTCTTTCTCCCTCCAGCTCCAGCTATACACACTCCTTTTTCCCCCTCCAGCTATACACACTCCTCTTTCCCCCTCCAGCTCCAGCTATACACACTCCTCTTTCTCCCTCCAGCTCCAGCTATACACATTCCTCTTTCTCCCTCCAGCTATATACACTCCTCTTTCTCCCTCCAGCTCCAGCTGTACACACTGCTCTTTCTCCCTCCAGCTCCAGCTATACACACTCCTCCTTCACCCTCCAGCTCCAGCTATACACACTCCTCTTTCTCCCTCCAGCTATATACACTCCTCTTTCTCCCTTCAGCTATACACACTCCTCTTTCTCCTTCCAGCTCCAGCTATACACACTCCTCTTTCTCCCTCCAGCTATACACACTCCTCTTTCTCCCTCCGGCTCCAGCTATACACACTCCTCTTTCTCCCTCCAACTATACACACTCGTCTTTCCGCCTCCAGCTATACACACTCCTCTTTCTCCCTCCAGCTATACACACTCCTCTTTCTCCCTCCAGCTAAACACACTCCTCTTTCCCCCTCCAGCTATACACACTCCTCTTTCTCCCTCCAGCTATACACACTCCTCTTTCTCCCTCCAGCTCCAGCTATACACACTCCTCTTTCTCCCTCCAGCTCCAGCTATACACAATCCTCTTTCTCCCTCCAGCTCCAGCTATACACACTCCTCTTTCCCCCTCCAGCTATACACGCTCCTCTTTCCCCCTCCAGCTATACACACTCCTCTATCTTCCTCCAGCTCCAGCAATACACACTCCTCTTTCTCCCTCCAGCTCCAGCTATACACACTCCTCTTTCTCCCTCCAGCTACATACACTCCTCTTTCTCCCTCCAGCTATACACACTCGTCTTTCCGCCTCCAGCTATACACACTCCTCTTTCTCCCTCCAGCTATACACACTCCTCTTTCTCCCTCCAGCTATACACACTCCTCTTTCCCCCTCCAGCTATGCACACTCCTCTTTCTCCCTCCAGCTATACACACTCCTCTTTCTCCCTCCAGCTCCAGCTATAAACACTCCTCTTTCTCCCTCCAGCTCCAGCTATACACACTCCTCTTTCTCCCTCCAGCTCCAGCTATACACACTCCTCTTTCCCCCTCCAGCTATACACACTCCTCTTTCTCCCTCCAGCTCCAGCTATACACACTCCTCTTTCTCCCTCCAGCTCCAGCTATACACACTCCTCTTTCCCCCTCCAGCTATACACACTCCTCTTTCCCCCTCCAGCTATACACACTGCTCTTTCCCCCTCCAGCTATACACACTCCTCTTTCTCCCTCCAGCTCCAGCTATACACACTCCTCTTTCTCCCTCCAGCTCCAGCTATGCACACGCCTCTTTCTCCCTCCAGCTCCAGCTATACACACTCCTCTTTCTCACTCCAGCTATACACACTCCTCTTTCTCCCTCCAGCTATACACACTCCTCTTTCCCCTCCAGCTATACACACTCCTCATTCTTCCTCCAGCTATACACACTCCTCTTTCTCCCTTCAGCTCCTGCTATACACACTCCTCTTTCTCCCTCCAGCTCCAGCTATACACACTCCTCTTTCTCCCTCCAGTTCCAGTTATACACACTCCTCTTTCTCCCTTCAGCTCCAGCTATACACACTCCTCTTTCTCCCTCCAGCTCCAGCTATACACACTCCTCTTTCTCCCTCCAGCTCCAGCTATACACACTCCTCTTTCTCCCTCCAGCTCCAGTTATACACACTCCTCTTTCTCCCTCCAGTTCCAGTTATACACACTCCTCTTTCTCCCTCCAGCTCCAGCTATACACACTCCTCTTTTCCCCTCCAGCTTCAGCTATACACACTCCTCTTTCCCCCTCCAGCTCCAACTATACACACTACTCTTTCCCCCTCCAGCTCCAGCTATACATACTCCTCTTTCACCCTCCAGCTATACACACTCCTCTTTCTCCCTCCAGCTCCAGCTATACACACTCCTCTTTCTCCCTCCAGTTCCAGTTATACACACTCCTCTTTCTCCCTCCAGCTACATACACTCCTCTTTCTCCCTCCAGCTATACACACTCGTCTTTCCGCCTCCAGCTATACACACTCCTCTTTCTCCCTCCAGCTATACACACTCCTCTTTCTCCCTCCAGCTATACACACTCCTCTTTCCCCCTCCAGCTATGCACACTCCTCTTTCTCCCTCCAGCTATACACACTCCTCTTTCTCCCTCCAGCTCCAGCTATAAACACTCCTCTTTCTCCCTCCAGCTCCAGCTATACACACTCCTCTTTCTCCCTCCAGCTCCAGCTATACACACTCCTCTTTCCCCCTCCAGCAATACACACTCCTCTTTCTCCCTCCAGCTCCAGCTATGCACAGGCCTCTTTCTCCCTCCAGCTCCAGCTATACACACTCCTCTTTCTCCCTCCAGCTATACACACTCCTCTTTCTCCCTCCAGCTATACACACTCCTCTTTCCCCTCCAGCTATACACACTCCTCATTCTTCCTCCAGCTATACACACTCCTCTTTCTCCCTTCAGCTCCTGCTATACACACTCCTCTTTCTCCCTCCAGCTCCAGCTATACACACTCCTCTTTCTCCCTCCAGTTCCAGTTATACACACTCCTCTTTCTCCCTTCAGCTCCAGCTATACACACTCCTCTTTCTCCCTCCAGCTCCAGCTATACACACTCCTCTTTCTCCCTCCAGCTCCAGCTATACACACTCCTCTTTCTCCCTCCAGCTCCAGTTATACACACTCCTCTTTCTCCCTCCAGCTCCAGTTATACACACTCCTCTTTCTCCCTCCAGCTCCAGCTATACACACTCCTCTTTTCCCCTCCAGCTTCAGCTATACACACTCCTCTTTCCCCCTCCAGCTCCAACTATACACACTACTCTTTCCCCCTCCAGCTCCAGCTATACATACTCCTCTTTCACCCTCCAGCTATACACACTCCTCTTTCTCCCTCCAGCTCCAGCTATACACACTCCTCTTTCTCCCTCCAGTTTCAGTTATACACACTCCTCTTTCTCCCTTCAGCTCCAGCTATACACACTCCTCTTTCTCCCTCCAGCTCCAGCTATACACACTCCTCTTTCTCCCTCCAGCTCCAGCTATACACACTCCTCTTTCTCCCTCCAGCTCCAGTTATACCCACTCCTCTTTCTCCCTCCAGCTCCAGTTATACACACTCCTCTTTCTCCCTCCAGCTCCAGCTATACACACTCCTCTTTTCCCCTCCAGCTTCAGCTATACACACTCCTCTTTCCCCCTCCAGCTCCAACTATACACACTACTCTTTCCCCCTCCAGCTCCAGCTATACATACTCCTCTTTCACCCTCCAGCTATACACACTCCTCTTTCTCCCTCCAGCTCCAGCTATACACACTCCTCTTTCCCCCTCCAGCTATACACACTCCTCTTTCCCCCTCCAGCTATACACACTGCTCTTTCCCCCTCCAGCTATACACACTCCTCTTTCTCCCTCCAGCTCCAGCTATACACACTCCTCTTTCTCCCTCCAGCTCCAGCTATGCACACGCCTCTTTCTCCCTCCAGCTCCAGCTATACACACTCCTCTTTCTCCCTCCAGCTATACACACTCCTCTTTCTCCCTCCAGCTATACACACTCCTCTTTCCCCTCCAGCTATACACACTCCTCATTCTTCCTCCAGCTATACACACTCCTCTTTCTCCCTTCAGCTCCTGCTATACACACTCCTCTTTCTCCCTCCAGCTCCAGCTATACACACTCCTCTTTCTCCCTCCAGTTCCAGTTATACACACTCCTCTTTCTCCCTTCAGCTCCAGCTATACACACTCCTCTTTCTCCCTCCAGCTCCAGCTATACACACTCCTCTTTCTCCCTCCAGCTCCAGCTATACACACTCCTCTTTCTCCCTCCAGCTCCAGTTATACACACCTCTCTTTCTCCCTCCAGCTCCAGTTATACACACTCCTCTTTCTCCCTCCAGCTCCAGCTATACACACTCCTCTTTTCCCCTCCAGCTTCAGCTATACACACTCCTCTTTACCCCTCCAGCTCCAACTATACACACTACTCTTTCCCCCTCCAGCTCCAGCTATACATACTCCTCTTTCACCCTCCAGCTATACACACTCCTCTTTCTCCCTCCAGCTCCAGCTATACACACTCCTCTTTCTCCCTCCAGTTCCAGTTATACACACTCCTCTTTCTCCCTTCAGCTCCAGCTATACACACTCCTCTTTCTCCCTCCAGCTCCAGCTATACACACTCCTCTTTCTCCCTCCAGCTCCAGCTATACACACTCCTCTTTCTCCCTCCAGCTCCAGTTATACACACTCCTCTTTCTCCCTCCAGCTCCAGTTATACACACTCCTCTTTCTCCCTCCAGCTCCAGCTATACACACTCCTCTTTTCCCCTCCAGCTCCAAGTATACACACTACTCTTTCCCCCTCCAGCTCCAGCTATACATACTCCTCTTTCACCCTCCAGCTATACACACTCCTCTTTCTCCCTCCAGCTCCAGCTATACACACTCCTCTTTCTCCCTCCAGCTCCAGCTATACACACTCCTCTTTCTCCCTCCAGCTCCAGCTATACACACTCCTCTTTCTCCCTCCAGCTCCAGCTATACACACTCCTCTTTCTCCCTCCAGCTCCAGCTATTCACATTCCTCTTTCTCCCTCCAGCTATACACACTCCTCTTTCTCCCTCCAGCTATACACACTCCTCTTTCTCCCTCCAGCTATACACACTCCTCTTTCTCCATCCAGCTCCAGCTATACACACTCCTCTGTCCCCCTCCAGCTCCAGCTATACACACTCCTCTTTCCCCCTCCAGCTCCAGCTATACACACTCCTCTTTCTCCCTCCAGCTATACACACTCCTCTTTCTCCCTCCAGCTCCAGCTATACACACTCCTCTTTCCCCCTCCAGCAATACAGTCTCCTCTTTCTCCCTCCAGCTCCAGCTATACACACTCCTCTTTCCCCCTCCAGCTCCAGCTATGCACACTCCTCTTTCTCCCTCCAGCTCCAGCTATACACACTCCTCTTTCCCCTTCTAGCTCCAGCTATACACACTCCTCTTTCCCCCTCCAGCTATACACACTCATCTTTCTCCCTCCAGCTATACACACTCCTCTTTCTTCCTCCAGCTATACACACTCCTCTTTCTCCCTCCAGCTCCAGCTATACACACTCCTCTTTCTCCCTCCAGCTCCAGCTATACACACTCCTCTTTCTCCCTCCAGCTATACACACTCCTCTTTCCCCCTCCAGCTATATGCACTCCTCTTTCCCCCTCCAGCTATACACACTCCTCTTTCCCCCACCAGCTATACACACTCCTCTTTCTCCCTCCAGCTCCAGCTATTCACACTCCTCTTTCTCCCTCCAGCTATGCACATTCCTCTTTCTCCCTCCAGCTATACACACTCCTCTTTCTCCCTCCAGCTATACACACTCCTCTTTCTCCCTCCAGCTCCAGCTATACACACTCCTCTTTCTCCCGCTCCAGCTATACACACTCCTCTTTCTCCCTCCAGCTCCAGCTATACACACTCCTCTTTCTCCCTCCCGCTCCAGCTATACACACTCCTCTTTCTCCCTCCAGCTCCAGCTATACACACTCCTCTTTCTCCCTCCAGCTCCAGCTATACACACTCCTCTTTCCCCCTCCAGCTATACACACTCCTCTTTCCCCCTCCAGCTCCAGCTATGCACACTCCTCTTTCTCCCTCCAGCTCCAGCTATACACATTCCTCTTTCTCCCTCCAGCTATATACACTCCTCTTTCTCCCTCCAGCTCCAGCTGTACACACTGCTCTTTCTCCCTCCAGCTCCAGCTATACACACTCCTCCTTCACCCTCCAGCTCCAGCTATACACACTCCTCTTTCTCCCTCCAGCTATATACACTCCTCTTTCTCCCTTCAGCTATACACACTCCTCTTTCTCCCTCCAGCTCCAGCTATACACACTCCTTTTTCTCCCTCCAGCTATACACACTCCTCTTTCTCCCTCCGGCTCCAGCTATACACACTCCTCTTTCTCCCTCCAACTATACACACTCGTCTTTCCGCCTCCAGCTATACACACTCCTCTTTCTCCCTCCAGCTATACACACTCCTCTTTCTCCCTCCAGCTAAACACACTCCTCTTTCCCCCTCCAGCTATACACACTCCTCTTTCTCCCTCCAGCTATACACACTCCTCTTTCTCCCTCCAGCTCCAGCTATACACACTCCTCTTTCTCCCTCCAGCTCCAGCTATACACAATCCTCTTTCTCCCTCCAGCTCCAGCTATACACACTCCTCTTTCCCCCTCCAGCTATACACGCTCCTCTTTCCCCCTCCAGCTATACACACTCCTCTATCTTCCTCCAGCTCCAGCAATACACACTCCTCTTTCTCCCTCCAGCTCCAGCTATACACACTCCTCTTTCTCCCTCCAGCTACATACACTCCTCTTTCTCCCTCCAGCTATACACACTCGTCTTTCCGCCTCCAGCTATACACACTCCTCTTTCTCCCTCCAGCTATACACACTCCTCTTTCTCCCTCCAGCTATACACACTCCTCTTTCCCCCTCCAGCTATGCACACTCCTCTTTCTCCCTCCAGCTATACACACTCCTCTTTCTCCCTCCAGCTCCAGCTATAAACACTCCTCTTTCTCCCTCCAGCTCCAGCTATACACACTCCTCTTTCTCCCTCCAGCTCCAGCTATACACACTCCTCTTTCCCCCTCCAGCTATACACACTCCTCTTTCTCCCTCCAGCTCCAGCTATACACACTCCTCTTTCTCCCTCCAGCTCCAGCTATACACACTCCTCTTTCCCCCTCCAGCTATACACACTCCTCTTTCCCCCTCCAGCTATACACACTGCTCTTTCCCCCTCCAGCTATACACACTCCTCTTTCTCCCTCCAGCTCCAGCTATACACACTCCTCTTTCTCCCTCCAGCTCCAGCTATGCACACGCCTCTTTCTCCCTCCAGCTCCAGCTATACACACTCCTCTTTCTCACTCCAGCTATACACACTCCTCTTTCTCCCTCCAGCTATACACACTCCTCTTTCCCCTCCAGCTATACACACTCCTCATTCTTCCTCCAGCTATACACACTCCTCTTTCTCCCTTCAGCTCCTGCTATACACACTCCTCTTTCTCCCTCCAGCTCCAGCTATACACACTCCTCTTTCTCCCTCCAGTTCCAGTTATACACACTCCTCTTTCTCCCTTCAGCTCCAGCTATACACACTCCTCTTTCTCCCTCCAGCTCCAGCTATACACACTCCTCTTTCTCCCTCCAGCTCCAGCTATACACACTCCTCTTTCTCCCTCCAGCTCCAGTTATACACACTCCTCTTTCTCCCTCCAGTTCCAGTTATACACACTCCTCTTTCTCCCTCCAGCTCCAGCTATACACACTCCTCTTTTCCCCTCCAGCTTCAGCTATACACACTCCTCTTTCCCCCTCCAGCTCCAACTATACACACTACTCTTTCCCCCTCCAGCTCCAGCTATACATACTCCTCTTTCACCCTCCAGCTATACACACTCCTCTTTCTCCCTCCAGCTCCAGCTATACACACTCCTCTTTCTCCCTCCAGTTCCAGTTATACACACTCCTCTTTCTCCCTCCAGCTACATACACTCCTCTTTCTCCCTCCAGCTATACACACTCGTCTTTCCGCCTCCAGCTATACACACTCCTCTTTCTCCCTCCAGCTATACACACTCCTCTTTCTCCCTCCAGCTATACACACTCCTCTTTCCCCCTCCAGCTATGCACACTCCTCTTTCTCCCTCCAGCTATACACACTCCTCTTTCTCCCTCCAGCTCCAGCTATAAACACTCCTCTTTCTCCCTCCAGCTCCAGCTATACACACTCCTCTTTCTCCCTCCAGCTCCAGCTATACACACTCCTCTTTCCCCCTCCAGCAATACACACTCCTCTTTCTCCCTCCAGCTCCAGCTATGCACAGGCCTCTTTCTCCCTCCAGCTCCAGCTATACACACTCCTCTTTCTCCCTCCAGCTATACACACTCCTCTTTCTCCCTCCAGCTATACACACTCCTCTTTCCCCTCCAGCTATACACACTCCTCATTCTTCCTCCAGCTATACACACTCCTCTTTCTCCCTTCAGCTCCTGCTATACACACTCCTCTTTCTCCCTCCAGCTCCAGCTATACACACTCCTCTTTCTCCCTCCAGTTCCAGTTATACACACTCCTCTTTCTCCCTTCAGCTCCAGCTATACACACTCCTCTTTCTCCCTCCAGCTCCAGCTATACACACTCCTCTTTCTCCCTCCAGCTCCAGCTATACACACTCCTCTTTCTCCCTCCAGCTCCAGTTATACACACTCCTCTTTCTCCCTCCAGCTCCAGTTATACACACTCCTCTTTCTCCCTCCAGCTCCAGCTATACACACTCCTCTTTTCCCCTCCAGCTTCAGCTATACACACTCCTCTTTCCCCCTCCAGCTCCAACTATACACACTACTCTTTCCCCCTCCAGCTCCAGCTATACATACTCCTCTTTCACCCTCCAGCTATACACACTCCTCTTTCTCCCTCCAGCTCCAGCTATACACACTCCTCTTTCTCCCTCCAGTTTCAGTTATACACACTCCTCTTTCTCCCTTCAGCTCCAGCTATACACACTCCTCTTTCTCCCTCCAGCTCCAGCTATACACACTCCTCTTTCTCCCTCCAGCTCCAGCTATACACACTCCTCTTTCTCCCTCCAGCTCCAGTTATACCCACTCCTCTTTCTCCCTCCAGCTCCAGTTATACACACTCCTCTTTCTCCCTCCAGCTCCAGCTATACACACTCCTCTTTTCCCCTCCAGCTTCAGCTATACACACTCCTCTTTCCCCCTCCAGCTCCAACTATACACACTACTCTTTCCCCCTCCAGCTCCAGCTATACATACTCCTCTTTCACCCTCCAGCTATACACACTCCTCTTTCTCCCTCCAGCTCCAGCTATACACACTCCTCTTTCCCCCTCCAGCTATACACACTCCTCTTTCCCCCTCCAGCTATACACACTGCTCTTTCCCCCTCCAGCTATACACACTCCTCTTTCTCCCTCCAGCTCCAGCTATACACACTCCTCTTTCTCCCTCCAGCTCCAGCTATGCACACGCCTCTTTCTCCCTCCAGCTCCAGCTATACACACTCCTCTTTCTCCCTCCAGCTATACACACTCCTCTTTCTCCCTCCAGCTATACACACTCCTCTTTCCCCTCCAGCTATACACACTCCTCATTCTTCCTCCAGCTATACACACTCCTCTTTCTCCCTTCAGCTCCTGCTATACACACTCCTCTTTCTCCCTCCAGCTCCAGCTATACACACTCCTCTTTCTCCCTCCAGTTCCAGTTATACACACTCCTCTTTCTCCCTTCAGCTCCAGCTATACACACTCCTCTTTCTCCCTCCAGCTCCAGCTATACACACTCCTCTTTCTCCCTCCAGCTCCAGCTATACACACTCCTCTTTCTCCCTCCAGCTCCAGTTATACACACCTCTCTTTCTCCCTCCAGCTCCAGTTATACACACTCCTCTTTCTCCCTCCAGCTCCAGCTATACACACTCCTCTTTTCCCCTCCAGCTTCAGCTATACACACTCCTCTTTACCCCTCCAGCTCCAACTATACACACTACTCTTTCCCCCTCCAGCTCCAGCTATACATACTCCTCTTTCACCCTCCAGCTATACACACTCCTCTTTCTCCCTCCAGCTCCAGCTATACACACTCCTCTTTCTCCCTCCAGTTCCAGTTATACACACTCCTCTTTCTCCCTTCAGCTCCAGCTATACACACTCCTCTTTCTCCCTCCAGCTCCAGCTATACACACTCCTCTTTCTCCCTCCAGCTCCAGCTATACACACTCCTCTTTCTCCCTCCAGCTCCAGTTATACACACTCCTCTTTCTCCCTCCAGCTCCAGTTATACACACTCCTCTTTCTCCCTCCAGCTCCAGCTATACACACTCCTCTTTTCCCCTCCAGCTCCAAGTATACACACTACTCTTTCCCCCTCCAGCTCCAGCTATACATACTCCTCTTTCACCCTCCAGCTATACACACTCCTCTTTCTCCCTCCAGCTCCAGCTATACACACTCCTCTTTCTCCCTCCAGCTCCAGCTATACACACTCCTCTTTCTCCCTCCAGCTCCAGCTATACACACTCCTCTTTCTCCCTCCAGCTCCAGCTATACACACTCCTCTTTCTCCCTCCAGCTCCAGCTATTCACATTCCTCTTTCTCCCTCCAGCTATACACACTCCTCTTTCTCCCTCCAGCTATACACACTCCTCTTTCTCCCTCCAGCTATACACACTCCTCTTTCTCCATCCAGCTCCAGCTATACACACTCCTCTGTCCCCCTCCAGCTCCAGCTATACACACTCCTCTTTCCCCCTCCAGCTCCAGCTATACACACTCCTCTTTCTCCCTCCAGCTATACACACTCCTCTTTCTCCCTCCAGCTCCAGCTATACACACTCCTCTTTCCCCCTCCAGCAATACAGTCTCCTCTTTCTCCCTCCAGCTCCAGCTATACACACTCCTCTTTCCCCCTCCAGCTCCAGCTATGCACACTCCTCTTTCTCCCTCCAGCTCCAGCTATACACACTCCTCTTTCCCCTTCTAGCTCCAGCTATACACACTCCTCTTTCCCCCTCCAGCTATACACACTCATCTTTCTCCCTCCAGCTATACACACTCCTCTTTCTTCCTCCAGCTATACACACTCCTCTTTCTCCCTCCAGCTCCAGCTATACACACTCCTCTTTCTCCCTCCAGCTCCAGCTATACACACTCCTCTTTCTCCCTCCAGCTATACACACTCCTCTTTCCCCCTCCAGCTATATGCACTCCTCTTTCCCCCTCCAGCTATACACACTCCTCTTTCCCCCACCAGCTATACACACTCCTCTTTCTCCCTCCAGCTCCAGCTATTCACACTCCTCTTTCTCCCTCCAGCTATGCACATTCCTCTTTCTCCCTCCAGCTATACACACTCCTCTTTCTCCCTCCAGCTATACACACTCCTCTTTCTCCCTCCAGCTCCAGCTATACACACTCCTCTTTCTCCCGCTCCAGCTATACACACTCCTCTTTCTCCCTCCAGCTCCAGCTATACACACTCCTCTTTCTCCCTCCCGCTCCAGCTATACACACTCCTCTTTCTCCCTCCAGCTCCAGCTATACACACTCCTCTTTCTCCCTCCAGCTCCAGCTATACACACTCCTCTTTCCCCCTCCAGCTATACACACTCCTCTTTCCCCCTCCAGCTCCAGCTATGCACACTCCTCTTTCTCCCTCCAGCTCCAGCTATACACATTCCTCTTTCTCCCTCCAGCTATATACACTCCTCTTTCTCCCTCCAGCTCCAGCTGTACACACTGCTCTTTCTCCCTCCAGCTCCAGCTATACACACTCCTCCTTCACCCTCCAGCTCCAGCTATACACACTCCTCTTTCTCCCTCCAGCTATATACACTCCTCTTTCTCCCTTCAGCTATACACACTCCTCTTTCTCCCTCCAGCTCCAGCTATACACACTCCTTTTTCTCCCTCCAGCTATACACACTCCTCTTTCTCCCTCCGGCTCCAGCTATACACACTCCTCTTTCTCCCTCCAGCTATACACACTCGTCTTTCCGCCTCCAGCTATACACACTCCTCTTTCTCCCTCCAGCTATACACACTCCTCTTTCTCCCTCCAGCTAAACACACTCCTCTTTCCCCCTCCAGCTATACACACTCCTCTTTCTCCCTCCAGCTATACACACTCCTCTTTCTCCCTCCAGCTCCAGCTATACACACTCCTCTTTCTCCCTCCAGCTCCAGCTATACACAATCCTCTTTCTCCCTCCAGCTCCAGCTATACACACTCCTCTTTCCCCCTCCAGCTATACACGCTCCTCTTTCCCCCTCCAGCTATACACACTCCTCTATCTTCCTCCAGCTCCAGCAATACACACTCCTCTTTCTCCCTCCAGCTCCAGCTGTACATACTCCTCTTTCTCCCTCCAGCTACATACACTCCTCTTTCTCCCTCCAGCTATACACACTCGTCTTTCCGCCTCCAGCTATACACACTCCTCTTTCTCCCTCCAGCTATACACACTCCTCTTTCTCCCTCCAGCTATACACACTCCTCTTTCCCCCTCCAGCTATGCACACTCCTCTTTCTCCCTCCAGCTATACACACTCCTCTTTCTCCCTCCAGCTCCAGCTATAAACACTCCTCTTTCTCCCTCTAGCTCCAGCTATACACACTCCTCTTTCTCCCTCCAGCTCCAGCTATACACACTCCTCTTTCCCCCTCCAGCTATACACACTCCTCTTTCTCCCTCCAGCTCCAGCTATACACACTCCTCTTTCTCCCTCCAGCTCCAGCTATACACACTCCTCTTTCTCCCTCCAGCTATACACACTTCTCTTTCCCCCTCCAGCTATACACACTGCTCTTTCCCCCTCCAGCTATACACACTCGTCTTTCTCCCTCCAGCTCCAGCTATACACACTCCTCTTTCTCCCTCCAGCTCCAGCTATGCACACGCCTCTTTCTCCCTCCAGCTCCAGCTATACACACTCCTCTTTCTCCCTCCAGCTATACACACTCCTCTTTCTCCCTCCAGCTATACACACTCCTCTTTCCCCTCCAGCTATACACACTCCTCATTCTTCCTCCAGCTATACACACTCCTCTTTCTCCCTTCAGCTCCAGCTATACACACTCCTCTTTCTCCCTCCAGCTCCAGCTATACACACTCCTCTTTCTCCCTCCAGCTCCAGCTATACACACTCCTCTTTCTCCCTCCAGCTATATACACTCCTCTTTCTCCCTTCAGCTATACACACTCCTCTTTCTCCCTCCAGCTCCAGCTATACACACTCCTTTTTCTCCCTCCAGCTATACACACTCCTCTTTCTCCCTCCAGCTCCAGCTATGCACACTCCTCTTTCTCCCTCCAGCTCCAGCTATACACACTCCTCTTTCTCCCTCCAGCTCCAGCTATACACACTGCTCTTTCTCCCTGCAGCTCCAACTATGCACACTCATCTTTCTCCCTCCAGCTCCAGCTATGCACACTCCTCTTTCCCCTTCCAGCTATAAACACTCCTCTTTCCCCCTCCAGCTATACACACTCCTCTTTCCCCCTCCAGCCATACACACTCCTCTTTCTCCCTCCAGCTATACACACTCCTCTTTCTCCCTCCAGCTCCAGCTATACACACTCCTCTTTCTCCCTCCAGCTCCAGCTATACACACTGCTCTTTCTCCCTGCAGCTCCAGCTATACACACTCATCTTTCTCCCTCCAGCTCCAGCTATACACACTCCTCTTTCCCCCTCCAGCTATAAACACTCCTCTTTCCCCCTCCAGCTATACACACTCCTCTTTCCCCCTCCAGCCATACACACTCCTCTTTCTCCCTCCAGCTATACGCACTCCTCTTTCTCCCTCCAGCTATACGCACTCCTCTTTCTCCCTCCAGCTATACGCACTCCTCTTTCTCCCTCCAGCTATACGCACTCCTCTTTCTCCCTCCAGCCATACACACTCCTCTTTCTCCCTCCAGCTATACGCACTCCTCTTTCTCCCTCCAGCCATACACACTCCTCTTTCTCCCTCCAGCTATACGCACTCCTCTTTCTCCCTCCAGCTATACGCACTCCTCTTTCTCCCTCCAGCCATACACACTCCTCTTTCTCCCTCCAGCTATACGCACTCCTCTTTCTCCCTCCAGCTATACGCACTCCTCTTTCTCCCTCCAGCTATACGCACTCCTCTTTCTCCCTCCAGCTATACGCACTCCTCTTTCTCCCTCCAGCCATACACACTCCTCTTTCTCCCTCCAGCTATACGCACTCCTCTTTCTCCCTCCAGCCATACACACTCCTCTTTCTCCCTCCAGCTATACGCACTCCTCTTTCTCCCTCCAGCTATACACACTCCTCTTTCTCCCTCCAGCCATACACACTCCTCTTTCTCCCTCCAGCCATACACACTCCTCTTTCTCCCTCCAGCTATACACACTCCTCTTTCTCCCTCCAGCCATACACACTCCTCTTTCTCCCTCCAGCCATACACACTCCTCTTTCTCCCTCCAGCCATACACACTCCTCTTTCTCCCTCCAGCCATACACACTCCTCTTTCTCCCTCCAGCTATACACACTCCTCTTTCTCCCTCCAGCTATACCCACTCCTCTTTCTCCCTCCAGCTATACACACTCCTCTTTCTCCCTCCAGCTATACGCACTCCTCTTTCTCCCTCCAGCTATACACACTCCTCTTTCTCCCTCCAGCTATACGCACTCCTCTTTCTCCCTCCAGCTATACACACTCCTCTTTCACCATCCAGTTATACACACTCCGCCTTTTATTTTATATTCAAACGAAATTCTTTTCTATCGAATGCCAATGGCACTAAAAAATTGACACCAAAATCGATTCTAACATCTTCACATGCATCGCCAGTTCTGGGTTTCATGGCATTCTGTGGTACACATGCTTAGAGACTAGACAACCCATTTTAAGAGGTCAGGTTCATGCACAATGGAGACGATTCAGCCAGCCAGTTGATCGACGTACGAAGTATCAAGAATGTTAGCTAAGCACTTCTGTAGAGCGCAATGGTTCAGGGCTTTGTACTCTCGACTACGAGAATCCGACTTAAAATCCTTTATTGCGGTGTTAAAACCTTGGGCAAGTTTATTCACTCTTCATTGCTCCAGTTCACTCCGCCGTATAAATGAATACCATGTGTGCGAGCAGCCTTCACGCATTAATTGTAGCATATGGCTGGATGCTTCCCAGAGAAGCCGACATGGTGTCTGAGTGAATAGGTCTGTCAGGGAAGTAATGTGTCAAGCGCTTTGAACGGCCCCGAGGACTGGATACTGCGCTATTAGTGCAGACCACCATGTATGGATTTCACAGTCCCGTACGAATCGGATGCCCAAAGTGAGATAGTGATTGATTTGACTTTATTTAGGTATGAACTAAACACAAATGTTAGGTTACACATTTTTAGACACATGTAACATCCAAAATGGCCGCCGTCACTCATGGAAAATGCAGAAAATGGCATATCTCTGGAACTACTTTCAAACATGCCAGATAATCTGGAATATGTTTCAGGTCGATAGTAGGTCAAGGTCATGCAAGAATGTAAAGGTCATTTTGACTGGATTCAAGTCGATTGGAGGTCAAAGTCATGCAGTAAGGTCAAAACAAAGATCAACATATGATGAACATTCAATAAAATCAAATTATAACAATTAGGTCATGTTACACTTTTTAATGTTTTATTAAATAGAGGGAATTTAGCTCCGAAATTACATAAATTTCAAACAAACGATATATCTATCAGGGTCTTTTGTTGGGAAATGAAAGAAAGTGACACATGGATTGTCCCTATAATTGTTTCTACATCTGTCGCTGCACACAATTACCCCGTTTTTGTTTATCATACTGCCATGTTTGGTTTACCTTTAAATCGTTGTACATCCGGGACGTACTGAGAAATCGTGTAATCTGTTTGTTTGTTTTTTGTCTGACCACAAACCTTTGATATCGATAGCGATGCTCCACTGATGCTACAGCGACTAATGCTTCGCATACAGATGTATCACTTGGTGCTGGAGTATACGCCAGGAAAGTATCTCGTGTTCGCGGACACATTGTTATGGAAGCACCGGCCCGTCATAAAGGCGGAATAGCCTCGCGACGCAATTATTTGCATGGTGACCAATTTCTATTTTTGACACGACGTAAGAACTTTCGTCACAACGCAATTAGAATTGCGTCGTGTCGCTAAATGGCGTCACAACGCAATTCGATTTGCGTCGTGTCAAAAATATGAGTTGGTCGGAATTGCGTCGTGTCGCTAAATGGCGTCACAACGCAATTCAATTTACGTCATGTCAAAAAATAATAAGAATAATAATAGTCAAACGATGGATGACAGTTGCAGACATGCCACATGATACGGATTACCCGTATCCGATACGGATTTTGGCCAATTTTTAAGTGATACGGCCGTACCCTATTTTGATACGGATTTTAACTAAATTTACGGAGACATTATTTTTAACCACATTATGTCCTTGTATGCGTCACAAACCTACAGCACAATGGAATAATCGTTTACTGTTAGTGACTAAGTAATTCGATTCGAAACGAACGAACTAAACCACCGATTGATTTATTGTAGCGCGTAATAGATGGCGCGCTGGTAAATTTGTCTTGACAACTGCGGCAGGTGGCTCAACGGGTGTGAACAGGGCGCGTGGCAGGCGCGCGACGATTATGAAAAGCAGTACAAAAAATGGAGTTCCATGCGGCGAAGCCGCCTGTATTTCTGATTTCAAGATGTTGACGCTTGCCAATATACGCGCGAACTGCTGAGATAATTTTTTATTATTTGATGACACTGTCTGTTTTGCGGTATGCAATTTAAACGTGCTGAGGTGAACTAAAATGTCGGCAATTTTCCAGTTAACTTGCCTTTTCAAAACGGTTTTACAACGTGTTTCGATATGTATGTGTTTGGAATGTCATTCTGCACCCGCTAAAACGAAGTCGGATATAATTTTTTTTTAATTGTGTTTTGTATCAATTTAATGTCGTCGAGACGACGTAAATGGGCGTGAGCAATACATAGCGCTCCCCAGACGTATTACGACCGCAAAGCCGTTTTGCGAATGTGTCCCCAACACTAAGGCTACATAATTAAATTTGTATTCTATATAATGCAGATATATTTTTAAACATATTTTATAAAATATGGCTAATTGGTTTTTTCGACTTCGCAATGCACACGCTAGACATCGCATTTGACAAAGCCGGGGTTTGAGGCCCCGGTGTGTCTGGGCTGCGCTAATTTAACTGCTCGCGCCTTGTGACATCGGCTTATTTGCGTAGACTCGACGCCATTACATTGATCAAAACACAATTAAAATATATATATATTTGACTTCTTTTTAGCGGGAGTGGTGCAGAATGACATTCCAAACACATACACATACGTTTTGAAAAGGTCTTAATAGCTTAGTCCAGTTAACTAGAAGATTTGATTAGTGATACGGATTAATACGGATTCTTACAGAATTTTAAGTCAAAAATACGGATTGTCATCCCAAAAATGTGGCATGTCTGCAGTTGTAGCTTCCGACTGATGAATACTAGGAAAATCAGATCTTAATTATTTTGTGTTATACCTTTCCCCATTAATATTGAGTTTACCACACTATCATAGGCATATAGCGGTTTACGTAGTGCAGATGATAATAAACACGATGTTTGGCCCTATGTGTCTTTTACGGGATTTGCATTTTACATTGCTGTACGTTGTAGTTTCGATAAGCACTTATATCTGACAAGTTGTCTAAATGCACATAATCATACCACATGTATACGTTTGCCCCAATCAGGTTGTATTGCGCGAAAAATGGCACTCTTCATTAATAGTCAAGAGCGCCAAACACAAATACTTGCCGCTAATGCCACGGCAACCACCATAATAATCGATTAAAATCCATGTTTTCCGTGATCATTGTCACCGGCAAAGTGTTCCATTGCTTCTGCTTGTAATAATCCTTCGGACAATATAACTGAAACACGCTATTTGGGAACAGTTCAGTTATTATAAACAAAAATATAACAAAGTCCTATATGTTAACATACAGAATACGGATTTCTTTATTTAAAAGACATATTTATCAAACAAAATAGCATGTTGTATTCGATGACACGTACAGTAAAGAAACAAACAAAAACTATGCGATTCATCGACAATTATTTGGGTCGCGACCAACTCGTATTTTTGACACGACGTAAATCGAATTGCGTTGTGACGGCATTTAGCGACACGACGCAATTCCGACCACTCGGATTTTTGACACGACGTAAATCGAATTGCGTTGTGACGCCATTTGGCGACACGACGCAATTCCGACCAATTCGTATTTTTGACACGACGTAAATCGAATTGCGTTGTGACGCCATTTGGCGACACGACGCAATTCCGACCAATTCGTATTTTTGACACGACGCAATTCGAATTGCGTTGTGACGAAAGTTATTACGTCGTGTCAAAAATAGAACTTGGTCACGACGTAAATAATTGCGTCGTGTCGCACGAATAATTGCTTCGCGAGGCTATTCCGCCTTCATGACGGGCCGGTGCTTCCAAACATTGTTGCGATCGTACCCTTCAAAGTGCGCAATGTACTCTGAACGCAAATGGGGGAACTCGCGGACGCGATAGAAAATCACGAAGAGCTACAGAGAATAGTGGCATGCACTGTCGTCTGCCCAAAATCATGCTTGACGTTAATAGACGAACTCAGCGTCGTTGACGGGGTGATCTCAAAGGGACAATGAGTTGTTTTATAAAGAACCATAAGAACACAGATGTTGCAACTAGTGCACGGTGACATATGGGCATAGAGAAGTGCAAGAGACGTGCACGGGAGATACTCCATTGGCCCAACATGAACCAATATATATGATACAATGTCGCGTTGCAGTGTCTGTCAGGAGCATAGATAAGCACACCCGAAGCAGCCATTGCGAAAGCACGAGAGGCCAAACAGACCATGGACGAGGTCTATTTTCTTTGAAAACAGAAGCCGTACTTACTCACCATTGACTACTACTCACACTACCCCGAAACAGCACTGTTGGCAAGCGAAACGAGTGGGCAAGTGATCGTCCACTTCAAGGCGTTGTTCTCAATGTACGGAATACCAAGCACATTGATGTTTCCCAGTGCGGAGTTTCAAAGATTCTCGCAGGAATGGGGCTTTAACCACAAGATCTCCAGATCGTACTACCATCAGTCTAACAGACCTGCAGAAAATGGCGTGAAGGTGGTCAATCGTCTACTGACAAAAGCGGCAGAGAAAGGAGAGGACACTTACCTAGCAATGCTAGCTTACAGAGACGCACCTGTGAACAAAGGAAAGTCGCCAACAGAACTGTTGCTTGGGTGAAGCTGCGAACACAGCTGCCATCTACAATATACAGACGCGAGACGTTGTAGGAGAGATTACCAAGACGCAGTGACAAAGCTAAACCACTGCCTCAGCTGCAAAACAAACGTTACCACCAGGGTAACCGTATCAACCAGCCACGGATGAGACAACACCGAAGTCACCAACGCTAATGGATTCGAGAAAAGACCGTCATCACAAGTTTGTACGCAAGTACAACAAGTGAAAGTAATCACAGGAGTGAGCCTCTGGGGAGATTAGATTAGCACCACTGCCACAGTGAATGGCAGAACAATGCCTTGCAGTGGTTGGAACATAAGCAGTCTACTTGTGTTCCGTAGATTACATGTTGTCAAATACAAGAACAGTTGTTTAGTATAGTAGTAGTGGTTATATTCATATATGTTCCTTATAGACTAACCACATGGACTTTAGAATAATGGACTCTTATTAGTTGGAAAATGTTCAAGTTACACTTCTGTTAAAAAGGGAGATGTGTTGATCATACTGTGATGTTTGGCGTACCATTAGATCGTATTACATCACTTGTATAGCCGGGACCGGCAGCCGGACAATAAACATATCAGTGTAACGTTACTTTGCTATGCTTTATGATTGTACTCTTTCTACTCAACAATCGACATACTTAGTTAATCTGCTACATTTCTCTGATATCTCTAGGACCTTTAGATTATCCGTTTCCAAATAACGTTTTCTTCCCAAAATCTAAACTGGATATTGGCAAACGTGCTTTCTCTGTGGCTGCGCCAACGATTTGAAAGATATAAGCGTCATTCATGTAGAAGTTTTTCAATTATTGTTGTTATTATTATTACAATGCAAATCATAACTCCAGTGCCTTTAATTTGTTGAGGTTTTGCTCCGACCTCCGTCATTGTGAATGGGTCGCTTTCCTTCCTAAGTCGCATGCGCGACTTAGGAAGGAAAGAAATGTCTGATTCGAACGTCTTTGGCTCTAGTTCTTGTTGTTTCCAGCACTCGACAGGTTTGTATTAACTGACCAGTCTGTATATATTGTGTTTATAACGTTAAGATCTAATGAGGTTTAATTGAACTAGGTTTTTTCATCACATTTAGGCCAAGCCGACCTTCCTGTGACTAAGTTGGCACTGAGGGTGGGCACTGCCAGGGTGCTTATCGTCCTCGGTGGTTCTTTTACGTCCCATATTGAGATCGTGCCAACATTAACACAAGGCTCCTATTCACCAGGGATGCATAGTCCGCAATGAGAGGAGTCAGGTTTGTAACGCCAAATATACTATGCCTACAGTGACCGGGTATTAAACCAGGCCGCCAGCGTGCCGGGCAGGGTTGTTAATCACTACACTATCCCCGCCTCGGTTATACTATACATTGTCACAATTACCGATGTGGTTTCAACAACATTTAGTATAATACTTACAACAACACAGGCTGATTAAGAAGTACAGTATAATCATTCTTGATCGATCTTTGGTCTGAAATTAAAGAAACAATCATAAGAAGCTCTGGTGCTGTTGTTTCAGAAATATAATTACTGACCAATATTGGTCCTTAGACACACCCGCTCGTACTTACACGTGGACGAGTACACGTCTACCCAGACGGGTATACCCATACACCAAACACACACACACGCACACACACGCACGCACGCACGCACGCACACACACACACACACACACCCCCCCACACACACACACATAATCACACACACACACACTCACACACACACACACACACACACACACACACACACACACCACACACACACACACACACACACACACACACACACACACACACACACACACACACACGCACACGACACGCACACGCACACACACACACACACGTGTGTGTGCCATTTATAATATTTAACATGTTATAAAAATCGCCAGTAGGCCCCTACCTACTTGGTGCGACGTGCGTTGGTGTGCATCTACTGGAAGACACTGAACAGCTTTCGTCAGTGTGTCGACTCTCCTCGGTAGGCGTGTTTATATCATTTGGGGAGTAATGAGTTGTGCAGCTGGCGGTTGGGCTACGTCGAACCTCTCGTACGCTTTTCTCGTAACTCGACAACCAGTTTTTACATTCGGTTATCTCACGAAGATCAGACAATTTTTCACACAGAAGAAACAAACGTGTTTTGAATAATGGTTTAGCAGTTTTTTGGAATAGCTTAAGTTGATGGCATTATGTGAAAAGCTGGTGAACGCAAAATCACACGTTTGGAAGGAATTGCGACGTTAGAACATAGATTTATGTGTTATCAAAATATTTAGGGGTACCCGAACACATAGCAACAATAGGTCTACCATAACTGTATTCATCCTCGTAATAAAAAACACAATTCCGGCGATTGTTCTGGTATAATGTAATATGTTTTGTGTTTTATTGAGTAACCGAATATGCACGCTACAGTTAATATTGTTGCATAAATCCATTGACACGCCCAATTTTTTTCCGCCGCTGTAAGATATTTATGAGAGTCGTTTGTAAGTGCAAGACTATATATAACATGGGTTGGACTCTCGTAAAACCTCTTATCACTTTGGATGTGTAGATCGAATCTCTTTCTTCATCTACCGGATGATTCCGCCGGTGTCATATCACATGACCTTAGTCACACGGTACGAGCTGGAAAAAGACAAGTTAGGCAATTAATGTTTGGTGGGTCCATGCTCGTCGCCAGGTGGGTTTCCCGTGAATCTCCCTTTTATGCCCCATCCTATATTGTCAACCCTCATTTAAAAAATAGTGTCCCATACATCTTAATGTTCATCTTTCTAAAAACAAAACTGACACTTTTAGTAGGGTCTAGATTTGCAGTTTCGTGACCATTCTCTGGCTACTATGGCTTGATGATTGATTTGACTTCTATGGACCATTTAAAAAAGATTGAGCCTAAAATGCTGGCATTTTTCGACAAAAGGTCAAATCCAAAATGTCCGCTGGCACCTTCTCGAAAAATATACGTTGGTATCAAAACGCCAAAAATCACATATGAAGACACTTTTCGGGTACGTCGACCACGAGGATTCCGATTCCGACATCAGTTTGACATTATGACATCATTTGACCTAGAAATCCAAGATGGCTGCCATCCCGTCAAAGATGGCCACCATCCGGTAGAGCGAAAATGTAACTTTGAAACGAGAAGGGAATATGTGGGTTTTTGGAGTTGCATTTATGCAGTATGTAAATAAATAGCAAAACAACACTTGTAAACTATGTTCAGTGAAACAACGTTCGTTATTGCTATGCTTTACCGTCATCATCTTCCCCGCTCTCTTCAGCTGCATGGCCCTGGTGCAGGTAGGTGCGTCGGAAGAGCAGGTCGCGTGTGACAGCGACTACCCACTAGCTCACAGCCATGTCCGAGTGGCGAGGTATGGTGCCTCAGGGACGGGTGGCGCACTAGATACGCCAAGTTGGCGCTTAGGGAGTGTTGGCGTAGGCTATCTGCAATTGGAGGGAGACGGATTAATTATTTTTTTCTTCATTCTCTTCCACTTCGCGGCACGGCCTCTTGTTGTCGCCGTAGATGATATGTCGTGTGAACTCGAAGACCTGCTCTACCTCCTCCTCAATATCAAAGCTCTCTCCGCACCGCGGGAGCTGCCGTCGCGCCGCGGGGCTCTTCGCCACCTGGTCATACACCGCCTTCTTGCCCTTACCGTAGAAGCCTGAGTTGGCATCACAACCAGTCATACAGTGCAGCTGCACAATACAGTCTGCCATCTCGTCATTTACCAGGCCTCGGCAGAAGATCGTCTCCTACTTTGTCTTGATACAGAGCATATCGGGCAGTTGCAGTGAGATGACCGCTGCCGCGACATAGACATCTGTATCAGCGGAATCAATGACAACAGGGCCACTGTAGCCTGACTCGCGCAGAACTGCGTAAGCGGAGAAGAGGACAGTGTCAGTCTCAGACTAGTCAAAGCAGTAGTTCAGCATCGGATGATGGTTGACTCGTTGGTGCAGTGGGGGCCTGCTCCATATTCAAGCCAGTGTGAAAACTGTTGTATGAAGGGATCCCTTGGCAAAAAAAACTTAAACATTTTCTATAGAATATTCTATAGGATTTTTGCTTATGGTTTTCTATAGGATTTTTGCCAATAGTTTTCTATAGGATTTTTGCCAATAGTTTTCTATAGAAAAATCTATAGAATTCTTTAGAAAACTATAGAAAAATTTATAAAATTATATAGAAAACTTTAGAACACACAAAATCTATAGAAAATTCTGTAGAATGCTATAGAAAACTGCAAAATTCTATAGAATTCTACAGAATTCTATAGAAATCTATAGTTTTCTATAGAATTTTTTGCCAAGGGATAGACTGCTCAGCTGCATCAGGGCGGTCACCTTTCATGCCCGCGCGAGCAAGGCATGAAAGGTGATCTTTGGTGCGTGCACAGAGGCTTTGTACTTGAGAATAACGTGGCGAGCATAGGGAGTGTGGGACGATCACCGCGTTGGATGGTTCTATATGACGTAACTGCCTACATCTCAGACACCTTCCCAGTCAGTGCCTGCGACACAGTCTTGGCGTCTTTGATGCGCGTATATGCTTCTCCTGGGTGTCTGCCTCGTACTCCTGAACAAGACGTTCTAGACGCTGCAGAAACATCCAGTTTCAGCGGTGTGCAATTAATTTACCTGAAAGGCACACTGCTTCATTAAAACAAATCAGACCTTCATTGTGCTAAACAAGAGATTTGTACCCTCATTAAAAAAAACGGCCAATGTGGCCCTCATCCCAAAAGGAGCTCACTTCTAGAACCATTATTCATCATGTTTCTCGCTCTCTTTATATTAGTTGGGTCCAGCCCTTGGCCAAAAAACATTAAATTTTCTATAGAATATTCTATAGGATTTTTGCTTATAGTTTTCTATAGGATTTTTGCCAATAGTTTTCTATAGGATTTTTGCCAATAGTTTTCTAAAGAAAAATCTATAGAATTCTTTAGAAAACTATAGAAAAATCTATAAAATTATATAGAAAACTTTAGGACACACAAAATCTATAGACAATTCTGTAGAATGCTATAGAAAACTTCAATTCCTTAACCATTATATATTACATTAAAGATGACCCTTGAATTACCTTAAACTTACCACGTGACCTTGACCTTACCGTGTGACCTTGACCTTAATTCGATCTGTCACCTTCATAAATTCCATCAGCGCATCGATTTAGCCGAAATGATGTGTCTTGGTCAACGTACCCCAAAAAAGCGTCTTCATACATGCGTCTGGGTGCACTGGTTCAAAAGTTTTCTTTCTACCAGATGGCGGCCGTCTTGAATTTATGGGTCACAATTACATCATAACATGAAACTGATGTCACACACACACGCACGCGCGCGCACCCACGCAGGCGCACCCACGCACGCACGCACGCACACACACACGAACGGTTGCGTGCTCTGTTCCCAATCGCAAGGGACGGGAACTGTACATGCCATCCTTGGAATGTGCTTCGAAGAAGGCGTTGTCATTGAAAGGATGATTTATTGATCTTGAGGGCTCTTGTACTCTGTCTTCTCACTCTCATACAGTGTCCATCTCTCTTCACCACCTGTCTTTGGTGGCCTGTGTTGAGTCATCTTTGCTCCCAAACTTCCATCTCCATTCTCATCCTGTCTTCCATCTATCTTCGCTCGACTTCCCTCAACCTTGTGAATACCCATAACATAACATAACATAACATAACATAACATAACATAACATAACATAACATAACATAACATAACATAACATAACATAACATAACATAACATAACATAACATAACATAACATAACATAACATAACATAACATCTGTCTGGTCTTTCTCGTTCATATTCCTGAATTTGGCACTCTCTCGTCAATATGGGCTTTCATTGTTTGCACAATGTAACAGTGACCCAGCCCCTGCATGGTATCCTATTAATATATAGATGTTTTCTAAATCCTCATTTTAGCGTGACATATATATCAATATAATTAGGATTTAGAAAACACTTATATAATATGAAATAATGTTGTAATCAAATTATATAACGAGGATAGATACATTAATTATTATACCTCTACATAAAGTTGTCAACAGTATCGCATTTACTCAAAATCGTTAATCTATCTGTGTATATTCACTAAACTGAACTTACTAAGTGCAATCATGTCCATATCTGCTGTGGAAATAACGGCCACATCCACACTTATTCCCATTCTAGAAATAATGTGTTTAATTACAGAGCTGCTCTGGAATTATTTTGTTCTCAATATTCCAACCAAGACCACCCAAATCATGCAACATTTTTGTCAAAAGCATCGCATAAATCATTAGTTTGTCCATGAATAGTCACTGAAAATATTACTTAGTATATTACTTTATTATATACTTATAGTTCAGATTTCTACTAATTTCCAAAGCTGCTCTGGAAATAATTACAAGATTTTTACTTATTTCCAGAGTTGCTCTGGAAATAGCCTGGGCCTTTCGAATATGAAAAAGTTTATTTTTAGAGGCAACTTATTCTGGCATGGTGTAATAGGTTCAGCACTGTATGTGATTACGATCTGTTTAATCTTTTGGTTTTGATGGACCGCCAAGTTCGAGTCTACAAAAATTATATGAGAATTTAAATTCTATAGCATTCTGTATAATAGTAGTACTAATGGTTGCAAGCTGGTAGTTTTGTATATGTAAGTGTGACAAATCATGAAAACAACAACAACAATCAGAAAGAACATATTTACTGTCAAATATCTGATACATTGGCCAGTATTTCACTGCCCTTTACAATAGACTTACAAATACACATGGTGAAAACATTTCACATTGTAATGCACCAAGGCACACTGACAGGACACTGAAAACATGTACAGGCAGACAAGCTTAAATGCACAACTTAGTATGCCATTATTGTACAACAGAGGGCTCTGAAACTGATACATCTTAAAAATACCTCACTGTTGTTCAGTCTTTGAATAGGATGCAAGTTTCAAAAAATGATGTCCAAAACTGTAAAAGTATACCCAACAACTATTAAATAGCCTTGTATTTCATGAGTGTGGAAAAGAGCAATAACACCAGTACCTGAAGTGGTATTTAACCAGGTTAACATTGTTTTTCTTATGTTTCCATACAATTTATATATTTATTTTATATTTAGCTAGCTTAACATATTGTTTTTCTAATGTTTCCATAGAATTTTGACAAATGCCCAGTATATACAGCATCAAACCAAATTAAGACAAATCATATTTGCACAGAAAGCAACAATAAAACAGCAAAATGTGTATTAAATCGAAGTGAAAAATTCAACAAACTTGTTTACATATGGGAATAACATAAGTAAATACATCACTGATCTGGAACCATACATCACACGACTGAAGTACACCTGCCATTTACATATTACACATAATATTCTATTTACAAAATGTACATTTATTTGCAACCATAAATACAATAATGCATCAGAACCATGCAAATATCTTTAGAAGATTCATTCATGATTGCAAAGGTTGCTCACAATGGACACGCAACAAGCAAGAGTTTGCTATAAAAGGATGTGTTCAAGATGATCATAACGTGCACAGTGGTTACGTGTGTCATTGGATCTATTTCCAAACCGTTCTCCAATATTATGAAACCAATGCAATTGATAGGTGTTGTTTTATAAGTAACACTACAGGAACATTTTGTTGTAACGCACTGTTACACACAACAAATTAACGCAAACTAGTATATTCCTTGAAGTATGCACGTATGACACAGCAAGTTAATAAATGCCTATTGTTTGTCAGTGGTAAATTAACAGGCAAGCAACAAAATCAGTTATCTTTAGCAATGTTCACAAGAAGAATTATACTTTATTTTAATACTGCATCATGCCACTTAAATATTCATGCTTTTTAATGACACGTTTCTAAGAAATATGTCATGTGTTGCAAAGACAGGCTATTAACCTTCCCACAGTGAAGCTCTCCTTAGTGAGAGCATATGACTGAGATGTATCCACGCAACAAGTGATAGAGACACCCACACAATCTGAAGTCTTACAAAAGTCATTGGTATCCCTCCACATTAGCAACAGGCAATTCCAATTTTATCACAATAAGCGGGAATCGCTAATGATCACACTTTCATAATTCAAGCTGCTGTGTACATCACTTATCAATCTGAGTCATACATTAATCATATATGCACAGCTGTAATGCAAAGCTTAGTTGGCAAAACTGTCAAACAACTAGCAAATTTGTCAGATGGGCTAGTCAAGTTGGAATGACAAATAGATGTGTTGTATCGACCGCATCCCAAATGACACCCACAATCATTCGAAACACAAGACAATATTACATATGACCAAAGTAACGAAGTGACTTAAACGAAATGTGCACTGCATGCATCCCCGACTGAGATCATGAGTAATGTCAGGAAATGCAAATTGTGTCAAGTCAGTCTACTGCACCCTGAATTACCACTGTCAGAAGTACCACTTCTGCAAATAAAGAGATACCCAACCAGCAACAGATACAGCCACTCATGTCAGTCTATTGAGCCCTGATTCACTACTGGTAGGTACCACTACTGCAGACAAGAGTGACAGATACAACAAACTTGTACTGTCATCCAGTACACTGCTGTAATGAAATTGTGAAATCAGGCATAAGTGAAATGTATTGCAAACTTTCTGGAACATTTTGAATGGATACATGACAGTTCACATTTTAGTGTGTGTGGTGTGTGTAGTGTGTGTGGTGTGTGTGTGTAGTGTGTGTTTAGTGTGTGTGTAGTGTGTGTGTGTGTGTGTGTGTGTGTGTGTGTGTGTGTGTGTGTGTGTGGTGGTGTGTGTGGTGGTGTGTGTGTGGTGTGTGTGTGTGTGTGGTGTGTGTGTGTGTGTGTGTGTGTGTGTTTTTTCAAATGTATTTTTAACATGTACACATGATTGCAGAAATATGAATATTACCTGTTAATTAAACATCCAAAGTATGGCCATCACATAAAAAAAAATTGCAAACGATCTGGAATTCAACAGAATCTTACTGACAATGACTGTTCTCAAACAAGTCGACACTTGAGATAACATGGGAGATAATGCAATCGTTTCATGGTCGACAAGCTACGCTGCCACAGGAAACAAACGAGAAGGATATGAACCATTCACCAATAGAAAGAGGTCTGAAGGGAGGACATGTGGCCATTGTGGAGACAAAGACAGGGAAAAGACAGCAAGACAAAGGTGGTGGCACTTGGTACAAGCTTAGAGATTAGTGTCCCAGGAAAATAGTGTGTCACTAGGAACAGTGGTAACACAGGGCTGTGAAGGTACACAGGAAAACATGATTGTTGCCTGGCCCTGCAGTTAGTTTGACACTAAACACCCTGTGGGTGAGAGCATGAAGCATGAACACACAGTCACATTACATTGATGCTGCTGACAGTTGTGTACATGACAATGTAGATAAATGACATGTCTCCTGTCTCTACATTCACCTAATCATCATCACCACTGCCAGACTCATTGAATACAGTCACATGTGGCTGCTCACTGAGCACCGTCATATCCCAAAAACATTCATCAGCTATGTCCACCTCATTATTTATTAAAACACCCAACATAGAAAATTGTGTAAGTAGGTGGTAGTCAGAGCAAGACTGACAGCTGCAGCAGCTACTCATTTTGAAACATAGGTGTATGTTCGCGACTGTGATCGTGACTGGGCAGAATTTTCAGGGGCTTGAACATTGAGGAAGTCCCATATAAGGATAGTATCATCATGTGAGCTGCTCACGATCTGAAACTCATCAAACTGCAGTCGAAAGACGCGCCCCGAGTGCTCCTGCAACACAAACAACGGCCATGTCATGTCACAAACAACAGCCGTGTTACATTATACACAACAGGCATGTCATGTCACAAACAACAGCCGTGTTACATTATACACAACAGGCATGTCATGTCACAAACAACAGCCGTGTTACATTACACACAACAGGCATGTCATGTCACACACAACAGCCGTGTTACAATACACACAACAGGCATGTCACAAACAACAGCCGTGTTACAATACACACAACAGGCATGTCACAAACAACAGCCGTGTTACATTACACACAACAGGCATGTCACAAACAACAGCAGTGTTACAAGTATGCATTTCATTGGTGATGATGACGGTTAAGTAACATTAATTAGGGGGTACAGTGCACACCCTGGAAAAATACTTATCATCGGTGTCACTAGATCGGAAAAAATACGTAGAAAATGACTTGCTATGTTAATAAGTCAGCAAAAACGTCTCACATAATTTTTATGAAAATTAATGCCACCATATTTGAAAACTCAATTTTTCACTATATCACAGCCATTATTGCAGATAACTAGACCCATATTTTAAGGGTCAGCAATCAAAACAACATTATTGTTGGAGTGACCACGATTCTGTGACATATTTGTATGCATAATTAGTGCCACCATTATTGTAAAATCAATTGTTTTGTACATCTTGGCCAATATTGCACACAACTGCACAAATAAGGTGTTCAGATGCATGATTTCAGGGTCAACAATCATTAAAAGACCATTCCTGAAGTTACTACATGTGTTCTTGGCATGCATACTATGCGAATTCTAAGTGCCAGTATTACTGAAAATTAGATTTTTTGCTGTAGACCTATCTCAGCCAATACTCCAGGTAATCCTACGCACACACCAGCTGATTTGGGCGCACACGCCTACCGACTACTTGGCGTAAATGTGCCGATGGTCGGTGTTATTGAGCCGATTAACACTGATTCAAATGTTGAATCCACAGTCGGCGTTAGATAAGGAGGTATCCGTTGACAACTTGGCACCGCAGGTGTATATCCGATGACGAGTCGGCTGGTATGTGCACATTTTTTTATAACCCAATGGTTGGCGGTAAGTTTGTCAATGAGATATCATAGGGCCTTCATGTGATCAACTTAGTCATAGTTAAGCCTGGTGTATTTTCTAGTTTCCAAGCCTACCACAAGGTTTACATTTTTTGTTTCCCGCTTCCAAAAGGATTCTCCATGTGAAAAGCACTACCGCTGGTGGCACTATTGCGCTTACATTTTTCTGGTCGTTAAAAACGTTCTGACCAACGTTTCTGCGCATGCGCAATAAATGTAAAATCATCAATGTCCAGCGAAACAACAAAGCATTTTCGCTATAAATGCTACGAGCTGTTCATTAACTCTCCTGTGATGATTACTGTGCAGTTTCTTAAAATGTCGTTCAGTGCAATAAATATTATGTTTTTTATAAATCACTGTCACGTGATTTATGCTTGCTATCAAAATATGCCTCAAAACTTGTTTGCCTCGTGTTAATTTGCGACAAATAACTTTGCTGAGAGGTTATATACATCCTAACAAACAACATGTGGTATTTATACCATAAATATTTGGTCTTTTCGCTGCACATTGATGATTTTACATATATCGCGCATGCGCAGAAACGTCAATCGGAATGTTTATAACGCCGGCCAAATGTAAGCGTTAAAACGCCACTACTGGGTGCATACATTAATGTAAGCGTTACAACGCCACTACTGGGTGCATAAATTAATGTAAGCGTTACAACGCCACTACTGGGTGCATACATTAATGTAAGCGTTACAACGCCACTACTGGGTGCATAAATTAATGTAAGCGTTACAACGCCACTACTGGGTGCATAAATTAATGTAAGCGTTACAACGCCACTACTGGGTGCATAAATTAATGTAAGCGTTACAACGCCACTACTGGGTGCATAAATTAAAAGCCTTACAAATTGCGGCGCTAGCGACTGATTACATTTGAACATAACTGTTAATTGGAACGGGTATCTTCTTGTTGTATAACTGGCGTCACCAAGTATTGAAAATATGAGGCGGCATCCTCATAAACGTAATGAATGCGCCTTGTGCCTCTCAAGCCGCAATGTGTGGATGCTTCCAAACATTTCTATATTTCTGCCATTGTTGAGAGCGGCGGCACAGTAGAATTCCAGCTGATGCCACAACACTTCCCACAACTTTCGGCAAAAACGGTGTCATTCTCGAGTGTGATTTCTCGAGTAAACACAAAATGAGTAAACACGTGAATTTATAATGGATTTGAGGATAACGGTCGGCGTTAGTCGGTTGGTGTGTGCCGGCAGAAAAGGCGGAACTAATTGGCGTTTAGCACCGACCGTTTATTAACGCCAAATGCTAATTGCAGTCGGTGTTAGTCAGTAGGTGTGTGTCTAGCATAAGTTGATAGCCAAATACGGGTTTTAGGATATTAATTTAAAAACCGAGTTATTTTGCAACCAAAGGTTAAGGTAACCTCATGGGGATCAATTCGAGGTATTGTGAATACAGAAATTCCACTAAATCAATTTACCAACTCATTTATTGTTCAGCCCAAAAAACTATACATGTTATCATTCTAACTGTTTATGATAAAATCCAGCATGTCACATTTAAAAAATATATTTGAAGTACCTAGACACACACAAAAACAGGCCTATCACATCCAAATAACAGGCCTGTCTCATTGATCACAAGTAATAGAGCATCATTTTATAAACAACACCCACATTCATTCAACTAGTTTCTACATATACACATAAAAACAGTTCTCCATTTCAATCACCAATGTCAATTACTGATAAATAATAACTATCAGTATGTTACTATGAGTAAATCTACAATTGGGTGTGGTAGAAAATACAACTTTCAAAGAATTCTGGTTTATGAAATAAAATGTATTGTAATGACTGACATACCACAAGAGTCCTGAGACACAGGGTGCCAGCAGGAGCACGGGGGTTGAGGGCTGCCGTCAGGTCCCACACCTTCACTTTACTGCAACACAACAAGCAACATACACTAGGTACATAAGACCACCCATAACACCACAGTGAAGTCTTAAGACAGGGGTGGTTTCTCGTGACAGGTTTGGATTATCCATTTAACAAATGCATCAGTCAATTAATAACAATCAATTACTGTCAAGAACACAATTAGTAACTTTTATTAAACAAACAAACAAACATTTAAGCAACATGTAAGTGCTGAAAATAATAGCACATGTTATTAGACACACACACACACAACTAACATAATCTTAACATGCAAGATTTGCACATAGCTTCAGAACTAATCACTCAACTTCACTAGTGTTAACTTCAGCAATGGCTAAACAAGAAAGTACTACTGGGGTCTTTATTTATCTGAAAAAAGCATTGATCAGAAAATAGATATCAGATTGTTAAAAAAGTTACCGTTACTGTTACTTTTATCCTACCTAGTACCTTTTATTACAATTACTGTATGTTTTAGTGTGAACTGGGCATAGTGCCTTACAAGTCACATGACTTCTGCTATGTCCCCTCAACAGCGGCAGCAACTCACCAGTCATGAAATTGTAATGTATTGTATTATCTTTCCTATAACATGTTGTTTTATTTCTATGTTGTTGTTATTGTTGAATAAACTGTCATTCATTCATTTACACAGAAGCCTTCATGTTGTTAAATATGATATACTTAATATCAATTTTATTTATAACCTTATCCAACATTCACATCCATCATTTTCAAAGATGGTGGTTGTAAACATAAATAAACATACACTGTATATCTCATTTTAAACTACTTATTTATTAATTTATAAATTTGTTACATTTTAGTACAATTTCTACTGACATTTTAAGTTATTTGTTTAGTTTTTATCATAGGAACATTTTAATATGTATATTTATTTATCTATTTATTTATATGTTAAACCTATTTTACAAAACTGTACATTGAAGCAGCATGTGTGAATTGACATAAGTGAAACAGACATGAATTACATTGCGTCTGCAACATGGAAGTGCTCATAATAATAATAAATAACAACAAAGAAACGTTCCATACCCGTCGTAAGCCCCACTGACAATGCGCTTGTTGTCGAAACGGATACATCGGACTAGCTCCTCGTGACCCTCAAGGACTCTCAGACAGGCTCCACACTCTATATCCCAGAGTCTGCAACACACACACACTACAGCTGTATAATAATGACAACAGAGAAGATACCCTCAAATGGTCTCCACACTCTATATCCATGAATCTACAAACACATACTACAACTGTACAATAATGCCAACAGAAAACATATTCTCTGACAAGCTCCATACTCTACATTCATGACTCTACAAACACACATATTACACTACAAAGATACATATTACACTACAAACACACATATTACACTACAGCTATACAACAACGACAATTACAGGTATCATGAAAGTATGAGAACTGTTGGGGTATGGAGTATGAGTACTGTTGGGATAATACTGTAATAACTACATGTATGTATACATGTAGTTATTGCTGTATTACCTACTGGGTTATTGATTCACCAATTAGTCATGCAGGAGCCCCTATATACAGACCACCACAGGAGCTTGTGTCCCAAGATCCGTTAAAACCTAAGCAGAAATAGGCAAAATGCTAACATTTTGCTTTTTCTGGAGGCCCCGAGATGCCCTTAGATGCCCTTACAAGACTAGTGAGCTACCTTCAGATATGTTTATACAAAATTAGAGGTCAAGATACAGAACAGTTTTTGAAGAAAATAGGAAAACTTAAAACATACCCGTTTTTAGGTCCAAGAGGACCCTTGGATGCTTTAAAATGTGTCAATCAAACTAACATTTCATGTGCAGTTATAGTATTCTAGAAGATCTTCAATGGTTTCCGAGATCTGAGAACTAACAGTGTACAGTACTGGACACTGAGTGATGCCATAAGCCCAAAGGAAAAAGGCCAAATTTGGAATCTTGGCATAATCTGACAGCTGGATGTTTTTGTTCTTATTTACATACGTACTTTTCTATGCAACTACTGTTTACTTTATTTAAGTATTTTCTTTGGAAGATACTTTTACCTTTTATCTAACTGGCAGCTACTCAAGGTGGTTACTTTACTGGAGTATTTGTACTAGTGCTGCTGGGTACTCACCTGATAGTGTTGTCAGAGCTGCCACTGACCACCAAACGGTCACGATACTGAAGACAAGCAATCCCACGCTTGTGGCCATTGAGTGTGCGCACAAACTCACATGTTGATGTGTTCCACACCTTGATGGTGCGGTCTCCAGATGCTGATACAATGTACTTCTGGTCAAAGTCGACAACATTCACAGCAGCACGGTGTCCGACTAGCACCCGCCGCAGGTTAATGTCAGTTGGTGACTGCATGTCCCACACAGCTATGGACCGGTCCTGTTGTCAACATAGCAAATAATATCTTCTTTACCAAATTTACATGCAACTCACCAAACGCAGCATAATTGCAGAACTTTTTAATCATGGACTATTGATGTATTGATTTTTTCATGATTTGTGCAGTTTTTGTATAACTGCAAAATTCTGATGGCAATAATGGCAGACAACATTATTTATGTCAGTGGTTAATATTTACCATGTAAGTGCATGCATATGTGTCTGCATTACCACCTTGAAGATGGGCATTTCTGCTACACTAGCAAAAATGACCATCTTTGTTACTTGTTTTTACAATGCTTGATACCAGCCGTACCTTTGAACATGTGACCATGATGCCATCGCAGAAGCGAAGATGTAATACCGCCTCACAGTGGTGAATTAGTGTGTTAATCATCTCTCCTGTCTTCACACTCCACACCCTACAAGTATAGCAATCACATTATACACTCAACCAACTAGTCATATTGCTCACATTATACACTCAGCTAACTAGCCATATAGCTCATATTATACCACCAACCAACTAGCCATATAGCTCATATTATACACTCAACCAACTAGTCTTATTACATTGTGTTTCGGCTGTTATATGACACCATTTTTCTAAGCTGCATTGTCACAAATTGCGTTTTTAAAAGACAAATTGTAATGAAAATCCTTACATTTTGCTTTTTGGGGAAGGCACAAAGGCGCCCTTAGAAACACACAATCAAACTAAAATTTCTTGTATATAATTTCTTTACTGAAAGTTGCAAAAGTAGAGAAAAAGTTAGTTCAGTTTGTGAAAAAATAGGCATACAAAACTTTATACAATTTTTTTTAGATTAAATAATAAATAAATTTAAATTTGTTGTGCATAGTGGCCAAATTAGAAACATAGATTCCAAACAGTTTCTGAGATGTGGAAGGTAATGGCAGACAGTGCACATAGAGTGATGTCATAAGTCCATTGAACCTTCAGACCAGACACCTAGTGCAACTGTTAACTGATTTTACAAATGTTAATTGTAATTGAAACAAAAAGCAATTTTAAAGGATTCAAAATTACAAATGGCAGAGGATTCAAAATTACAATTTCGTTAATTAACAATTGGTACAATACCAACATCATTTCATGATATACATATGTTTCAAATGTCATCTTACTAGATAATACAGGGAAGACTGGTGCTTCAGTTGCACCCAGTTGAAGACATAAGTGTTATGCAAAAATACTCACCTCACTGTTGAATCACTTGAGCCAGACACAATGATGTTTTCATCATATTGCAGACACAGCACAGAGCCAGTGTGACCAGTCAACACTTGCACACACTCAAGACTGCCACGGTCCCAGATCTGACATCAAAAGTAATATAACATAATAATGTTTGGTCTTATAGTGCTCTGGCTAGCCATTTATTTTGGAATACACACCAATAGTTACTTGTTCTATGATCTGAAATATGCATCCATGTGTAGTCTTAGCATGAATACTGTTTTTTGTATTCACCCATTGCAGAGTTCAATCTGGCCCACACCCTTGCATCAGACACAAGACGTGTTACACAGTCGCAACAAAATTAGTTGAATGTGCCTGAAGGGTCATTAAATATAGCACTTGGAGCACACACATCGAGTCAACGCATCATAGCAAACAAGAATGTTACATAAACATTTCATTAATTGTCCAAACCATGTGCCCTGTAGCACATTTCTGCAAATGTGTTAGAAAATGCAGTTGAATCAGCCTCGTATGAAGATGAACCATAAAACTGGTTATTCCATCCAAACCCATTTGGTGCCTGCCATTAGGCACGAACTTGTCCACTGTCCACTAGCACTGACCACCGGAAAGCAGTCAGCGCACTCATGAACATCATTTCGAAAGGTTGACATGCATGCCAAAATTGCCAAGTTATACGAAAATATATATATTATTAAACAACAAAACCAGTGGATAACACTTGGCAAATAATTACTGTCAATAGCCTAGTAACGGTACACACTGCTCGAAGACAATGGCAAAACCCCGACAGCAAAGCTGCTAGCTGTTAGCAGAGCCTAGTATGCATAGTCATTTGTGTGGCAGTCTTCTGCATCACATGCAAATTTGTTGTGACGAGTATGTTGGACACTGTGAAAGATACCAGAACACATGGTATCACTTTGTCATACCAAAAAAAACAGCGCTGACTTATCAAAGACAAATTTGCTACATTGCATGTTGTAGAAAAACTTTTTTTTTTTCGATTCTCAGCAGTTAGCTTCCTGTCGATAGGGTATTAGAGTTTGTGTTAATCCACTCAGTGATATTTTTATTTTGCTCCTTGCTATCGATGTTTGCTGCTTCTGTCGAGCTGTGTACAAGGCCCGTTAGGCAACGTTTTGCATATAATCAAATATTTACAGCTGAATGCATCCACCAGTGCCCACCTTGATTGTGTTATCACGTAAGCCACTGACAATCTTCAGGTCGTCATACTGTAGGCAGTAGACACCTTTGCTGGTCTCACTGCGACAATGGATGCGTTGAAGTGTGTGATGACCTGTCCGCCAATTGTTCTCTATCCTCTGCAATACAAAAACGTAACAGATGTATTAACCCTTATGCAAACATAGTGTTCACATTATTGTTTTAAAAATATGGTCCTGGGATCGGAGGGGTTTTGAAATAAAACCGCATCTATTTTGTATGAAATTGATCAATATCTTAAAACATACACATCATTTTGTTATTACCAAACCTCAGCTATCATCAATCATGTATATCTAGCCACACCTGTAAATAAAGCAACACTCCGACTTTTGACTTGAATCCAGACTTTCTTCTGTGCCATTTGTTGCAGGCAAAAATGTTATTTAAAGCTGCACCCTGACTTTGAGCCAAGGCCATTAGTCATCTTAATAATGCATGCGCCAGACTGCTGTAGTGCACATCATTAGAATTTGTTTGTTGCAATACGAGCTCCTGTTCTATCACCACAACAATACATGCGCATGCATGCACATCAGTACTGGTCATTACTGAACAATCATAATTCTAGTCTTTTCAACTGTGCAAAAAATATTGCCACACATTGTCAAAGGGTTCCTCTTCTGCCACTCATGATGACAACTGACCAGTCATCAGTGCTTCAGTAACAGAATGCCTGACAGAATGTGTATGTCTAATCTGTTCTACTGATTCATAGCTCCCAGCACAGGATCCTTTAAAGTTTAAATATTAAGCTGGAGCTGATTGGCAGGTTCTTAGCCAGTCAGCCTGCATCTGTCCCTTAGTCAATGCATGGTGTGGCAGACAAACTAATGTTTGCTGAGCAGGCACAGTGTCCAGAGCTCAACAATTCCTTTGTTCTTTAAACAGATTGCAAATTGGCACTGACAGTACTAGGCCTTAGTCACCATATTTCTTCACCAGTACTGATCAATTTTCTTTGGAACATCTTATAAACCTCATGCTTTAAATAAATACAAGGATACATATGAACTAGCAACTAGTCAACCAGTTAGCTTTACATGAATATTAAATAAATTCTACAAGGACTAGGTGTAATTACAGGAACTAGCCAATGATAATATCAATGGACTTATTCCCACATATATCCCGGTAAATACAATTTTCCAGGTAAATACCTGGTTGTTCCTACAGCCCTGTCTAAAACCAGTTTTTCCTGGAAACGTGCCATCCCTGTTAAATAAACTAAGCTAAACGCAGAACTCACATCTATGTCTGATATAATCTGTGGGTAGAGTCTACGGTAGAACTTGTGGTCTTTCTGTGGTTCCCCTGGTTTTGGCCTGAATAGAAACTGTCCCCTGTTGAAAAGAACAAAATTGTAAAATGATTAGAACACAAGTATCTGAACACTGCATTTGACTAAGCATTTGCAGAAGCAAGTACTTAGGCTAAATTCACACAAAGAAAGCTCACGTGTTACAATGTAGCTGGATTTCACCAAATATAATTTTGGAAGGGTAATCTAGTTGACAAACAGAAAGATGTTGGATGAATTGAAAGAGAACTGCTTACAGAAAGCTAAAAAGAAAGGAGACCGTAGAACGGGATGTTTGGCAGTGGAGTATCTAGACGGCATAATATCATTGAAGTGCACTAAACCACATGGGCCATTGCAACTACATAATGATCACAATGTGTTCAATGTTTTGTGTGTTGTGTTCTTGGTCTCTGAAAATAACATAGGCCTCATTCATAAATGAAGCTGGGGTTTCACAAGGCAGTGTCACATGATCATTAGTGTGTCATTGGTGTAAATACTCTGTAACCACTGCATCACAGTGACTCACGTTTATATAGAATTAATCATATTTTTAAACAGCACCATGATATTATATAATTTGATTTTGTTCTGAGCTTTCACTGGTGTACCCGACACATTATCATAGAAACTGCAAATATTATGTTCTCACATGCAACTCTTGTTCCAAATATCAATATTAAAATGTCACATTTACAGACAGATGCTGTACTACATACATCCCTATGTGATGGGATCTCATTTTAGTCCTATAATACGCACCATCCACGTCGCTCAGCAAGGCCGTGCCACAGGGCATCTGTGTTGACCATTCTCTCTATGAGTTTCTTCCATAGCATGCCGTCAGATATGACCCTGTACCATTCCCTACACACCTGCTCAGCAGCACCCAAGGACGTTGCATCCAGGTATGACAGGATGGACTCCGCCACATGATCTAAGCCTTTTGCTGTAAAAAATCAGATTCAGGATGTAACAATGTCACCTTTTGTTTGTAATCTGTGATGTCATAATTGCAGAAATATGTCACACAAAAAACAAATGGCTTCATGTAAATCAAGCAAGTCTTATAGGTGATAAATTCTGGATTAAGATCATCAAGTCATCAACACAAGTTTTCATCCAATTAGTCACCATCACCAATCCATTACATAACTAACTATTCTGAAGTGATGGCATCTGAGCTGTCCTTGTGTGGAGAGGGACTGGTAGCACTGTTGGAATCATAACACATGCATATAACTGCATGTACAATATTCCAGCATCATATTCTGCAGTTGGCCAACTATGCTGGACTTGCAGTAAACATTATCAACCGAGATTATTTGAGTTATTACGATAATCGAATGACACAAAAAGACACTTATACAGCAAGACACTTGCACAGCAAAAACTTGCCACAAAATATTGTGCACTGTATCAAAACACATTCAAGAGTTACTGTGCATTTAACCAGGACTGGACCCTGCAGGTTTCAAATTTAGTGGAGACCTGCTCCTAGCAACACCATTTATTGTCAGGCCCAAAAAAGATCCCACTCTATGGGCCCGAATGGCCCCCAGATTTTGGTAGAATTTTGTGTTACAAAGCCTACAATCTCAAATGGAAGAAAAAGAGGTGCAGTACCACATTTATGCAATGTCGTACCAGTACTGCTACAACACTGTATCCACATTGTTCAACACCATGTTTACACATCGTTCTTTCTGTTTACTTTTATGACTTAACCATGTAAGCGACTTCTTACAGCCGCCAAACTTATCCTCACATATCTTATGTACATATATACTAGGTTACATAATGAAATAACTTCCATTCCTGTAAAGAATAAAATTAAGAAAACAAACTTGCGCAAAACTCGACATGATTTATGGCTGCTACGTGGAGCTCGGCGCTTACCGTAATATCGGTTATTTATCACAGGCGTCGCTAAATAAGTGACCATCACAAATTCCAGTTTTATGCTAACCCTAAAGTAACCGTAACCCTAACTAAGCCTAAGCTAATGTTAACAAATCCTAGACATAACCGAAACACTAACAAAAGACCTCTCCATACAATATCGATATTACGGTAAGCTATGCTTATCTGACACTGATGACACCGCGTTGCCGGCAAGTTTTACGCAAGTTTGTTTTGTGAAGTGTATTTGTTTAAGCAATGTTAGTGATTTGATTTCATAACCTACTGTGTTTGTGTATACGTTTAGATATAAGATATGTAGGAGCAGTTGGCGGTTGTAGTATTTCTTTAGTTAAGTCAGAAAGTAAAAGATCAGCCCTAAGGTACCTATAAAACAATCCAATTAAAACAAATCTAAATTAGTGGCAGTGTCCTAATATACGTCTACGTTAAATTAGAAAAATACGTCCCTAACAGTTTATGAGATGTGTGAGCTAACATCAGATGGCACACTTCAGACTACATCGAGTTTATAATTAATCAAATAGATTTTGATGAATCTGAGTTACAGATCATTAAGGATTATAAAAATAAACTTATAATGAAACTAAAATTTACATGAAAAATAGAATGAGCATGGCCTTACTGTGAAATTATCATTTAATCAAATCTGTGCAAACAAAGTCTTAGAAAAGTTTTATATCACCTCACTGGTGTATCAATGTAAGCATACACTGTGTGTCATCAATGAAAACTTACCAGGAAGGGCAGAGATGAAGTCACGCTGCAGCATGGGCTTAAGGAAGACATTCACTTGTCCATGTTGATAGTGGCACATGTGTGAGATGAGGTGTTGTACAAAGTAGACCTGTTCTTGCTCATTCCACTGGTCAAAGTACTTGACACACATGTCTCGCTGCTTCAGATACTCCTCCGAAGGCTGCACATAGTCACAGTTTTCTGTCAATGTCATTGACGAATTGCTTGCCACCATTGCAGCCCGTTCCACCTGAGAAATGTCATCAGTAGTGTTACACAGAATGTAAGAATAAAATGACACAACAATAACCTAAGCACGTTGATTAATTTTTATAACAATGGGCCAAGTGGCGCTGGTGTCCTTTGGACGGGCAAAATTTGAAAGTTTTTGGACGGGCAGTTATTTGTCATGGACGAGACCGCCAGACGGGGCCGTTCATAACCGTCCAAGTCGATTTTTTTTGTGCCAGAGTGCCCGTCCATGCCATTTTACAATGCCATTGAAACTGCCACAAAGTTAGTTACAGACAATGTATCACAGTTTATTACTAGTGTCAATTACATTCTCTATGTATTATAGAGAACGTTTGTCTGGTTGTGGCAAGTTAGTTTTGGTAACTGATTGCATTATTTGATGGATTTTAGCAAAATGTTAATTTAGATGCACTTGTCATTCATTGAGACATAAATTACAGAGACAAGGCATACATATTTTATAACGAAGTTATTACCCTTGATGTCACCACCAAGAAGCCATGGTTGCGGTTGTTTGGCAGTGAAAGGGGACGCGACAATATGAAGCAACGTGCCTTGTCAGGGAGGGAAGACGGTCTTTCATATAGGCGCTAGCTACCTAAATCCCGTCATGTCGTGCTAACAAAGTCTCTGATTTTGATAACAAATTTACGTTAATCACATGTATTGGTCAATACGCCAGTCATTTTGTATGAGTTTGTAAAACAAGTTAAGTCGCACTATGAACTTTTTAATCACCGGTAACAAAGATTAGTATTACCACGTGGACATACATGGAACGGAAAACACAGATCGACAACAGTACGTCTAGATGTCTACTGGCATAATTAAAATCCATTTGTATCAGTTTTACTAGGATGCCACCCGCCTTTAAGAAAACCAAAATTTATAACAAAATAATAATGTCTTATGAAATTTATTATTATTTAGGTTTATTGATTCAGTTTAATTAGAAATAAATATGTGGGTCAGGATCGTTGTGGTCATAAGAAAAAATTGGGAAATAATTTGTTGATGTTGACATGCATATTTTCAGTTAAAATCCATTTATATAAGTTCTATTTGGATGCCATCCGCCTTTAAGAAAACCAAAATTGTTAACAAAATAATAATGTCTGATGAAATATGATTATTTTGGTTTATTGGGTCAGTTTAATCAGAATTCAACACGTCAATGCAGTCCCTACAATGCCTACATGTGTAGAAGGTCAAAGTTTGAGGTTTGGTTTATTTATGCATTTATAGACCATTTAGAAAATCCATTCATACCGGTTCAGTTTAGTGCCATCCGCACTCTAAAAAGCCAAAATGGATAAGATACTAATATGTTCTGATGAAACTGGTGGTTATTTTCTTTTTTAGTTATAGCATTTAATCAGAAATTTTCATAAATGTCAAAGCAATCAGTATAGCATTCCCTGTACGAGACATCGATATATATATATATATATATATATATATATATATACATACAAATCATTCAGTCATTTAAGCATCCTAGTTTGTGAAGAATAATAATATATTTGAGTCTTTGTAAATTAATTGAATATAGAATATGTTTCATTAATCAACATTTTATGTTTTCTGGGGCCCCGTCTCTGAAAATTGTTGGCGATTTCAGCATGGCGGACCGGCCGTGCTGTAACAACGGTAGTCGGGTAGGAATCTAGACCGATGCCTAATAATTTCGTTCGCGGCTGTTAAAATGGGTCAATTGTCGTACCAAGTACGTGGGAAAACATCGCTCTGTGGCTTCCAATCAATTGCAACAAATGTAACTACTTCAAAGTCATCATCGTTACGCATTGGTTTTCAGAATCTGGTAATAAACAGGCTCCCATTCGCAGACCACCTTCGATGCCACCTGTTGACAGTGTTGTTATTGGGTGGAACGATTTAACTGAGTTTATTGACAGTAGTGCTGGTTCGATACCAAAACTATCGAAGTATCGCGATACTTGCAAAAGTTCGATACCGATATTTAGTGGTATCGCGATACTTCGATATTTTTGGTATCGAATGCCCACTGTTCGATACCTTCGATACTTGACATCGAGAGATACGAGTCCATTCATTCGATGAAATCGATGCGAAGGCGCCACATCGTTGTTGATGACGACGTTGTTTACGGGAGCTATCACTACAGCACTTCGCAGCCTAAATTGACTTAGGCGTGGTTGTTTAAAAAATAATATAACATAAAATGTGAATTGTTTTCTAAAACTTTCTTGTAGAATTAGCCTCTATAATAACTGTTTTCTGTGTGCGATCTTAGCCTAGGTCAGACTTCGCTTAGCCTCGTTACCCAAACCAAGGTCCGTATGTGACGCTCTCGTTTGGTGGCAGTACCATGCCATCTTTCTCCCTACTTTATTTACGGTTATGCGTACAAAAAACACACATCCTATAGTATTTGTATAGAGTGTTTATTGCATGCACTAGTATTTATTAAACTGGTTTAATAATAATATTATTAATATAAATAATTATTCGAGCGCGATGCCGAGGCTTTGTTTATCCGGGTTCCGTTTGGTGGCGCCACCATTTGCCGTACACGACGCCCACAACCAAGGCGAACGACAACAAGTCGCAACGTTCATCGCTAATAATTTGGCAGTTTTCCAACAAAGAGTGTCCGCTATGCTAGAGGCGTCTCAAAGATAGCGGGGTAAGTACATCGAATTTGACGAAACATGTCACCAATCAAGAAGCTATCAAAACGTGATGATCAACTTTCATTGTATGGCACGTCGATGTCGCGGACAACGTCGCATTGCCATTGCCATATTGACTCGAGAACGTATTCTATCGAAATATTCGACAGTGAGCGAGCAATGGACATCTAGTTAGAGTCGAAGCGAATCGCCATCAGTTGCCGAATCTCCTAAGTAACTGCGGCCAACATCGCCAAGAAGTGACATACACGACGTGACTGATTAACAATGACGATTTGCTCACAGCATCTACTGTCACTGTGACTCTGCCAGTCACTGGCACTGGCCAAACAGGTTCACCACTGGCAGAGCCAGACGTAGAGGAAGAAACTGACCGGTTCTTGAAAACAGTTGCAAAAACAGTATGGGGCTTATTATGTGTACTTGATAACGTGGTAATTTAAGTTTTATATAAAAAATATTGGTGTGAACTGGGAAGTGCACTTGTAATTTTTATTAATATTGTTTCTATTATTAATTAGTGTTATTTTATTGTAATCGTCTATACAGTTTTAATGTTAAATCACAATTATCTTTACGATACAATTAATTATAAAACAGTCATAACAGTGAGTGTGCATCTGTGCTGGCAGTGGCACTATTGTAAGTGATAGGTGTATTTACATTTAATATAATAACAACATAATTATTTGTATGTTATGTTTTAGCTGTATAAATTTGTTGATGGTCACTTTAGGAGACACATTGAATTGAAATTAAGCTGCTATATTATAGTGTATTTACAAACAGCTGGGGTGAAGTACTATTATTAATTTAAAATAATTCAGTGCAATTTATGAATTTATTTGTCACTAGGTATTTTATTGCAGTTGTCTTTATTGTTTAAATATTATATTACAGTTACCTTTTAGTTTTACAACAGTAATCAATTATATTGAAACTGTTGTTTGTTTACTTACATAAAATGAAAATTGCATTTTAATCATTGTTTGCATGACTATAAAATTATCACATATTTCCCTACTTGTAAGTGAAAAATTGTGTGTGTTTCTGTGGCATTAGTCTAAGTGGATAGTAGTGTGTTTCTTTGGAGATCTCTACTGTACTGAATTACACTTACAATGTAAATTTTGAGTATCGAATAAAAATCTGGTATCGATTGATATCGAAGAATTCTGGTATTGAACCAGCAATATATCGATCGGTATCGAAGAATTCTGGTATTGAACCAGCACTACTTCTGTTGCATACTGTGTTTCTACTGGGAACTGTATTCTATGTGAATATTAGACTTACAACGTAAGTATCGAGTATCGAACAAAATTCAGGTATCGATCGGTATCGAACAAAACCTGGTATCGAACCAGCACTAATTGACAGGCACATTTGTGATTAGAACAATGTTCCAATTAGGTCTTCTGCGCTTCCCTAGTACTGGAAGGTCAACTTTCTGAGCAATTCAGTTGTATTAAATATAGGCCACACAGTACACAACCTTGGAAAGAATAGTACATCGAAGGGTATTAAGTAATGTCACTATATGCCTCAGCCAAGAATTTATTTAGAGATATAATTATTATCAATAATTGATTACAAATAACAATGCAATGTAATTGGTTAAAATATAAAATTTATTGTACAAATAAATCCATAACTGCTGCATTATTCTTCAGAAATACATTTATTGTAAGTAAATGTTGTTTTAAATAATGAATGTTTTGTACTTTTATAAGTTTTTTTAAACAATGTGTTTGAACTTTTACAATGTAGTGCACAGGAGGTGCTATAGAACATATTCCTATTTATATATCTTTTAAGCAATGGTATTAAGAACATAATTGTTATTATAAATAATGTATTACAAGGACAATTCCTGTTTCCAAAATGAACATTGTTCAAAACTGAATGCAAGCAATATGTAATTATTTGGACTTGATATAACATCAAATGGCATGTCAATCACCTTAATGTAAAACGTATAACCTGTATGCAGATAAGCTGGTAAATATCTTATTTTCAACAGAGATCTGCTGTTTCTCCATCACTGTTGTGAATGCAGAGGCAGGAACCGAATCAGAAGCAAACACAACACCACAGACTTCACCACCAGTCATCTCGGCCAACACATCAGCTTCACAGCTACTTCATGATTCCAGCTAAGGACTTCCATTTCTCTGTGACAATTGATATTTTCATAGAATACATCACAGTGCAATCAAGCATAATCAGGGGTCGACAATAAGGTTTTGCATCCACTGGCCCGGGGGCCAGTGGATTTAAAAAGTTACTGGCCCCCAAAAAAGTTACTGGCCCGAACTTTTTTGCAGGAAGACACATTGATACTGATAAAACAGGTACATTGTACAATAAAATATATTTATTTATATTTAGGACATTAAAATAGACACAGCAGCTGAAATGACGTTATTAGCAAATAATCATAAACGTGTTTTTGCCGTTTTCTAATTCTGTTGTATGTATTCTATCAACAAAGTTCACTTTTATATTAATTACATACCCCTAAGTGATTTTTTGCCATAACAAAATGAGCCCCTATCGATTGTGAAATACTTTTTAATTTTGAAGACGCAGGATGTTTTTGAAAATATGCGATGTTTAGACCTTAATAACGCCACCGTACTTTCACTGTTCGCCATGTTGTGTGGTACGAATAGAACCGCCAAACTGTCCTCTAACTGCTTATATAGACGGCATCTCCGCCCTTTGACCTGTATACGGGAAATCCAAATAAATATTCGACCGACTATCTCCTTATTTGGCGTTCGCCGTTGTGACGTCAGCTTCGGGGACTTCCGGCGTTCTGCTATGCGCGTGACACGAGGTGACCTAGATAATGCCATGGCGCTAGCTAGAGTAACGTCACGACGACGTTGGTGTGGATCCTGTCACTGCCAAACGTTATAAAGTTACCGCAAGGTGTGAATTAATTTTAATCAGAGAAAGAAATGGAAGGCGACGATGGCGTGCATAGAAGTATTTGCTGCAGGCGACTGCTTAGCGCCAACAGCCGGAGGTCGAACGGGAAGCCAGGGTCGGGATCGTTCCGTTGACGTTGGTGGCCGCGACAACTTGAAGTTTTACTTATTGGAATGGATATATTTTGGAATAAACAAGTTAGAAAATTCAGCTACAACACGACTATGTTTTATGTGAGTTATTATTTAGACTATAGTTACGGTCTATGACTTTTTCAATATAATTATTTCGTTACTAATACTATTATTTATTACAAGTTCACAAGAAATCCACAAGGGGTCGTCGTGACATGCTCAACATATTTTGTCCATTCGTTTTACACATTAGAATAGCAACACTACTAAAGGATAACGCGAAATTCAATGACAATTTTTTATTTAGGTACCACTCGGCTATTACTACAAAATCCGAAGCGTTATCTTTGCTAATTCACTAGGGATGTGTCCGCCTCGCGTCTCCGCCTCGCGTCGCCAGTAGCGCCGCCGAGGGAAGTTATGGAGAACTTGCAATTCGTAAACAAGATGGTGACTAGTTACGACTGATAACGGGAGTCCACGTTGTCACAGATTATGTTTAATTGTTGCGTAAGGAGTGACAACTGATGGAAACTATCTATAACAATGGTGAATAATGAATAATTCCATTGTTGAAACCAGTGGCCCGTCGGGCCAGTAATATATAAAAACTGGTGGCCCGACACCCTCAAAACACGCATCGGGCCATCGGGCCAGCGCTATTGTCGACCCCTGATAATGTGCCATTATGTTTGAACATGCAAGAAAATGTATCCATTGTTGTATTGCTGTTGGGTTTTAAGAATGATCTCTTTAGTCTCTATATGTCGATAAATGTACATAATTTAATTATGCTTGTATTGGTATAATATTGCCTTTTTAATCACATGCCGATCGCAGAGATGTGTCGATTTGTTTTGTATTTTATTATGATTAATGTTCACATACTGTTTTAATAATGATTTTATTTGTATTTTTATTTCTCTACTCTGTATTTTATATTTTATGATGACGAACACTGCAACACGAATTTCCCAGTTCGGGACAATAAAGTTTTATTGTATTGTATTGTATTCTTGATTTTTGTCAATAGCTTTATTATTAACAAAGTTTTTGAGTCAGAAAAACAGGCTATTGGGTCCTGACAGGTGACCTATATGTTGTAAAATGACCTAAATACATTATTAAGTGCAATTGACAAACTGAATTGTTTATAATTCCACATACATATTGTTATAATGGATCATTTGGATGGATATAACTTCAGTGTTAACAAATTAATCATAGCTAAATTAAGCTAATCAATGAGACTATTATATTGACGACCTAGTTAACTGACTTAGAATGACCATTGATCTATTTATATTGACAAGTGACCTAATTAAATTATCAAGTAAGACACACTGATATGAGTTGTACTTCTGTTTCTCATATTTTCCATGTATGTATGTTGGCTGCATACTGTGAACAATATATTTGCATGCTATGCAAATATATTGTTCACAGTATGCAGCCAACATACATACATGGAAAATATGAGAAACAGAAGTACAACTTGTCTGTTTCATCACATACAATGAGAATTGAAAGGGGAAGAACTGAGTACGTTGTCGACTCAATGTTTGAATATTTAGGATCATAGTGTCAAACGAAGTATATAAATGTTCATAGGACACTTTAAGTATCAACTTCTGTCGAGTATGTATCAGAGTATGTATCGGTTAGTTAGGTGGGCATTCTCAATAATATTGTCAGTCAAAGTTAACTGATCATGTAGAATATTTTTCACTGTGTAGGCAGTTCTCAGTCTTCTTACCAGAAAGGAAACTTATTAATGTATGCATCTGATATAAACTAATGCAATGTCACTTATTAATGTACACATCTGATACAAATTAATGTAGTGCCACTTGTTTATATAACTATGTATTCAAAAATAAAACAATTACATTGATGTAAGAGGAATTTGTTTCTATTAGCTTAAAAAATGAATATTGTTGTAGAACTAGTTTGCATTCGAAAAAACATGCAAATATAAAATAAATTTTACAACTTTTATAATGCATATGTTTATGTGTGTGTGTGTGTGTGTGTGTGTGTGTGTGTGTGTGTGTGTGTGTGTGCGCGCATGTTTGTGTGTGCGTGCGTGCGTGCGTGCGTGCGTTTGTCATTACATTTGATAAAATTGTGGCTTTGCATTTTAAATTATAATACCTAAATTTTAGTGAACTGTAACAAATCCCAACGGAACAGAAAAGAAGTTAACAAATAAACTAATTAACAATCAAAAATGCAACATTAATGGTAGAGATAACACATTTGAGCACATCATTAAAAAAGTGCTGATATTAATGGATTTAATGTTAATTTTTTTTATTATCAGTAATGTAAAACCCACACCCAGCCAAAACATTCCAAGGTCACACAAGTTTTAAACTGGAAAACTAATATTTTCATCACACCCTATTTGAAAAAATAATTACTATCATATAAAAAGTATGTATCTATTCTGTAATCATTTGTTCTAGAAATACTTAGCGATTTAAACACAAAGATGCTTGATTGTGTGAATTTTGAATCGTAGGAAACAGCGTGACCTACATTTAACTACTCTACGTTCGTAATAATTTAGGCCAGTTAACTGGAAGATTACTAAAATCTCTGTGACAAGTATAAAAGTTCTGTGCGCAATATTAATAGTACTTTTTAACGATTTTTCATAAGGTAAAAATAAACACCTACTCGCCTTGTTAGCATCCATCGGAACAAATCTGGGAATTTCACTGTGACATAGATCGATCTTTCATTGGTTCACGTGATCATTAAAATAGGTATAAAATTCATTTGCACAATGCTGTCAAACCATTTTGGGAAATCCCTATTTTTGCGTCACTACAGCAATGGCGGCCAGACAGGTCACAGATTATCGACCAGATTCGTGAGACAAATCTAACATGACGCCCCTAACGGAATATAATGTACCTAGCTATAGCCACTTCGTATACTATTAAATATAGTGAACAGTCCTACTCCTGCCAGTCCTGGGACTGGTCCTAGTCAAACTAGCCTAATGATACCGAGTGTTACCAGTCTAAGTCTTGTCAGATCGATCATTCTTTTACTCTGTAAACAAATCACAATGCATGCGTACATGCCACTACATACAAAGTTACACCATGATTGGGTAGTTTGTCGTAAAATTATTAAAGTTTGAAACTGACAGAGGCGTTATTACACACCGCGACAAACCAAAATGGCGACTGTGTTTTCCTGTTTTGACACAACTCACTAGTAACATTACTATGCTGTGCTGCAACATTAAACTTGAAATATGTTCTTACCCGCTTTTGCTCTGCTTTATCTTCGCTTATGGAGTTTGTCTCCATGGACGTGTCCACAGTAGTCATGGTGTGACATCAATTTGACATTAATGGTGTAGAAACACAAACAGAACAATTTCAACGACAACCTCAGGAAAAGGGAATATATAATGTGACGTCACGAATCCGGAACTAAACTCGACCAAACGATATCTCTTAAATAACGAATTAATTTATTATATATAACAAAAAAAAATACTTAAATGATACATTAATGTGTATGCACTGTATGATGCCTAAAATAGGTCTTAAAATCTAAAACTTAAACCATTCCCACTAGTCCAGTTTCCACCATGGCGGCCTTCAGCGATTTAGGTTTACTTTGGTCGGAGGACAAAATATTACTTCAAAAACAGCTACGAATGGCCATAAAACGTAATTTTTAAGTGAATCCGCATGTCATGTTTGATATACAATCGTGATGATAACATTGTCAACTTCATAATTTTTAAATACAATAGTTTATTTCTGTTATATTAGATTATCGCCCACATCCATCCGTACATTGACATGCGTGCCCAATGAAAGAATGAATAATAAAAAGCCAAATAACATAGATCAGTAACACATAGTGGCCATGCGGCATATGGCAACCGTTCCATCCTCCCGGGCTAGTATTGCTGTTGCTTATTACGTCAGCACCAACTACCAGTATCCCTGGCTGATCCCTTTACAAAATTCTAAATTTAACGTAATTCAGCCAATGAGTAGGCACTTCAAAAAAATCTGCTGCGGCGGTGATTTTGCGTGCGCGCAAAGCCGCGTAAAGCCGCGTAGCGGCAGCGTCGTTTCTTTTACTTGGACCTGGGTATTGTTTTGCTTTAACTCGCTGATTCGCGCATTTTTTTATTATGATTGACATCAGCGACTGGTGACTTCATCTTCAAGGTAAGTTGAATTTTATTACCGTCATTTTATTTTAAAAATTTGACCAAAATTAAGCTAGATTTCATCGATATAATGCCGTAGGTATGTTTCATTAATGATTTTACCAATTGTACTTTACAAGAATATGAAATATTTTGTGTTTTATGTAATCTATGGGTTTTTTATTAGTTCATCCTGAAATATCTTTGCCGTGCTCGGGTGCGAAATGCAGTTTTGAACCATTTAAACAGCGTGACGTTTTACCGTTGTCGTGGGTTGTGTCTCGATGAAACTGCGTGTGTGTCACCAAAAACAAGTTTGATTAAGCAGTTTCGGTGTGAGGAATAGGAAATATTTTGTAATTAGGGTAATTTGTAAAGTTTATTTTAATTGTTGGGAAGAAAGGTTTTGTGTGTGCGGTTGCGAAATATGGATTTAAGCCATTCAAATATTTTGAAGTTTTGCCGGCATTGACGCCATTGTTAACCCGGTTAGCGTAGGCGTTGTGTCCAGACATGGGGTCAAATACATTTGTATTTGTATTTGAAAGTATTTAAATACTTTTTTTTAAGTATTTGTATTTGTATTTGACATTTAGGAATTGAAAGTATTTGTATTTGTATTTAAATACTTTCCTAAAGTATTTGATATTTCAAATACTTTTTCAAATACTTTTTCAAATACTTTTTCAAATACTTTTTCAAATGTGTATACTACAGTCAGGGACTAAGAACTTAATTACACAGCTTAGCACATATGGGCACCAGTAAACCCTGGGCACCAGCTAGCTAGCCAATTCCCTTTGTGTGATAGGGAAGAAGCCTGGCACTGGTTTATCAAGCCCTTATCCCCAATTAAATAAGCCACAGTGGACTTTGTTCAAACATCACTGAGCCCAGTGTGCAGGGCAGCCTAATTGATACAGATGATAAATTTATGGAGAACCCAATTCAAGTCAGATCTTGTTAAGTGATCCTCAGTGAATGAATGGAAAGCTTGGCTGTGGGTTCTGTCCACATTGCCATGATTGTGTGAAAAGGGTGTGGAGGTATGATTAAAAGGAACATTGCATTCAATTAGCTTGCAGCAGGACTTTGCATTATCCCATATAAGTACTAACTTCCACCATCCTGGGTGATATAACTGACAATTTTAGAAGTATAAAGGTGAAATATTATTTTACATTATTTAAATATTGAATAACAAACATTAAAATTTATATATAATAATTAAATAATTGTGAAGTTAACCAATAACTATTTTGTAGATAAATTATTACTTATTGATAGTACATGTGAAAATCTAATTTTATGCAGAACTGTTAATTACTCAGGTTTATATATATTTTATTGAAACAATTGTTTTCATTTCTAGAGAAAGCATCATGCAGCATATGCTGAAACTCAGGCTTCATCGTTTTGTTTCTTTTACCTATATAGTAATATATCATGAAAATGAAAAGTATTTGAAAAAGTATTTGAAATATTTTTCAAAAGTATTTGTATTTAAATACATTTGCATTTAAAAGTATTTGTATTTGTATTTGAATCCCTCAAAAGTATTTGTATTTGTATTTAAATACATTTCAATGTATTTGACCCCATGTCTGGTTGTGTCACGTGGTGCGCGGACAAAACCCCCTCCGGACAAAACCCCCTCGGACAAAACCCCCTCCATACATAACTCCCTCTAGACATAAGCCATTTCCGGACAAAACCCCCTTGGACAAAACTCCCTCCATACATAATTCCTTCTAGACAATCCATTTCCGGACAAAACCCCCTCATCAATGATACACCTTTATTATGCCAGTAATTATAACATATTTGGTATGTATTTACATTTTTTACATACCAAATTATATATATATATATATATATATATATATATATATATATATATATATATATATATATATATATATTATATATAATAATAATAAAGCTTTATTGCCATATTCAACGTGCATTACATGATGAATTGGAATGTAGTCTGGCGTTGACTCATATAGTGCCTGTATATATGTATATATACAATAAAATGAAATATGGCAAATAAATATAAGATATAACTTTATAAGATATACCTATTGTACATAATTTGTTCTTTAAAATGAAAAAATATTTTAATATATTAAATAAATAAAGACAACATTTAAATAATAGATTATCTATTTAACAATAATTGTGGTGTAAACTAGTTAATAAATAAATAAATATATATATAATGTCCTTTAAAATTGTTTAAAATATATATATATATTATCTTCTAAAAATATAATTTTAATTAGTAGACATACATTATAAGGGGACTAAAATATAATTTAAAATTATAATTACAATTGAATGCGTCTAATTTTGTTTAAAAAATATATTTATACAATTATTAAGTTAAGCTAAAATTTCAGGAGAAGAGAAGATTGTTGTTCAGCACCACCGATCCACTATATTATATATGTAATGCACAAATATACAGCCAAGCTAAGTTTATTTCTTTTGCTAAATCTTGAGGCTAGTATCTATGATGAGGGGGTTTTGTCTGACAGTCTGAGGGGGTTTTGTCCGGAAGGAGCTTATGTCTTCATAGAGTTGTGTATGGAGGGGGTTTTGTCCGAGGGGATTTTGTCCGGAGGGGGTTTTGTCCTACCTTCGTGTCACGTGTGTGTCTATGAAGTTGCGTGCGTGTCACCAAAACTCGGCTTACGCTGTATATGTATGTTTAGTATAATATATTTTATGTTTAACGTAATCTATCATTCTATATGGTTCTATGGTGAAGATATTTGTGGCGTGCTTTGACGCAAAAATTTGTTTTTGTGCCAGTGAGTGATCATTCTGGGGACGGTGCTCTTGTTTCACGTGACTTATCGTACAATAGTCCGATTGTGTGTGTACAATCACTGTACATACCGCATACCGTGTGTGTGTCATAATGCAATTACTTCTAGAAATGTTAAACATTACTAATAATAATAATTTATTTGTTATTTATTTAAATGCTTGGCATTAATATACAATAATACTCACATAATGTGCCTGGTGAATTATTGTAGTTATTGCATGCACTTTGAATTGTTTTATTTCAGAAATCTTGGACCTGAAAAATTACACACATGTGTATGCATAATTACAAGCATCGTTTGACTGAAGATGACACAGCAACATATCTACACTCTCTGAAGATACAGTCCTTGTGAACGTGACATGTACACTGCCGGTTTAATAGACAAGAACACAACACTATTTTATTGCGAGAATGAAACTGTATCTGTCAGTTATTTGTGAAGATACAGAAGTAACAGACCCTACAAAGGTATCGATATATCACATGCATCATCCACTTACACTAATTTATAATTTATTACACAATTTATCTCCCTGAATGTAACACATAATACACTTATCTACACTGAACATAGTGAGGCGGAGTAATGTGAAGAGCTTGTTCATCCTGCACTTGATCCCTGTGGAGGGTATCGCAGAAAGCAGTCTTGCATTTGACACAAGAGATGTCGGAGTTGGTGTCGAAACACTGTGAACAGTTTATAAACATTACTTCATCAAGTTCATGTTTAAATGCAGAATATTATGAAACAATAAAAATTTATTACCGGCCACTACTGAGCCTTCAGCATTTGTCGAACTTGTAACCACACGGTCACCCATAAACAAGTGAAGTATGACAACTGTGCTTCATTGTCACGCATTGATCTGTTGAGTTTGTTATTTAGTTAGTTATTAATAAAGTTATTATTTATGCTGTAATGACGTGTATTTATTGATGGTTGATTTATTGATAATATAATTTATGGCTAATTAAAAAAATTGGTTAGAAGTAGTATATTAAACTAAATACTTGTAAAACATGCCAATTATTTATGTTATTGCCATTATAGAGTTTGTTGACTGTAATACAACAAGATTACATTTCAGTACTTCTTGTTTATTGTAAAGATATACCTGATAGATATCTGTGTATTTGAGCTACTAGACTTGTAGGTGACAAACATATAAGATTTATATTATAAACAAAATAAGCTAGAATTATTGTAATATTAGTTTCTAATACATAGATAGAAGAAGTAGCTTGTTTAAATGCCTGCATGGTTTTTTTGCTGGTAATGCTTCAGTACAAGATATTCAAAAGTCTTGCTCCATAAACAGAAATACACATTGATTTTTTATGGTACAGTGTATACACACAATAACCCAGAAAGGTATCTTTCTGTCTAGTACCCTGTGTTGGAACATACCATTTAAACATAGTTTGCAAACATTTTGCCGTCAACATTACAATTGCTGTCTTACATTTAACCAAATCAAAATGTTTCATGTGGTTCTAAACATTGATAAATTATATTTACTTCATAATTATTTACTGCAAGCTTTCATCAAAACGTAGCCATTAGTCGAGTTAGCATGCTAACATTAACCAATAATAATGTATTAATTATGTTAGTGTTAATATGAAATTACTGGCTAAAGTATATTTACTACTGTCATTAATGTGGGAATGTCATAATAATTATTATGGACATTGCAGCCATGAGTATGTCTATGCGAATGACGGCTACTAATTATATACTAAATTTATTCAATGTGGTTATGCAGACTGCATAATATGTATAAATATCTTCATATTTATGGACTCTGCTGGTCTTAATTAAAATGTTTTGGTCTGTTAACTTGGTGCACTACTTAACTAATATTAGCTAATTAACTGAATTAACTAGTATGAAAAAAATTATATTTTTAAAATGTATTACTCCATTCAATGCATTTCAAAATACTACAAACAATATTTTAATACTTATATAAATAACAAAGTTGTGCCATTTAAAAATCACTTTTATTCAAATATTTATCAACAGAAAACACAAAAATGAGCTCATTTTACCATTATAAGAGATACACAAATTTTGCGCCATTTCTCCGTCTTTAAATTGCAATAACTTTGGATCTAATAAAGATATCATAATAAATGTAACAGTTATGTGATCTGTAACATATTACCTTTCATTTAAGCCTATTTCCAACATCCTATGAGGATTTTGAATTTTTTGTTGAAGTGCCTACAATGAGCCTGTTCATAATTCAGGACCCACCTCAATTTTGCCATTATAACTATATTTGCCTGTATTGGACACCTTGCACAAATTCTAATCCTAAACATTATCAATCAGCATTCCCAGGTATGTTTATGTTTCACAAATATTGCATTTTGAGACCCAAATAGCACTCCGATTTGTACCAGTCGCAAGCACAGCAGTGCATGTGTTACTGCGCAGTGCACATGGAATGAGGTATAAACGGTTTGTTTATGCCGACCGCACTGTTTTTTCGACCTCAAAAGTCTGCTAAGGCTATCTGTTTATAAAACATAAATATGTGCAAGATGATGTTAAATGATTGAATTAACAAAATCAGGTATCAGATGTTAGCAAAGTTACTGTTATAATGGTAAAATTGAGTCAGAATTCTACATAAGTGCCGAGTTCTGACTATGCGTGCACTAAATCCCTTGCGTCAAAGTGCAATTAATATAAACATTCATTGACAATGCGACCATCTCATGTTATTTCTGCGATGAAAAGGCATACTATTCTCCAGATAAGAGAACGACTTTCACAAAACATGATTTTACACCTTCAAAAACCTTCGATATTGCCTTGATTTCTGTAGACCTTCTTTCACGCTTGCCTTAGGCTTCGGAGGAATGGTGACATACAAGAGGCTGGCTTTTAGTAGACCCTTTTGAAATATTATGATATAAATTGTATTTGAAGGTTGCACTGTCAAATATAAAACTTATCAATTTTGGAAACTGTATTTAAAGACAACAATGGTGAGTTGTACAATTGGACCATATCGAAGACTGGCATCTTACACAGTTTAATAATTTTATAATTTTAATTAGTATGTAATTTCTGAAATAACAAAGACCACAGTTTACTCAAATATATCAACTTCTGTCACATAATAATAATATGAACATTTTCATACAGCCCTTTTCAGCCTAAGGCCTAAGCTGCTCAAAGGTACTTCAGAAAAGTATGTTTCAATTGAACTTTTCCTCCAGGGAGTAAAGTGTAAAGTAGTCTGAACTCAATAAAAATTGTTGATTCTGCCCCATGTAAGAGCTTACTTTACGCTATCTGGTGTGTGCTGTCAGTTGAGGAGGTAATTTAAAACATCTTTCATTTAGAACATAGGGAGTGTTACTGTTGCTACATGTGTTTAATATTTGATAATTTTCTTATTTCAGTTGGATATGGGATGGTGGCCATCAACAATTATGTTGAAGAATTTGGAACAAAAGGCAAAAAGGCTAAACATAAAGTGAGTTGTCAGTCAGTGTACATGATTGCTGGGCAGAATAGGCTGAGATAAGATAACATTAAGAATTGTGTGAACTAGGCATGGCTGTCATAATAAGTTTGAAAAGATATAATTAGATTATACTACTCACATTTTGCTAGGAATCACTATTTAGGGTGGTATTATATTTTTTATGTATCATACAAAAACTAAAAATAGCATGTACACTCTATTCGAGGATATGTTTATTTCCAAAATTTCATTGCTATATACCAAATGTGAACAATAGGTAACATGCGTTCTGTCATCAAAGAAGCAGACTCCCAAAAATGGAGGTTTTCCCCACACATCCCAAAATGGAGGTTTCAGAATGTTACTCCAAGTCATGAAAATGTCCCAATCAGTTCAATTACCAGCAGCCACAACTGTCAGTAGCTTGTGTATGACCCACGTGATGCAATCACACCATGGCAATGGTGTTTCATGCTTCCAATGAGTCTCTGGATGGCTGCCATTTCAAGTTTGTTCCATTACAAACATTGTGTGATCCTTAGCAAATTTTGAGTAGTATAATTTTGCTTCACCACGCAGAATCACAGATACCTGAACATCCTTCAGGATAGTTCATTTTTATGCAATACATGTTTTAACATATCTAGTATAATTCTTAACTTGTAGGTGTAGAGGCTTTCATAAATATAACACGCTAATTTAATCAGTACATTTTGTATGTATGTGTATTGTGTAGTGCCCAAGACAAATGTTAACAACTCCATGGTGTTCTCCACTGTTAGATTGATTCTCTTCCTGAGGGTCTTGTCATTCTCTAGTCTTTGATTTGTCACCTGTGTCTCCGTGAGCAGTAACACAACATCATTTTACATCAATGTGTTTCCCGGATTTCCTCTTTTAGCTCTATGATAGTTACAAGGTAAAAATCATATTGCATTTGTCAAAACGAAATTGATGTTTCACTTATTCTTGGTAGGTTGCATCTATTAGGAGGCCGAATGAAATTAAAGTTGATGAAGACATTGTACATGGTTTGCATGGAACCTTGGAGGTTAGTAAGGTTAACCTGTCATAATGTTACTGTTAATTTATTCAGTTCACCAGTCATGTTAATGCTTGTTTATTTGTTTTACACATCAATATCAATGACCACGTATCCAGTTCATGTTGTGTTTGTTGTATGTTGAGCATTCCATTGTAGCCAGACTCATCTTCAATTCTTGATGGAACGGGAATTGATCAAAATGAATTGAACCCAGATGCAAACTGAGCAGTCTGGGCTAATGTTCCTACTCTAGCCACACATCTATCCATTCACTGTTAATAATACTAATAGTCTCACAGAACTGATCATTATAGTATTTATAGAATGACAATGCTTTGTTTACTGGTTTCCAGCTGTATGTATAATCAAACTCAAATTAGCTACTGTCACATGTCATGCTCTTATTATGCAACAACCATCTTATTTATTTAATCTCCTTTTTTTCTGGTGTCAGCATGTCCTTAGATCATCTGTTTTCAATCTGTTTTTGTTGTTCCTGAGATTATGCGCAATATTGGCAAATGTGCTTTCTCTGTAGCTGCATCCAGGAACTGACTCCCTCAACGTCCATAACACATCAGGACTGAACTTGATGAAGTACTCTCATATGAAGAGAAGCTAAATGGCAGTAAATGTCACTAAATAAAAGAAAAACAAGAAAATAACCAGACCCGATGACATTCCTGCCAAAGTGTGTAAACATGGAGAATGATCAACAATATATAAGATGGTATTCTGTTAATTCCTTTTTAATATTATGATTCATTTAGGTAAATGGAAGACGTCTACAGCAGTTTTCAAGAGTGACCACCGTCTTCTCAGAGATGGGGCAGACCAGAGATTTGCAGGTTGTTTCTTTAGAATAGCTTTGTATATTATAAAATATATAGGCCCCAAGATTCTATTTGTGTTATTTATCATGATTGTTACTTGCTGATTGTTTATTTATATATTTCTACATTGGTTTTTTGTATGATATAATTTATGGCTAATTAAAAAAATTGGTTAGAAGTAGTATATTAAACTAAATACTTGTAAAACATGCCAATTATTTATGTTATTGTCATTATAGCGTTTGTTGACTGTAATACAACAAGATTACATTTCAGTACTTCTTGTTTATTGTAAAGATATACCTGATAGATATCTGTGTATTTGAGCTACTAGACCTGTAGGTGACAAACATATAAGATTTATATTATAAACAAAATAAGCTAGAATTATTGTAATATTAGTTTCTAATACATAGATAGAAGAAGTAGCTTGTTTAAATGCCTGCATGGTTTTGTTGCTGGTAATGCTTCAGTACAAGATATTCAAAAGTCTTGCTCCATAAACAGAAATACACATTGATTTTTTTATGGTACAGTGTATACACACAATAACCCAGAAAGGTATCTTTCTGTCTAGTACCCTGTGTTGGAACATACCATTTAAACATAGTTTGCAAACATTTTGCCTTGAACATTACAATCGCTGTCTTACATTTAACCAAATCTACAAATGTCAAAATGCTCAGTTGCTTAAACAGGGTGCTGGTAGAAAATGAAATGTCACACACTTAATTAATATCAACTGCCAACTGGACTGGCTGAGTGGAGTGGACAACTGACCAAAACCACTAGTGACCAGTCCTGTCACTGGCTCACTGCACTCACACCATTTGGCTGTTCTTGTCATCTCATGTGGATAACGAAAACAGTTATCTTTGATCAAATATGAAGAGGTACAGACCAGTGATACAGTGTGATTGTGACGAGAAGGCAAAGGGAAGAGCCAGTGTGAAGAAGCAGGAGGAGCAGGAGGAGCAGGAGGAGCAGGAGGATCAATTAAGATGAAAAGAAACTGTCTTTATACATTGGTATCCAGTCCATATAGTTCAGTAGTATTTACACTTCACTGATTAGTATTCCCTCTAATATGTATGATACCACAAAGAAGCGAGACTATCACTACATGGAAGCACTACAAGTGAGCGGTATGTTAACCAAGTTGATATCTGTGACTGTCATCTTGGATCAGTTAGAGGCTGACAACAAGATATAAACTACCATTACTATTTTTAGAAATTAGAATGAAAAATTCCATTCTACGAGATTGAGCATTCACGTATGATAAACATAATAATAATAATAGTTTATTTCTTATATAGCGCCCCATCCAAATAATTGTTCTGGGGCGCTTTACAATGATTATTCCTAAAATAATATACATGTAGGGGAAGATTCCTTAAAACCAGATCTGCACAAACATTGAAAAGCTACTGTTTAATCTTGGCATAATTGCACAATGGTATGTAAGCAGTTTCCACTGAAATGACAACTAATGGCTAAACTAGTTTTTTCTAAAAGAAGAAAGAATGTGTAGTCAATAATTATAAATTGTATAAAACAAATTAAATATATGATATGCAACACGGACACATCAATTCAAAGTGCTATCTTCAAAGAAAGAATTTATTTTGAAAATTAGGTTATCCAAATTTACTTGATTACATTGACATGCTGTTTATTAGTAACCAAAGTGAAAACATATTTATATATAATAATTATATTGAATAATAAATGTATCCAACCTTCCTCAAACCTCAAAAAAAAACCTGTGATGATCTTTCATGAGAAGTATACCAGTATGTTATAATCATGCCTTTGTTCATTAGCAGGATGAAGTGATCCAGGCCTATGATATACTTGCAGTACAACCAACAACAGAGAAACTCTTTCATGTCAGTATTATATTTGGGTCCATATATACATACCTAACTACCTATGATGGATTTCAGGGCACAATGCAATAAATATCATTTTTGAAATTGTCCCCAATCTAAGGTGATGCATTTGTTTCAAATAATGCTGTTTGCATTAAATAATGCTTCGATTTCAATTGAATAGTTTACATAAAAGAGTGTTTGTTTTCATGTTTTTTTCTTCAAAATGGGAGATCCACTTATAGCTAATGAACACTGCCTCGCTATGCACCTACATTGTATAGATATTCCAATTGTTATTTAAAATCGCAAATATTGCAATCTGAATAATAAATATGCTGGGTGTGGTGTGTGTGCATGGGTGGGATTTGAGTTTGTTTATATACATGTGGCTTGAAGGTATATTTGCAGCCTGTCAAAATTAAGGGTTTCCACAAATAAGGTAGATTAAATAAATGATTAGAAGTATTTTGGTCTCTCTTCTACTGTAACAATTTTGCAAAGTAATTTTGTTTAAAGTTATTGAATGATTTTTTGATAACTAAAAAGTGTGTAATTTTTTTACATAGACTACAGATAATAATAATAAAATGTATACTGTTTGTTTTAGACAGCGTGTACAGAACTTGAGGTGGACATTATATCAGTTGATATGACTCAGCGACTGCCGTTCTTCTTTCGGAGGCAGTCTATTGGCATTGTAAGTTCTCAGTGTCGCTAGATAGAAGTAATTCTTTCTCACAACCGTCCAAGCATCATGAGGTTATGGAACATCTCCATGATTTCAAGTAACTCATGAATTCAAATGATTTTTCATTCTGCAGAAAGTGTTTATAGATCTATACATTATTTTCTAACTTGAAGCCTCTGCTTCTCTGTCATATCAGGTAGTCAATTGAGACCCTTTATTTAGATGAATATTGGGTACTAACACACACACACACACACACACACACACACACACACACACACACACACACACACACACACACACACACACACACACACACACACACACACACACATACACACCACACACACCACACACACCACACACACCACACACGCCACACACGCCACACACGCCACACACACACACACACACACACACACACTTTGGCTGTGTATGTACTTTCGACAACACCATACCATTGCTCAAGCATGAGGCATGGTGTGGATATATCAGATGGTACAGTTGCACTCATACACTCACAAAACTTGCAAACAAAATAAGACTTGAAGCATAAATGTCCTGATCTTGTGGCAGGCACTGGAGCGTGGTGTACATTTTGAGATTGTCTACTCGCCAATGATCCGTGACCAAACTGCCAGATGTCATGTCATCTCCAATGCCCAGGCCCTCATCAATGTCTGCAAGGGCAGGGTAGGTATATGGTTAATAATGTGTATGATATCCTTTTTAGTCTTAGCATGGTTATTGGGTCGATGCGGACATTAAATTGTGTGTGAACTATTGATGATCGCAATAGTTGATGATGTTGTAGCACTTACATTCTACCAGCATAAGTCATTTGTTGTCATTAGTTGCCATTAACTACATTTATACTTCCCACTGAATCTCGTCTGTAGGTGATGAACATGAAATGTTTATTTTCTGATTTCTGAACAACTATACAATGAAATATCATACACTGTATTGATATCAACTACATTCTGATTACTGGGGTGGCTGAGTGAAGTAAATAGTAAACACAATAAATAAATATAATATATATATATATATATATACAAGTATATATATATATATATATATATATATATATATACCCTCAATAAACCTCTTTTTCAAATTTTCAATTAATTTCTTCACTTTCCATGATTTCTCTTCAATCTGAGAGATGCCCCACAAACTATTAACTCACTCAAACTCGCCCAGTTTTTCTGCTATAGAACACAGAAATATGATAATTCACTAAAGTTAAACTTTTCACTAATATCGATTCAGTATACTGTTTTCACCACATATGATGTAAAATGCAACTCAGCAAAGATTTCAATAAAAACACATCATCACATGCTAATAACTATAATAATACATTAGTGATAGTTTGCTAACTGTTGACTACAATTATTGTAAATCTTATTGATTGTACATCTTTTTGTTTCAGAACATCATTGTGTCAAGTGCATGTGAGAAGGTAAGATTGAAAAGTTATGTTAATCTTTGTTTTAATATATATATGTATATATATATATACATGTATATATATATATATATATACACGTATATATATATATATATATATATATATATATACACGTATATATATATATATATATATATATATATATTCCATGGAATCTGCAAAGACTTAACCTGTGTAGCTACATTGTACCTGATTATTCTCTGAAGGCTGGAGGACTTGGCATGTGTACCTACATTGTACCTGGTTATTCCCTGGAGGCTGCAGGGACTTAGCCTGTGTAGCTACATTGTACCTGGTTATTCCCTGGAGGCTGCAGGGACTTAGCCTGTGTAGCTACATTGTACCTGGTTATTCCCTGGAGGCTGCAGGGACTTAGCCTGTGTAGTTACATTGTACCTGGTTATTCCCTGGAGGCTGCAGGGACTTAGCCTGTGTAGCTACATTGTACCTGGTTATTCCCTGAAGGCTGGAGGACTTAGCATGTGTTGCTTCATTGTACCTGGTTATTCCCTGAAGGCTGGAGGACTTAGCATGTGTTGCTTCATTGTACCTGGTTATTCCCTGAAAGCTGGAGGACTTAGCATGTGTTGCTTCATTGTACCTGGTTATTCCCTGAAGGCTGGAGGACTTAGCATGTGTAGCTACATTGTACCTGGTTATTCCCTGGAGGCTGTAGGGACTTTGCATGTGTAGCTACATTGTACCTGGTTATTCCCTGAAGGCTGGAGGACTTAGCATGTGTAGCTACATTGTACCTGGTTATTCCATGGAGGCTGTAGGGACTTTGCATGTGTAGCTACATTGTACCTGGTTATTCCCTGAAGGCTGGAGGACTTAGCATGTGTAGCTACATTATACCTGGTTATCCCTGGAGACTGTAGGGACTTAGCCTGTGTAGCTACATTGTACCTGGTTATTCCCTAGAGGCTTAGGTAGGACTTAGGTAAGAATAGTTCACATATCAGAAACGTATTTTTCTTTTCAGGAGATGGAACTGAGAGGACCGTATGATGTCTCCAATTTGTATCCTTTCTAATTTCTTTGTATTTTTTTACTATTACACTAACCATCTACTGCCATTTTAATTTGGTTTACAGGCTGCAGGTGTACAGTAGTTCAAACTATTACTTATACACATGACCAGTTACAATACATTTTACCTAACAACAATCCCAGTTCATTTCTCAACAAAATAGCATTATGTTTTGTAATAAAGAAGGTAATATATTGCATATAATACCAAGAAAACTAACCCTAACCTATTATTCGTCATAACTATCCTCCTCAAACACAATTGGCAAGTGCATCTACTAATCACTGAGGTGCATAGCAAAAACTGGTATTGACATGATATAGATATGTTGTTGTTCTCATCCCGTCATCATGGGTCGGGTTGGCCATGGTTCCCGTCTCCAATTCCCTCTATCTTTTGCACTTGTCCTCCATTCCTCTTCGTCTCTTTCCAAGCCTCTATTCATGCAGCCCTCTCATCATAGTCTTGGCCTTCCTCGCCTCCTTTCTCTCTGGGCGTCTGTTCTCTCTGCCAGCCATTCACCTCCTATTCTGCACGTGTCCAGCCCAGTTCAGTCAACTTCTCATTAGCGTTTCTTACTCCAACCTCAATTCCTCCAATCTTCGGTTTTCAGTTCTCTTTATTCCCACATTCATCTTATCCATTCAACTTGTTGTTTCTCTGTTATCTTTAGACTTGTATGCAGGGCAATACAAGTAGACCTTTCCTTTGGGTGGTCATGATATGCACCTGTCCGTCATTACCTCTTCCCCTCCAGGCCTTTGCCCCTGCCATTACCCTCCTGTGAATGCCAATGTCTGATTTACACTTCTTGCATATGGCTCCACCCTGATGTACAAAGTTGTCTCTTTGATTTAGCCTCTTCCCTTCCCAGTGTATTTCCACCACTTTTAATTATTGTTCCACCCACTGTCTTGTCCAATCTCTCATTTTATGTCTGCAAAACATACCTTTCCAATTTGTCAGTTGTTCTTGGAAATTTGCTTCCCTGTCTGCTACCATTTCCTTGCGACATGGAAACCCCTGCAATGTGCCTCTGGCTACACTGGTCTAGATGCCATCTAAATCTAGGAGAAGATTTTAGTTTTGATATGACAAATTAAGAGTAATTGATTTAATGTTGTTAAAATGAACCAAGCCCTGAGTATTATGAAGCTTATCTTATGTGTAGCATGTTATTAAAAAATCACACTGAAGCATCATTATTGTCATTGACATCCACTAGAGCTCTACTTTTTGATCTGAAGGAATTCCAAGCAAAGGACGCCATATCCATCAACTGTAGATCTGTGGTCATGCATGGCAGTAAGTAACAACACCTCTCAAAACACGTAGTGCACTGTTGCTATGTGGACCATGATGGCAGTTAGTCAAATTGGTGCATATCCAACGTTGCTTTTGTTGATGGGTACAAGGGAGAATGGTCAAAAGAGTGTATGGATATCCTTATTTATACATAGACCCACTTCTTAAACATACAACTTATAACAATTGTATATACCTTAAATGACCAAAAAGTCAAAGTTTTGGTATTATGCACCTAAAACAGTTTACACAAACTAACTATTTGCATCTACAATCACATTTTTCACATCAGTGGTTTACTCAGAAAGTAGTCCTAAAGTGGAAAAATCTAGCAAAATCACAGACACCATGAACTGAACCATCTTGGTCGATGAAACCAATCAAAACCCAGCTTCTATTTGCACTTTGTACAAATAATGTGTCACTGTGGTGACTGCTGGTTCAGCCGTCATAACAAAGGAGAGCCAAGCGGTTTGCTAAACGTGTCTTATGTCGGTTTACAAAGAAATCATGACTGCAATATGCCACACTGTTGTAGCAATAGTACAGGGAAAGACAGTAAGTAGTTACCCTTTAAATTGACCAGAACTGAAACAGTGGTTCAGTGGATTCATTAGAATTGATATTCACAGACACAGTGCGGATGCCAGATGACCAGGGTGGATTGACCTAACCATGAAAATGACCATCAACATCGGCCAAACTTCTCCTCACATATTTTATATACATACACTAGGTATTATATTACTTATAATTAAGTAATTAAGCTATTTCACATGTGCGAATGTAGTAAGTAAACTTTATAAAAATGTGTGTGCACAAACTCGTCATCTAACAGTATTTAGTGTAAAGCTAACTTATGTAGCCATTTTCCTGTAATCATGGAGCCACCGCAGATGTCCAGTTGCCATCAAGATCTGCGCGTTTGTTTTGTGATTTTTTTTATTAGAGGAATGCAAGGGACTTGTTTTGTAACATAGTGTATGTATGTAAGATAGGTGAGGGGAAGTTTGGTGGCTGTTGGTGGTGGTTTTCATGGTTAGGTCAGAAAGTAAAAGATGGTATGTACAGTTCATGCCAACCAAGTCGACACCGCTAGCCTACGTTATTCTATTTCTAAAATGGCACTTTCTATGGCTATATGTTCCAAAAAAGTCTGGTAAACCGCTGACATTACAAAAATGATTGTCGCTGGAAGTTGTTATTTTTATTAACTGTATTAGGCCCATTTATCACCAAAGCGTTGACTTTTGTTTCTCTTTTAAAACCTATGCGATATTGGACAGAAAGCCAATGCAAATATTTCAGAAGTGGCATAGAGTAGTGAGTAACCTTGGAGACTGAGTCACAACAGGTGCTCAACAGTTATGAAGGTATATATTTATAATATCATTAAGAGCAGTATCAAGAAAAGGGGAATTACAGTAATCCAGTCTATTAGTAAGAAAGAAGTACAGTTGGAAGTGTGTTGCAACAGAAAGGTAAATACCACTGAATATGTAGATAATGGATGTGATAACAATATCTTCAACATATAGGACAAATGTGTATAGAAATACTAACATGTTGTCATGTCCTAGTGTAAACTTGATGTTTATGACCACTGAGTTCAGATGGTATGTCAAATGTCCTACTCTTGTAACAATGAATGTCATCTACATATCCTAACTTGATGTCTGCAAGATGAAATGATTTCCTGGTGGCTCTTCAAAATGCTCTGTTTATAGGTTTTCCACTTGTGGGGACTCAAGTGAAACTAAGGCTGCTGCTTTCTGTTTTTCTGATACACTGATAGTTCATATGTCTTGCATTGTTGTATCTGGTTCAGTTAGTCCGTGATCACCAATCAAATACCGGTAGTTCTTTAAGAAGTCAATATGTGAGAATAATAACCAAGAAACTGGATCATCAGAAGAATTGTTAACTAACAAGGTTTCAATAGTACATTGTACATCATTGCATTTAATGTTCTTTCGTGGGCTTTGATAACATTGAGCACATTTTATTTATGAGATGAACAATGCAAGAATAATTTCTTTATAATATGTATGCTATATTACTTTTATAATGTTACTGATATTCTCTATGATAAATTTTGAACAGTTCTCTATGATAAATTTTGAACCAGTTTGAATCTTATGCAATTGTGTTACTACATTACATATTGTACAATTTATAGGCTTGTGTATTTTAGTTGTTTCTTAAAATTACTAATGTGTCCAACAGAATGAAAACAAGCTGTTTACATGAATTACAGTTTTACAGCAAGTGACATCATTATGATATAAAAGGTGTTAAAATTTGTAATTTTATATCTGTTTACAGCAAGTGAAGTAACATTGTAACATTTCAGAAGCTCGGAAGACAGCGAGAAGTGTGCTGACATTGGTGAAGGCCCCCATGCTTACCTGCTCATCTCCTGACGATCTACACGACAATAGGCTGGAGAATGAACCATCAGCAAAAAGAAAAAAATTGGAAGCATAGACATTTGAATATACAGTTTAAAACACAAATTATAAGAATTAAAACATGAACTTATATTCCACAATACATTGTAGATCTGCATTTCTGAACCCCTGGGTTGTAACCCCAAATTAGGTTGCCAAGTCATGTTGAGTGTTTCCAGTGCCTCTTCAAATTGTCTTTAAGTGTGTGGGTTATCTTGACCAGATGCATGCATGCACCTGAGATGAATGATGTATACCAAATAGTGCACACATTTGAAAAACCCTACTATGTAATATCACGGCATTTCAAGTTCATCTCACATGATTCCGGTATGGGCATGACCCGGCACGTCATATTTTATTTGATGCCACCAAAATGTATATTAATTTTAATTAATTAAGATACAATTCAGATTGCATAGATAGCATATTACCCCAATTCACCATCTGCTAAATTGATAACTCTAGTTTGGACCACCAAATTAGTGATTATAACAGTTGTTACTAGCGTCACTCTGAATGGAAGGGGATATGGGCTGGGTCTATTCATTCATATTTCAACATTTCACTGTAGCACCAGGGTCAATTTAAAGAAATATTAGGTGCTTATTGGTCAAACACTGGGGGCATGTCTCAATACATATGTCACCAGCTCGGAACTGTAAGATTCCATTAGAATCTGCTACATTAAAATCTCGCCAATGACCTACATCAGTGATTATTATTTTAGTCTATATGCACATACTTTTTCTGGCTACTTTAGCAATAAGGAATAATTTTATATAAATTTACATCAACATATATTACCAAAACCGTTGTACATGCATTGAAAATGTCTAAAGGGTTTGAAGTAAAAACAAAGCCTGCTATTGTCATTAGACTGATTAGCCTAGATATTTCCAGGAAGGCATAACTGCAAAGGAAGATCATGTGGATGTCTACAATGCGTGGGTATTCAGCGATTAAACATAAATCATAATAAATGAATCATAAATTTTTCATAAATATTCAGTTATAATTGTTTTGGTGAAATTAGCTAATTCTCTTAGTACTTGGGGCTGAAAGTCTAATATGGACTTGTGGCATCACTTTGTGTTCACTGTGCGTTGTGATTCATTACTAATTACGCAGCTGCCTCGATTGATCCCAACTCTGGAAGTTAGGTGGCCTGCCAGGAATTGCGGCTAATCGATAACTGGACCTGGTGACTGCCCCCAACCCTGCACGGAAGGCCAGGGCCTGCCTGGAATAGCCATTTGAAATTCCATCTGTGGCAGTTTGCCTCGGCAGGTTTTACATTGAATAAAAATGTCACCAATGATGGGTCAGCTATATACATTTACTTGCATGCATGAATTGCAAGCCGGTGACCCTTTAATATAAGCTGGCTTTCCACAACCCAGTAAAACTGCACAGCAGGCAGCTCATTCTCTCCAGGCCAGCCTGCCCGGATCATTTCATTCAGCACTGGATCTTCCGATGTTGCATGTCTGATTTGCTGAAGTAATTCAGCCGTGCCAGGTAGAAACATGGTCGCATCAATGTTCTCCACGAATGGCCTTGTGTCACAAATATTCACTGGCAAATACACCATACTCAGTGCATCAGCCATATACATCTCTGTACCCTTGTGGTACACGACTTTCAGGTTGTATCTTTGACGCCTGAGCAGCATGCACTGAAGCCTTATGGGCGCTGCTGTTACAACCGATAATGTAATAATCGCACGGTAATGTAATAACTGCCCGATAATGTAATAAAATCAACCGATAATGTAATAACCGCCTCATAATGTAATAACATCAACCGATAATGTAATAAACTTGCTAACCGATAATGTAATAATTTTCAACCGATAATGTAATAAACTCCTCTTGCCTGATAATGTAATAACTTTTGCCTGATAATGTAATAACGTACAGATTTCTCGTAGGATGTTGGTTTCTTGTACTTAGTCGATTTCGTCGATTTCGTCGATTTCGTCGATTTCGTCGATTTCGTCGATTTCGTCGATTTCGTCGATTTCGTCGATTTCGTCGATTTCGCAATACCACAACTTTTGCTAGCGGAATCAATTTAGATTAAATCCAATATGCTGGTTCCAGATCGGAAGTAATATTTATCCCAGCAGGTCAGGATTTTGAGTTAAACATTCTCATATCATTTATTAATGGCGGGTTGGTGTAATGTGCTACTTTGCAACTATGGGCTTCACAGATAACGAAATTGTCGGCCCAAATCCTGGTATCTATGATCTCACAAGTGTTCCCTCTCCATGCTATAATGTCAGGGTATCGAATGCCCACAGGCGTGGGATTTGCTGGTTCAATCCTAATGTGAAACCCAGATGAAGAAATGGTTTCTGAAAGAATGTGTTATGTATATGTTTTAGTACGATGTTTGTCGACACTTTCGTGTCTGACAATTCTCCCGTGATGTGCTCAAGATACATACATACATACACACAAATATATATAATTATATATATACATGTATATATATATATATATTTACGCGATGAAAAGCCGAACTAATCGGCGGCAGATTGCGCAAACAGATAAACATGTAATACGTATATTGCAAAATATATGTTTGCATTGTGGTCGAACTGCCTATGTATGATTTCGTCACAGTTATTCTTGGTACTTTATTGGTACAGTTATTCTTGATACTGTTTGGTGTTCATTTTTATTTCGCGTTATATAGATGAACGCATACTTAAATTACCTAGTGTTCTTTAAGCATAGCCTAAATGAACCGATTTCGAACAGGTGAAACGGTGTTATTGCGGGTGACTGCCTTTTGTTCACAGGCATGGCGGGGTAACTCGGTTAGTGTGTGTGCGTGCATATATATATATATATATATATATATATATATATATATAACATGTGACATGTAACATTTACGTGTATCATGTAACATGTAACATGTAACATGTAACATGTAACAAGTAACAAGTAACATGTAACATTAAAATGTGACGTGTGACGTTTAACGTGTAACATGTAACATGTAACACGTCACACGTCACACGTCACATTTACGTGTAACATGTAACATTTACGTGTATCGTGTAACATGTAACAATTAACATGTTACACGATACACGTAAATGTTACATGTTACATGATACACGTAAATGTTACATGTTAAATGTTATATATATATATATATGTATATATATATATGTATATATATATATGTATATATATATATATGCACGCACACACACTAACCGAGTTACCCCGCCATGCCTGGGAACAAAAGGCAATAACCCGCAATAACACCGTTTCACCTGTTCGAAATCGGTTCATTTAGGCTATGCTTAAAGTACACTAGGTACGTATGCGTTAATCTATATAACGCGAAATAAAAATGAACACCAAACAGTATCAAGAATAACTGTACCAATAAAGTACCAACAAGAACTGTGACGAAATCATACATAGGCAGTTCGACCACAATGTAAACATATATTTTGCAATATATGTATTACATGTTTATCTGTTTGCGCAATCTGCCGCCGATTAGTTCGGCTTTTCATCGCGTAAATATATATGTGTGTGTGTGTGTGTGTGTGTGTGTGTGTGTGTGTGTGTGTGTGTGTGTGTGTGTGTGTGTGTGTGTGTGTGTGTGTGTGTGTGTGTGTGTGTGTGTGTGTGTGTGTGTGTGTGTGTATATATATATATGTGACGTGTAACGTGTAACGTGTTACATGCAACATGTAATATGTAACATGCAACATGCAACATGCAACATGCAACATGCAACATGCAACATGTAACATTTACGTGTATCGTGTAACATGTAACAATTAACATGTCACATGTCACATGTTACACGATATACGTAAATGTTACGTGATACACGTAAATGTTACATGTTAAATGTTATATATATATATATATATATATGTATATATATATGTATATATATATATGCACGCACACACACTAACCGAGTTACCCCGCCATGCCTGGGAACAAAAAGCAATAACCCGCAATAACACCGTTTCACCTGTTCGAAATCGGTTCATTTTGGCTATGCTTGAAGTACACTAGATAAGTATGCGTTCATCTATATAACGCGAAATAAAAATGAACACCAAACAGTATCAAGAATAACTGTACCAATAAAGTACCAAGAAGTACTGTGACGAAATCATACATAGGCAGTTCGGCCACAATGTAAACATATATTTTGCAATATATGCATTACATGTTTATCTGTTTGCGCAATCTGCCGCCGATTAGTTCGGCTTTTCATCGCGTAAATATATATATATATATATATATATATATATATATATATATATATACAAGCTGTATATATATATGTGTGTGTATATATATATATATATTTGTGTGTATGTATGTATGTATCTTGAGCACATCACGGAAGAATTGCCAGACACGAAAGTGTCGACAAACATCGTACTAAAACATATACATAACACATTATTTAAGAAACCATTTCTTCATCTGGGTTTTACACTAGGATTGAACCAGCAAATCCGACGCCTGTGGGCATTCGATACCCTGACATTATACCATGGAAAGGGAACACTTGTGAGATCATCGATACCAGGGTTTGGGCCGACAATTTCGTTATCAATGAAGCCCACAGTTGCAAAGTAGCATATTACACCAACCCGTCATTAATAAATGGTATGAGAATGTATAACTCAAAATCCTGACCTGCTGGGATAAATATGACTTCTGATTTGGAACCAGCATATTGGATTTAATGTAAATTGATCCCATTAGCAAAAGTTGTGGTATTGCGAAATAAACGAAATCCACTAAGTACAAGAAACCAACATGAAATCCACGAAAACGACTAAGTCCTACGAGAAATGTGTACGTTATTACATTATCAGGCGAAAGTTATTACATTATCAGGCAAGAGGAGTTTATTACATTATCGGTTGAAAATTATTACATTATAGGTTAGCAAGTTTATTACATTATCGGTTGATGTTATTACATTATGAGGCGGTTATTACATTATCGGTTGATTTAATTACATTATCGGGCAGTTATTACATTACCGGGCGATTATTACATTATCGGTTTTAACAGGCGCCATGTTCAGTGGTCCTTAAATAATATGGACTCAAACGGCATACTTGTGATCTGTCTGCATGGTGACTTCACTCGACCATACACATATATGCGTCATATTTCTCACGCACATACACGATAGCCAGCAGCTCTTTTCAATCTGAGCATATTTGGTTTCTGTTTATGTCAGCGCTCTGGACGTTGTAAACGCCACTGGTTGTCCCATTTGCACTGACGCCAGACTGCGGGTCGTCACACTAGCTGTAGGGCCAAAGTCTCAAAATATGTACAATTGACTAAAATCACTTCTTTTCTCTCTCGCATCGTCAATTATTAAGTCAGTCTAATGAAATTTTCATCATATATTGACACAGCTAAGTGCTTTTAGGACATATGAAATTCGACAGCATTGTTAATTTGTAAAATGGCAGAAATTGGCGGTAAAGGGCCACAAATGGCCAAAATTACCCTTCCAATTGAAGTTTCCAAAGTTTGACGCAGTGCCATACGAAAACGGTGTTTTATTTATTATTCTGCGTTCACTGGACAAATGCGATGCATATTGGCAATATACAGTAGAAAACATAGGTTTAAAACTTGAGGAATAAAAAATGTACACATCAATTTCTACAGTGACCAGTTTTTGCATGTCCAGCGACAGCGTCATCGGTTTATAATAATAGGCATCAATTACATAAATGTACTATTATCTCTGTATGATACCTATACGTGTATGCTTTTGTTACATCTAAAGTAATGTATATGCAAAAGAAAATATATGTATTTAACGAAAATACTAAACGTTTATATTTAAAAATGTGATGTTGCGTTTTAGCTGTGTGTCCAGCGTCATATATAGAAATGGCTGCCTTCAAAAAAATAAGAAACATACGTCATTTGTATTTTTACATATTAACCAGCAACCACACTGCTATATCACCATCAATGGCAATAGCAATATTCACAATATGTCTTGCTCAAATTAGCACAAAACCGACACTGGAGCGTGTCCAGCGTAATTGCGTATCCAGCGTCATATAGATTACTAAAAAATACCGCTGAGGGCGCAATCTGCCTTGATATATAGGAACTACTTTGATCATTGCATTCTTGGCGGCTGTCTCCGTGCTGGTGGGTACTTTTTTGTTATCTACAATAACTATTTGATAAGTTGTAGCTGTATGTGTACTTTTTCTTATAAAATGATGTAATATGAATGAAGGTAATATTGTAACTTAATAAACGTAGCTCCATTTAACGTTAGTATATGTAACAGCTATGTTCTGACAAACCAATGAACAATAATACGATAGATTGCTATGTGGGAATGCTGATATATGACCATCGTAATGTCTAAGCCAGTTGATGATGCTGGACACGCAAATTTAACCAAACGTACGTTAGCCGGATGTAGATGATACTGACGTGCTACATTTTAGGCTAGATGTGTCAAGTGCATATTGGTCTTCATATAAAAAGAACGCATTCCAATTACAAACATGGTGAGCACACTATTATACACAAAACGTAATAATTGTGGACATCTGCTGAGCAAAGGTAAAAAATAGATATAAATAAGAATAATTTCCATTTAAGTAAGACTAATCAATATACCTTTCACATGCTACGCAGATTACAAAACAGTATATTTATATATAGCGTTTTGTAAATTTAGCAAGTAATTTTAAGAATAATGGCCAAAGGGCATGATCGCTAATGGCGGAAAAGCTTCTCCAAAGCCTAAGGCTAACATGTTACAGTTCCGGTTACCTCACATGATCTGCCCACCTCGTGGGATTATTTTCGAAAGCAAATAAACATTTCCCAAACCAAATACAGGTTGACTGATATTGCATTCTACATTTTTAGAATACTCCGTCCACCTAAGTGACATAATCATGGCAAGCAATGACACGCGAATATACTGGGCTAAAATCGCGCACCGGCCGTTATCGTGAAATACAAAAAGCCTTTCGTTTTTGGCCCATCGTGCTGCTCAGAAACAGGCTCATTATGTCTGCACAAGAGACATTCCAGACCGAAAGCTAAAAGCTCAACGAGCGCGCAAAGCTATAAATGTAAGTCACAGATTTGTCTTGAGTTCCATTCATCCTCAAACAATTGTATATATATCTTACTAAATATTACATGTACGTATTTCCATGTATACATAAATAATTATTAATGCGCAAAATGTAAATGTCTTCATATAGAGCTAGTCATATCGTAAAAAGAAGAAAGCCATGCAAGTAGCCGATGCGTTGGTAATCGCAGAATCTGCAGCGGCAACCCCCGAAGGTGGAAGTGAGGAGGTCGAAGAGACTCAAACCATCTCTTCCATTTACCACAAGTGAAGTGCCTACGTCTTCGCAGAGTTTGGCAGACTCAGAATACGTACATCATTGGGCATTGTGCGTTGTTTTCAAACTCATTAACCATTATACCATATGTAATATGATACAAGCTTTGAATGGTATATAATTTTTCCTTCGCAAAATATGTAACATACAGCTAAGCAACGATTCGCATACGAGCATAATAATAACTATTATATATATATGTTTGTCTTATTTTATGTTTTGCATGTTAAATAAGACATGTTTAGTTCTTGTAATAATTATAATTATAGGTCACAGTAGAAGGTTGCTATATTTTACAAACCATCTGCATGCTATGTTTGGACGCAACTTTCCAATGGCTTCTAACGCCCGCACGGTGATATACAATATTATACTTATTTATTTTACACATATAACATATATTTGTAAACGTTAATTTCAAGAGACAAGTACATTTGCGGTGTAATATTAATATATTGTGTTATAAGAACATAACAATGTGTCATTTTCTCTAAATACAACCTCAACCTGTGTGGTTGTTTATTTGTTTCAGAGAAACCCTGGTGGTGAAGATGAAGTTTCCTAAGCTGCATTCATCAGCAACACAATAATTAGCAGCTGATGTGACAGCTGAACGTCGTGCTGCTGGAAAATTTCCCAAGGAGAAGAGGTCATCTGCCCAAAAGAAGCTAATTGCCTTGAAGATAAACACAAAGAGGCTGCAAAGACGTGCATGGGTTTTGGAGAAACATTTAAGCCACACTACCCGAAATGAAAAAAGATAATTCAGGACAAGCAAAAGCTGGTATGACCAACGCTAACATGATTTTGTCAGCGCCGGTGCGATGTGCTGACATAATAATGAGGAAGGACGGATTGAATCCTTCGCGAAACAAAGAAGTGACAAAGGTTATCGCTCTCCATGAATCAATGGTAATCGAATTGCAAGAAATGTCAGTCAGTAAAAGACGGTCACTCTTCACTGAACGTCACCTAAAGAGAATTCGGGGAGGAAGCATGGTCGCGAGGAAGTTGCATCTAGACCGACGATATATTCCCTACAAATAATGTGTACATTCAATGAGTATAATAAATATCTGTATTAATGTTGTACCTAATGCGTTGTCGTTCTAGTGGTTAATCAAAATACACAAAGAGATGCTACGTTCACAATTGTGAATTAATGTATGTCACTACGAACTATAACAAATCGATGTAAACATTATTGTCCATGTAGGTGCATGTTTAAAATCGTATGAGTATACTTGTTTTGTAATTTATGACGAAGGTTAACGATTGTGTTCAATTAAAGCAACATTGCGTGTCCAGCGTCATAAGCACGTACCAACTTTGTAGGCCACCGTTTACCTACTGTCGATTGCCGGACGCCTGTGACAGTTAGCTTTGATAAAGATAAATGATCGTGGTTGCTGGTTATGCACAAACAATCATTCCATATGCTTTTCTGAGATAACTGTACTAATTGAAATTAAGCCGTTCTAAGAAACAACAGTGTGCAAATACTATCACCATAGTAATAACAACGATAAACAATGTTTCCAAGTCAAATTGAATCGTATAACTCTTGATATTTATTAAACGGTATGTACTCTAAATAACACAAGAATATTTTTCAGTTTTTATTTAACTAACTACTTAAATTGTACGCACTGTTGTAATTTTTCGTTAATGACGCTGGACACGCGACAAAAATCACGTCTGACTTCTTGTGACTGTCATAATAAAAGTAACACTTATTTCAATGAACCGTTTATGTGACATATGCCTCAATATTGGTCAGAATAAAACATTTATTTTTCGACCTGCTAAAACGTAATTGTACATTTTGTGGGACTTTGGCCCTGTAGCGTGACGTCGTCCTGCAGATTATAGTACCTCAGTACTGTAGCACGTACTAGAGCCCGCGTCATTGATCTGCTTGAATGCTTTCTTCAGCGCCGGTCCCCACGTCCAGTCTGTGTCCTGGCGAGCTAGTTCTCTAAGAGGTCCCGTGATCTCAGTCAACCTTGGAACGAACTTTGAGAGGTAAGTCACTATGTCAACTAGTTGCTGCACTGCCGTTACATCCTGCGGCCCCGGCATCTCAACAATAAAACGCACCTTGTCGCATTGTATTTTCATATCTCCGCCTGACGTCATGCACGTCCTATGAATGGTGCTTCCGTCTGGCGCAGCCGAAACTTTTCACAGCAATCTAGGAACCTGAGTAGATTTTGTTCATGATCCATGGCTGCAGCATCCATGGTTGATCAACAGCCAATCACTGCAAAATCATCAGCCACCACTTCAACTCCCGCGAGGCCACGATCAGTTCGTGACTTTTCCTCTGGAACACTTCCGGTGCACGTGTACTACTGATTCTAAACAGCACCCGCTTCCAACAATACCGTACGAACGGTGTGTTGAAAATTGTCGGTTGGCACGACTCGTCTCTAAGCAAATGTGCCAGAACCCACTGCGGACGTCTAGTACGTATGGTGTAGACATTGGCACCATGCAGTCGCGTCGCGATGTCTTCGATAGTGGGAAGCGGATAGTGGTGTCTCTGAACAGCAACGTTCAGGTGCTTTGGATCAACGCAAATCCTCAACTTCCCATTCTTCTTGGGCACAACCACAATTGACGATATCCACGGAGTTGGTGTCGCAGGAGCCAGAACGTCCTGTTCTACCATTTCGTTCAGTGTCGTCTGTAGCTTTGATCCGAGCGCCACCGGAACGTCTTGGTGCATGTGGCACAGGATCTATGCTGGGTCCAGACTCCAGACGGATGTGATAGTTGCCGTCCAGCTTGCCTATACCATCCGCAAACACATTTGGGAGCCTGCACGCTAATTGTTCCTTTATCAATGGCTTGTCTGCATCCCTGATAAATACAGGTCGATCACCTAGCTGTTACAGAACGATTGACGCCATCAGAGTCGAGCACTTTGATAAGCTTCGTGCCAATGCAGGCCATGCGTCCAAGCAATGGGCGAACATCAGCTTCTGCCAACTAACAACGCAGTGTGCAACATGTCTCCCCACGTGACACCGGCAGCAGAACCACGCCCCTGCCTACGACTTTATCAGATGGCAGATTCTACATGCAAATAAAACAATGTAGAAAAAGAGATAAAGAAGAATACCAAGACGCACGGGCGGAACGATTGTTTACGATCTTATTAAACACCTTGCAGAAAGAACTCAACAGGTTGTAATAAATGGATCAGCATCCATACCAACCATACTGGGGCCCAGATTTTTCTTACATTACATAAATGACCTACCCAACAATCTCACTTCAAACGTTCACCTTTTTGCAGATGACTGCCTACTATATCTACCAGTTAAATCAGACAATGATACTTCTCTCCTCCAAAATGATCTAATCAAACTTGAGGAATGGCAAAACACCTGGCTTATGAAATTCAATCCCACCAAATGCTTGACAATGACATTAGCCTGAAGAAAACCGACACCAAATCTCTATACCTTCTGTGGCCAACAATTTAAATCTGTTCAATCACATTGTTATCTTTGTTTACACATATCAAATTCATTAAACTGGACAGTACAATGCAACTCAGTCGCTAAGAAAGCACAACAGACACTAGGAGTCATTGGGAGAAATCTCTCTAAATAAATGCCCAACCCACATTAAGTTTATAGCCTACACAACCCTTGTCCGACCAATACTTGAATATACGTCAGCATCATGGGATCCACACTGCCTAAAACATATTAAAACCATAGAAAGAATCCAAAGACAAGCTGCCAGGTTTTGTACACAAAACTATTCTAGAGAGCCAGGAACAGTAATCCAACTTCTTAAACACCTCCAGTGGGACACCTTCCAATCAAGAAGAAAAATTAAAAGACTTAGCAAGCATAATATACAAAGTGGAACACAACCTTATAGATATCCCGCTAGATCGCTATATTCAGATTGTAGATTACAGGGATCGTTTACGTAGGGGTCATAACCCGGGTGGTGTGGCCATACTATGGCGCACACACCTTGATATGCATGTAACATGTTTAGATCTAAATATTGACTGGCTAACAGGTATTAAAATTACTATTAGTAACCGGACATATGTTATATTATGTGTCTACATGCCTTATGAATCACATGCTCATGAAGACCTGTTTTTAGAAAATCTTGGTGCTATTAAAGCAGTGATAGAGGAGTTAGACACCACATGTATTTCTGTACTGGGGGATTGGAACTCAGATATAAGTGACAGTGAATCGGTTTTTTGTAGACACTTTAAACAGTTTTGTGAGGAAAATTCCTGGTTGCTGTCTAGTGAGCTGTTACTGCCAGCAAATACTTTTACTTATTTGAGTGAAAGGTGGGATTCCACCTCATGGTTGGACCACTGTGTGTCTACCAGTGATGGTCACAATGTTATTCAAAGTATAGAAGTGTTATATAGTGTTTGTACGTCGGATCACATTCCGATATGTATCGATGTTTCCCTGGAGCTAGTGCCTCAGGTTGAGGGTTTATCAACCCACGAGTGTAAAAAAATCAGCTGGGATAGAGTTAGTGATGAATGTATTAATAGTTATGCTGAGGCAACAAAGTGTAACTTGAATTTTTTTAATATTCCACATGATGCTATTATATGTAATAATGTAAACTGTACATGTGATGCACATATATCTGCGATAAATTTATTTTATGATAATATCATTGAATCTATGAAAAATGCAAATGGTGAACTGGTGAGTCGGCAGGGTAGGACAAAACCATACAAGTGTAGACCTGGCTGGAATGACCATGCCAGAGATCTCCATACTGCTGCCAGAGAATGTTTCATTATGTGGATTGACGCTGGTAGACCAAAACATGGTCCTGTATTTGATCTAATGAAGACATCTAGGGCACGGTTTAAATATGCTATACGTTTTCTGAAAAATCATGAATGCCAACTTAGAAAAGATTCATTGGCAAAAAAACTGTCGCAAAGTAGGCCAGATGACTTTTGGAAAGAAATACGCCAGGTAAACAACTGCAATATACCTTTACCTAATAGTATTGAGGATGTTACTGGTATTGATGAAATAACTGAATTATGGCGGTCTCATTTCAAACAGCTTTTTAATTGTATTAGGATAACGAAGAATACCAAGCCGCACAGGCGGAACAAGGTATGTAATCAAGATAAGGAATAATCCAAGGTGATTTTCAATCTATTATAGTATTATTGCATTGTTTTCCATGATTTAAGACTAGCTGGATATATATGCTGGAGTGTGCTACACATGTAGATCTTTGTACGATTGTATAATCGTATGATATTGCATTTAGTGTGTTGAAACAGGATGCAATCTATCCTATAATAACCATTAAGTTACTGTATGCGTTGAATTGGCATGTAGGGACTATAATATGTTATTATAGTATTTTACAAGATATTATAGCAATGAATATGTATTATCACATGTATATGTATGTATACACTTGGCCATTGTGTTAGTACAACTGCTATATGTTAGTAACGTTAACTGCATGCATGGTGTGTTACTGAGCCAATGTATTCATGTATTCTAGAATAGTATGTTATACGACACATGTATTCGAGTTATTGTTAGTAATTATGTAATAGTTTGTAATTTCTGTTCGCAGTTTTTACGGTGTTATTAAACATCTGTAGTAAAAAGACACGTTGTCGTCCATGATTATGCGTCCCGCGATACACTGTCGATCATCGTTCCTTTGCATGCAATCACAATCCGCGACTTATGTCGATCATCGTTCCTTATATAATCTACATTACTGCAACATTCATTTACCAGAACTAATCTTGCTACAACCACCAATTACTAGAAGTAATCTGACTACACCCAATCATGATCGAATTACTAGAACTATAATCTGACTATACCCACTAATTACCAGAACTAATCTATAGTATATATCGACACTTAATTTAACTATATCAACACTTAATTCGAGTAACCACACACGGTGAAAGTACATTACATATATCTTGTCTGATTTTACCCATTTTTTGACGTGGCCTTGCGGATGTAGAAAAAAGAGCTTATATAGTTTGGTGAGTGTTGACGAGCAGTGCACAAGCATGCATTTTATACAGAACTGTTAGGTAGTTTTATTTTGACGAAATTTTGTCAGCATATCAGTGATATGATTGCAGTGGCTGTGTAGAAATAATTTTCTTCTTCTCGGGAACAGTTTCGTTATAATCTGATAAAAATGATGTCAACATAGCCGCTAGTGGGAAAATTAACATTGCCGTTTCCACCATAGTCAAGTTGCCGCTCATATACTTCCTGTAGGAGACCCTGCAATGTTAATAACTGTAAACTTATTTTATGGAAATGTATTTTATATAGTTAGGAGAGCAAAATTAGCTTGGTTGCACCTTGTGCAACCTTGAGCATTTCTCAGAATTCAAGATGGCGGTCTCGGCCATCTTGAATTTCAGCAAATATTCAACCTTTGATCTCGATGACATAGAGGGTCGTGTAATACCTCTTTTTAAGGGATTTTCAGGACGGGGAGTCCATTTCTAGAGTTATTTTTTGGATACGGTGTCAAATTCAAGGTCAAATCAGAGGGCAAAGGTCAAATTTGACCTAAAACCAGGAACAAATCACCTCTACAGACCATCTACTCTACAGTAAGTTGTATATTCTTGTCCCAAGCTTTTCATTTTCAAGAACCACTTAACACAAAAAGAATGCTGTTGTATGTTTGCTGTAGTCCCCGTCAATATGCTAACTCACCACAATAACTTATTCAGTCATTTGACAGGTTTTTCAATTTGACATGCTGGAATATTTTGACCATAACGTGTCGCATTTAATATATTTGTACTTTAATCATTAATATTGCGTGTTTACTTAACAGCTGTTTACTTCTTATGCTAATGCAGACTAATTGCATTTAATTAGCAATCACATTACACCGGATCTGTTTAAGGAAATGTCAATTATCAAAAAGATATTGAGTTTGACAGTTTGTCCCATGGATATTGTGTCGTAGCCATAACGTTTCAAGAACAGTGCCAATGCTCGAAATCGTTGAAAGTGGTACAAACCATAACTGCACACCCCGACACTGCACTAACTACGCTTGTGAATCTCGAGAGGGCTCTCAATAGTTTGGGATGCAGTACACCCACATCACAGTCGACCTCCAACTGTATCAGACTGCATGCCTAAGCCAATGGAACGATCCTCTGCGCTGGACCAACGTCATACTTCACCCGGGTATGATGCACACTCTCATGAGTTTCCTGGGCTGTGTAGGAACACTTATGAAGGCATCAGGAGTGGACATTCTCATCAGCGCAGCGTTTGCTGGTATCACCAGTATAGTCAACGGAAAGGCCTGGACCAATGCTCTACGGGCATACCGTCTCATCTTTGCCGTATTGTTGCATAATTTCTATTCGAATGGCGCCAAGACATATGAGGGGCTGAATGTCTACCTGGAGACAGCCAGAGAGCACCCGACCTGGAGGCTATGGGTGGACTGCTTTGTCAAGCCTATACTGTTGTCGCTCATGTTCCTGCCCGGAGAGGGGAACGGTGACTTCCTTCTCCAGTAGCACTGTCTCAAGGCAATGCTGCCATTCTTCTTCGCAGCAGGTCACCACAATTATGCCAGCTACCTGAGCTGGTATGTGCGACAGATGGAGCACCTTCCCCACCGCACCAAGGAGGACCTATTGGCAGGTGCACACGTCTGTCGGCACTCGGATGGGGGACCGCAGTGCCAGCAGATCAGTTCGGAGAGCAGACATATATCAAGCGAGGGAAGGGTTCTGGAGGTATGAAGGGCATTTCAACGAGCCCCGAGCAAGTGGCTGTGTGGGTGAATAGTTTCAGTGTGTGCGCCCCCCTTGACATCGCCATGGAACATATGTACAATGAAGCTGGGGAGGAGCAGAACCCACACGGTGAAGTAGATGGGGAGGAGAAGAATAAGCACAAGGAGGAAGGAGAGGGAAGGAGACTGGACGAGGCCGATCAGAAGAAGACTGCGGTGGAGCTGGAGAAATACAGTCACCCCTCAATGACCAGCAACCAGGTGTCTAAAACATCTGTAATGGCCAAGTGGCGCTAGACACAGTGAATGTTCAGAACGCATTGGCCATCGGGAGTGAGCAGAGCAGGCAGTTGTCCGCTTCGCTAAGCAGTGAATTCCACAAGACAATAAAGAAGAAAGTCAAAACAACGGAGTTGCTCAAGAAGGCAGTCACTGTCAAGGGAAGGCCATCTACGACATCGAGACGCTGTTCAGTCGGCTGTTAGTCGTGGGGCAGCAGCGCAGCATGGATATAGCCGATGTCTTCCAATTTGAACTGAGTCCAGTCCCTCCGGCCCTGATCGATGAGTACGGCTGCTTGAGGAAGGGTGACAAGGCCGTGCTCGTCAAGTCTCTCAGTGTCTCTACCATGACTCCATGTGCTCCAAACGTGGTGCTGGTTGATGCCGGCCAGCTTCTGTACCACGCCGTCTGGCCAGTCTCCGGGACTACAGGAGACCTGGCTGCAAGCTTCGGCACTCGACTGGCCCACTATCCTCCTGTCTCCAAAAAAATCATTCTGTTCGACAGATATGAGCAAGATGCTCCCAGCGCAAAGGACCATGAGCGGACAAGAAGAGGAAGAGCCAAGGACGTACGTCTAACCCCAAACACCCTCCTTCCATGCCGAGAAGTTTTTCTTCATAATTCCAAGAACAAGAATCTGCTTAACAACATTCTATGCCGCTATCCTCTTCCACACAATATCCAACTCGTCAACATGCTGGACTGGGTCGTTACCTATGATGAGGCAGACGTCACCCTCTGCAGCTACATGCTAAAAGCGGTGGCAGAAGGCGCCCAGACCATCCGAATCCTCAGTGATGATACCGACGTCTTTGTTCTCTTGGTGTACTGGACATCAAGGATGCGAGTTGTCGCCAAAATTCAAATGGAAAAGTGGAATGGCGATGTCTTGGACATCAACGAAACTGTTCAGCGGTTAGGCCCCAGAAAGTGCAGTCACCTTCTCGGTATCCACGCACTGTCAGGTTGCGATACAGTGTCGTACCCCTTTGGAAAAGGAAAAAGTCAGCGTTCAAGCTCCTAGAGAGAGATATACCAGTCTCGATCAGGTGCTCGGTCAGCCTGGCGCGACCCACGCTCAGATCCAGGAGACAGCACACACATTCTTCTTACCCCTCTATGGACAGAAGGGATGTATAACAACGAATGATGCACATGCTCACTTCTACCGTGGACATAAGAAACCTCCGCCCACTGAAGAAACTTCCACCGACTGATGCCAACCTGCAGCTGCATGTGCTCCGAGCTCATCTTCAGATGCTACTGTGGAAGGCCGCGGACCAACGTGATCCACCTGAAGAAGCTCCAAATATTGCCAACTTTGGTTGGAACATCGAAGGCTCCGCCATCACACCGGCCGTCTCAACAGCGCCAGTTGCTCCCCAAGCACTACTGGATGTCGTTAGCTGTAGCTGCACGCCAGAGTACAAGGCATGCAGTAGCACACGCTGCAGCGGCAACAGCGCAGGCCTTTCATGCACGGACTACTGCAAATGCGAGTGAGGAGACATGTGCTGTATTGTCCTTTCATCAGCAAGCAGATGGATGTCGAAGACGATGAAGGGAGGCCAAGTGTCGATGACGAATAAATATACTCTTTATTTCTTTGTTATAAATATACATGCATATCGAAAAGGCTGATAAATAAATTCAAATTCACATATGTTAAATTGCCTTAATATATACATGCATCTCGAATACTGAGAAATGCTAAAGTAGGTTGTACAAGTAAATTTCACCTTTGACCTCTTATTTGACCTTGATTTTGACACCGTATCCAAAAAAAACTCCAGAAATGGACTCCCCGTCCTGGAAATCCCTTAAAAAGAGGTATTACACGACCCTCTATGTCATCGAGATCAAAGGTTGAATATTTGCTTAAATTCAAGATGGACGAGACCGCCATCTTGAATTCTGAGAAATGCTCAAGGTTGCACAAGGTGCAACCAAGCTAATTTTGCTCTCCTAACTATATAAAATACATTTCCATAAAAAAAGTTTACAGTTATTAACATTGCAGGGTCATCATTTTGGCAACTTGACTACCAGGCGGAGTTGAGGGGCGCTGAAAAGTGCTGCCACATCACGGAGTCAGGATAATCGAGACACGGCCTGGTTTGACGTAATTGTACACCCCCCGTGAAGTGGGGCAGACTAAAAGGCGGACCAGAATTGGCAGACCGCGCGGAAACGGCAGACCACATTCACTAGGGTGCCACCGATCGGTACGCTCCATGTTTACGTGGGGGACTTTACGTGCGTTGTTATAGTTGGCGCCTTTTAGTTGCTGTTTTTACGGTATTCTTGTGTGGTTGAGATGTCTTTCAATAATATCATAGTTGCTGTTTTTACGGTATTCTTGTGTGGTTGAGATGTCTTTCAATAATATCATACGTGTACCATAGCAAATGTAATTACAGTACTAGAAGTTAGCATATAATGTTTGAAAGGCGAAATAACAATTCTTGGATTTGTTGTTTGTTTGTTTTTATTTTCACCAACACAACACAGTAAGTATTCTTAGTATTACTATTTCACCACAATTTCCTATATAAACAACAATCTCATATATATATATATATTTGTGTGTGTATGTACGTATATATATATATATATATATATATATATATATATATATATATATATATATATATATATATATATATATATATATATATATATATATATATACGCATATATATATATGTGTGTATATATATAATACAATGTATATACCATATGTATACCATGTTAAAAAATAACACCACTAGAAGCGACAATATCACAATTTCCATATTTTACCTTACCAAAAAGGTAAAGTAAAGGTTTTTACCTTAAAACAAATAAAATATAATAACAGCATTGGCCAATTAAACTCAGAAATCAGTCTTTTCATTGAAAAACCGTAGCACCACACATGAGGAGATACTAAAATACCCCGGTAATAACTACTTATAATAACATTCATGATTTTTTTATTGAAATGTTGTAGGCACTTTACTTGTATTTTTTATTTAGTTCTATGATTTTATAAATACAAGTAATACCATTCGGTATTACATTTAGAATTGTTAGTACAATACAATAATAAAAGTCTCCAATATTTACGATCGCACGCGCAAACAAAAATAAAGCTTGTAAATATGGAGCGTACGATCGGTGGCATCCTTGTGAATGTGGTCTGCCGTTTCCGCGCGGTCTGCCAATTCTGGTCTGCCTTTTAGTCTGCCCCCGTGAAGTGTCACTTCCGGTTTCCAGTGTGCACTGTGCACTCAAAATGACATCGTTTGCTGTTGGATAGGAGTACGAAGTGTCTTTTTCCTTCACATAATTTTGCCGACGTACACGTGCACACTGGCTTATCCGCCGAGGTATATAAAATTACGACATCTTATTGTAACCATTATTAGGTCTACATCGGAGAAGCTGATAGTGACAGCGTCGTTCAAGACGTGGAATCAAGTCAATGACAATGCAAACAAAAGTCAACAGACCGTCTCGACTCGATTCAAGAGCATGTTAGTCAGTTAGATGAGTTCAGACTTACTCTGATTACACTTACAGTTGTCATTCCGCGTCGCGTGGCTCATCAAACCAAAGATACATTCCGCACCGCGTATCGTTAAAAGTGATGTAAGACATACTTTGTCTTTGGAAGTCATACATACGGCGATTACCTTACTCGTGATTACAACATGGCGGCTTTCCCACGGAAAGGTAACTAGTAAGTAGGCGGAACGTTTACATAGTCATAGAATATAATTACTTACAATAGCAAATTTATTAGCGCACACAGTCACAGATCCCATCTTTAAGATGTACAGTATTTTTTATGTTAAAATATATGTTTATAACTCAAGGATATCAACTATATGACAAAATAATGAAAAAGCAAATGTAAACAAAAACAGTACACGTGAGCTCTGGTCGTCTGGAGTTCCACAGCTCACATGGGACTGTTCTTGGCCACCTCCTCATCCTTCTCTATACAAATGACATGCCCATCCATATCCAGGAAACTTCCTCAAACTTTTCACCGATGTCGATGATGCAATGCTCTGGCAGAAAATCAGTAAGCACACTGACCGAGACAACCTACAGCATGACCTTAACAGACTAATCAACTGGGAACAATCTTGGCAAATGGCATTCAGCCCCTCTAAATGCAAGTAATGCAGATCACCAGATAAAAATTACCCATAGATAACTCACCACTGACACTGAGTATGGCATTCCCAGTAAATATGCGGCAAAGTTGATAATTGACAAATTGGTATACTGCTCTTCTTCTGGTTTCATGGGGATATGGACGTTATGTCCCAAGTCACATATGTCCTAGACGATATGTCCTAAATTTATTATTACGTTTTTATGTTATTTTTGCACTTTAGTCTTAACATAAATATGTTGATGTATTAACACTAATGGCATAGTAATGCTGGCATTTTTTGTAGAACATTTCAAGTCCATTTCATGTTTAACTGTCACTTAGCATCTTGTTTTTGGGACATATCGTCCACAATATTTGGGACATAAGTGACTTGGGACATAAGTGACTTGGGACATAACGTCTATAACTCGTTTCATGTGGTAACTTTTATCATCACTCACATCCGAGTATCAAAAAATGAAAAATAAGTTCATCAACATCTGCATAGTTTTGAATGTCATCATCTTCCAATATAGTTTCTTTGCCTAAACTATCAAATAAACCATCCAAAACATACGATCGCAAATCACTCGTTGAAATGCTGCCTTCGGCCATTGTTGCCACCGCAGGTTTGGATAATCCATCTTCAAAAGCCAAGAAAATCTCCGTAAAGTTGGTGACTGGTGAGTGATAATAAACTGCAACAATAATTAAATACATAATTTATCCAGTTTGGCCCCACTGTATACGTAAAAAGTAATTCCACATAGTAGATAATTTTGAGTTAAAACACTTTAAATGGCAAAGCTTGCCAAAACCTAAATAGTGACATGCCATACAGAAGTGTCACAAGTGGTTTGGCTGCGAAATGAACATGCCTTATAGAAATGGTTAAGTGTGATAAGAGCAGAAATAAAAAACAGGAATTGTCTTATAACTTACATACCATACTGTTGCACGTATCTAGTGTATGGCAGCTAGATGCTAAATATTTTGCTTGATGATCAATATTAACTCGTAAAATACTAAATTTCACACTCCAACTTGCATTTAAACAGATTATTCATGGTAGGGGAAGTAGGGGCATGTCCGCACACTTAAGGTGAAACAAGCTATAGATAATGCACTGTGTGTGCTAAGGGGGTGATATTTAGTATTCAGAATGAGCAATCATATTACTTTGTTGTTAGTTAATTAAGAAATCGACAATCCCATCTTATATTTAAGTATTTGGTCAAATGTAGAGGTATAGCTTTGTGCGGACATGCCCCAAGGTACGGGGCATAGCCGCACACTGTGTGCGGTTATGCCCCAGGAATGGCTGGTCTCACAGAGCTGACCATTAACTGCAATCTAGGCTAGCGCTGTGCTTAAAATCTGTTTAGCCAGAAATTTGTTTAGCCAAATGAGATTCTCTTTAGCCATTTTTTTTAGATCAATTAAATTACCCGGTTTAAAAGTGCAAAACAAGACATAATATAATAAAAAAATTCTATACAATATTCACAAGAAAAAAAAATCCTATTTTAATTAACTAAACATTTATATATTTAGCTAAACATAATATATGGCGCAAACAAACATCCAGTATAATTTAACAGAACATTGTTTAACAATAAAATGAAACCTGTAAAAATGTTGGGAATTGTGCAAAATATAAAGAAACAGCACCTAACACATACTATTAATGTAATAAAATTTACATTACAGGTGTGTATAACATAAATTGAAAGATAAACTTTTATAACAAGGTAAAATAATTAAGAACCACCTACTCTACTCTTGATGCCCCGCAGTGATTCAAACAGTGTATTGATAATAATTATTACCTATCTTAAAACTTCATTTGACTGCTCAGTAATTGAATACAGTAATTCACCAAATTAGTTAACTGTGGCTGACTGTAATCCTGGCCTGGGTGACGCAGGCTATATTTAATAAAACACGTTTTGACATGCATCTTTCTATCTGTAATGTTTCTGGTGGTGAAATTTGTCAAACATACATGAATTACAATCTACATTGGCATTTTATTGAATATTTACCAGATGGCACATTGATTAATCATTGACAATGCCATGTGACTGCGCCGGCGATACTGGGCGATAATATGGAACCTGCCGGGTACAGCGTTGTACTTGCCTCAAACTTGTAATTAGTGCCATCAGGCAGGTCCCCATTGTCTAGCAAACACAATTCTTGATTGATTTAAGCTCCCCTATTGTCTGTGAGCATGGCTAAGTGGAGGGATTAGTGACCTATTGTTTACCCAGCGGATCACGTTACGCCGACTGGTTATTTGGGTCAGTTGAATGTGCGATCGTTTAGGCAACTTTAACAGAGCAGGGTGTTGAATAATGCAGTCATGTATTGCTGATAACATCAATAATAATGACAGATATAACGTTTCGCCAATTTGGCGAAGAGGTTTAATTTATTTTCGCCAAATAGAAAACCGTTTCGCCTATGGCGCAAATGGCGATCGACAGCGCTAGCCTAGGCAAATCATAATATGTATTGGTATGTGTACACTACTGACACATGCATTACTTAAAAAAAACAGAGAACACAAATAAATGGTTTCAAGTTTTCATATATACGTAAAGTTTAGAAAATACAGTGGCCTTGAATAATAGTCCACGTTTCTTCCTCCTTGAGAGTCAAAGCAAACAACAGCAAGATTTTGTAACAGGGAAAGTCAAAGTTTGCAACCCAGCTTGTCTGAAGCCTTCTAGCTAAAACAGCATAGTCTTGTAAAGCGCAAAGTCAAACTAAAAACTCAGTTTATCGGCTGTGCGAGCATGGCTTTGTATGGACTAACGAATACGGACAAAGTTCTATATTATAGATTATACATAATTTGTCATCTTGGTTATTTTAGTCTATGAGCAATGATCAATTAAGCTTTATTTCTTTAACGGACCTAATGATACACAACATGGAAAATGTGACGTCAGCACGATTTAGCCTGTTACACATTGACGAAGCGATGAATGATATAATAAGTTTGATAATATTAAATAATTATATAATAATCATCATATACTATCTCACATCAAAGTTTCCTATAATATTTGTGGTAAGCAACTGAAGTATCTAAATATGTATCTAAGTAGACTACATAATATTATAAGCACCGATGGACGAAATACGTCTGCACAGCGGGTGAGGCATGACCGCACAGGCCTGTGCGAACATGCCCCAAGCTTCCAACACATGAATAATTATGATTTGCGCGAAAATGCTACGTATGAAAGTATCCTTTATTTCACACATCATAAAACATTAAAATGCAATTTGGAATTATGAAAGAAAATGTATATGCACGTCTTACAGTAAAGTAATACACATAACAGCATATGAGTACAATTACATCAGTGTTTACGAAAACAACATTTTATGTCATAACTTTTTACTTATTCACTTCTATCAAAAAGTATATGCAAGTGGTTAATTTGGGGGTTAGTCGATGCCGCTTGGCATGATTCCACTAACCAGATGTTACGCGATACGCAAATAATAGGGTGTGCGGACATGCCTCAGTATGCGGACATGCCCCTACTCCCCTACATGTATTGAGCTGTTTTCATTACACTGTATAAGTATTATATTATATATATATATATATATATGTGTATATTATGTGTGCATATATGTGTGTACATATATGTATGTGTGCACATGTGTATTTTTATCTTGTTATTAGTCAAATTGCTATTATTTATATCATGTATTACTAGAGGTTAAGATTATTACATAGTTTTAAAGGGCATCCAGTTGCTTCAACTAATTTAATTTTTACTGGTATCCTGGCATTAATTATTAACACATGTTCCTTGTTCAATCTTAAAATTGTTGCATTTCTGTCTAATATATTAGATGTTGGTCCATTTGTTTTGCATAGGTTGCACAAAGACTGCATTCAATAGGTGGGAAACTGGGAATGACAATTAGATTGGAATCCTTTAATTTTTCGTATGTCGATGTTAACTCATATTCATACAAGCAAATTGAGAGGTGGTTTATGTTTTATGACCTGAATTAAATTACAAGCACACATGTGACATCCATATTGATTACACTCACCCATTTTCAAGGCATAACTGATAATATCTATCATTTTTGAAGACGTCTTCGTTTGGTCCTCATTCTTTGCCTATCTGGTGATCCACAATAGGTTTTACGCATCCAACTGACGGGTGGACAGGTCTTTGCATAAAGTTATGGATATTGGATAATGTAACCCAATAATTTAGCATGAAAAGTCTTACAAAACATGACATATTTTGGAAAAACTTCAAGGAACAGGGCATTTCATAACTTTACAAATGTTAATGTCCAGAAGACAAGGTCATCTTGATATTAAGGTTTTGTATCTACTGGCCCACCCAAATATCATAAAGCAGAACTAAACTTCTAAGAAAATCTCCTATATTGTGTTATGCTGAGTTTCATACATATAATTGAATTGTGTGGTGGCACTATTAATAGCACAGGGTGGCACATATCCTCCTGCCTGTAAGTATAATAGTACTATCCTGGTACTCTCTGATTTCATGGAGAAAACAGCAAATGTTGTAAGGTATGATAGATAAGTTTATTTATCTAACAAAGATATAACTCAGTACAGACAATTGCATGTTAATTTATGAGTTTATGTCAACAACAGAATTTACAGCTTGATCGTAGTTCACTTGTTAATTTTTAGTCCTGAAAGTCCAATGGACTTATGGCATCACTCTGTGTCTGCTGTGCACTATTAGCTTCCATATCTCAGAACCTTTGGAGATCTACTTTTATAATTTGGCATGTACATACCATTATGGTACTACTACTGGGCACACAAAATTTTATTTGATTGGATTGTTCTAAAGGCCCCAAAACTGTTTTTTTTTAAACATGCTTTTCAAAACATTACATTTTTTTCTCAAATGTTGCATCTAGGCATATCTTGGGTTACATAGTTAGTACACAATAAATGTTATTTTTGATTGAATGTTTCTAAGGATCATCAGAGCCTCCCAAAAAGCTAAATGTTCACATTAGCCTGGTCCTGTCTAGCTTCACTTGTTTATTTGCTGACTTGTGTATTCACCAACACTATGACCATTTAAAGTTCCAGCTGCGTACTAACTTACTCTTGTCTGACCTATTTCAAAATTGAACTGAGAAGGTAATTACTAATAGTACTTAGTAACATGGTTGATAACCCTTGTAAATGTGGATAAGGGTCTTCAAGGTGGGCAAGTAACATTGTTGATAACCCTTGTAAATCTGGATAAGGGTCTTCAAGGTGAGCAAGTAACATTGTTGATAACCCTTGTAAATGTGGATAAGGGTCTTCAAGGTGAGCAAGTAACATTGTTGATAACCCTTGTAAATCTGGATAAGGGTCTTCAAGGTGAGCAAGTAACATTGTTGATAACCCTTGTAAATCTGGATAAGGGTCTTCAAGGTGAGCAAGTAACATTGTTGATAACCCTTGTAAATCTGGATAAGGGTCTTCAAGGTGAGCAAGTAACATTGTTGATAACCCTTGTAAATCTGGATAAGGGTCTTCAAGGTGAGCAAGTAACATTGTTGATAACCCTTGTAAATCTGGATAAGGGTCTTCAAGGTGAGCAAGTAACATTGTTGATAACCCTTGTAAATCTGGATAAGGGTCTTCAAGGTGAGCAAGTAACATTGTTGATAACCCTTGTAAATCTGGATAAGGGTCTTCAAGGTGAGCAAGTAACATTGTTGATAACCCTTGTAAATCTGGATAAGGGTCTTCAAGGTGAGCAAGTAACATTGTTGATAACCCTTGTAAATCTGGATAAGGGTCTTCAAGGTGAGCAAGTAACATTGTTGATTTACATAAATTTGCAAATAACTTTTTTGCACGATTACACAAGTTCAGTGGTTGTGTGTCAGTTGACAGGTGTTTGCTGTTCACAAAGCATAATGCACAGATAGCCAGAGCAGTGTAAATTTATACTGGCATATTGAGCTTAACAAGGTGAACATTTTAAAGATTTTTTACATGCATTTCATGTTGATTCCTGAAGGCGTCACAGTGCCACCCAAAATGTTGTAATACCACTATGATTCACCAGAATCACAATCTAATCCAAACAAGTTCAAGACCTTTTGGCACATTTTTATACATACGTCTTTTTTGACTTTGTTGTTGCAGGATTGCTAGAGGCAGCTGTGCATGGAGGTGTCATTAAACACAGTTACACGACATCCTTGTGACATGCTAGTCCTCTAGGTTGTTGCTCTGCCAGCTGACAAGAGACCCTCTTGGCCTCCACCATGCTGCAGGTGAACTTCAGTGTGCAGGTGAAGACAAAGCCAAGTGAGGCGGTCTATGTGGTCGGTGACTGCAGTGAACTTGGAGGATGGAACCCAGAGACGGCGGTAGCTCTGATAAGAAGTGAACAGAATCCGTAAGCATGTCTCCTGTCTTGTTTTAGTGGTTTAGTTTTATTTCAAGTTTTATTTAGTACTCTCATATCATCGGTATGTATAATAAACATAATGTAACACTTAGTTATTTAATGAAGAATGTCATCGTTGTGTGATGCTGTTGTGTTTGTTAGATTGATAAAGTTCATCACTAGGACACATTTTTAGTTCTTTGGGATGATGGTCCCACATGGACTTGTGGCATCCCTTGGTGTGCACCATCCGGCGTTAGAGCTCTCAGAAACCAAAGATCTGTTTTTCAAATTTTTCTTAGGGTGCCTTAGCTGTGCATAAGAAATGTACATATTAAAGCCTCCTAAGGTCCTTTAGTACATTTTAGATATTCCTATTTTTTTTCTCAAAAAAATTATGTAGCTTTCAGAAATCTGAGTGAGGCAGTCTAGATTGCATAGGCATCTTAATTGTACAACAAGAAATGAAATTTGTAACTCACTAGTCTTTTGTGTAGGGCATCTCAAGGCCACCCCAGAAAGCGAAATGTTACATTTTGCCTGTTTGGCTAGGCTTTTAGCAGATCTCAGGACATAAACTCTTACAGTGGTCTGTGTATTGGGGTAACTGTGTGACTAATCGCAGTGGTAGGGGTGGTGTCAGTAACCCAGTAGATCCCAGTTAAACTGCCTGCATGTTTTAAGCTGTCTTCATTTAAACTACCAATTTTATATGTATGTTGTGTTTATTTTGATGTTTGTTTAAATATCTTTATGATGTGACTTTGATGTAGTTCCATCTTGATTAACCACAGATGACAAGTTCTTCACTGCATTCATATATGTTGGCTGTGTTCTAGTCATCTTGTGTGGCTAAAGAGAAACATTGTCTTTACATTGCCGTGACAGTGTCACAGTGGTGGCTACTTGGTACAGATGTTGTCACCTGTAAGTGACTACCAGGGGTATTGACAAAGATATATCATTGATATTGTAGACAATTATAGAGTGAACATTCATATACTTTATTGGTTTTGTCTTCTGCAGTCACACAGCATGACCATTTCATAAGATGTATTTCAACTGTGACTTTGGTTATTGTTTGCCAGAGATGTGTGGGCAGTGACGGTGGATATAGCAGCTGCCTACATGTTCGAATATCGCTTCTTTGTCGCCATCAATTATGGTCAGGCCACAGAGCAGCACCTGATGATACAAAGCTGGGAGACAAACATACATGCACGCGTCTTCCATGTCTCAGGTGAGACTATACAGGATTTTATGCGGGATCACTTTTTTATGTTCTGGTTTATTTTTTTTAGTAACTATTTTAGTAACTGCAGATGTCACCTAATAATCATCACAAGATCAGTGCACTAAACATCTTGCTTACTCTGCATAAAATGACTTTTTAAGTTTTAATACCAATAAATACACCGGCAGTTAAGCCTTGTAATATACTTGCGGTGACTTTCATTCATGATTACTTAAAGGAAATGAAAACAAGGCATTAGCTAAAATACATTTTCCAGGTGTATACAATGTTTAACATTGTATATAACTTTCGACAACAGAAAAAGGGCCTACCCTTAAAAAAATAGAGAAAAATAGCATAACTTCGATTTTATACCCTGTGTCTTAATTTGCTAGGAAATCACTTGGTATCGTGGCATCACACGTGACATATATGTGCATCAAACCTACTCTTTCCATGCATTCAGAGCATATTTACAAAGATAATTTAATTGTCTGTAATTACGATTTAATAAAAAAACATTTCATTAATACTTACTAACTCAAATATAATGTGACATGTATCTCTAGCTATCTCAATACGACAGGTTCCTTTTACAGCCAAAAATGCTTGGCATTTTATTGAAATTATGTCATAAAATTATTACACTTACCACTTTGAATTCTTCTTCTTCGCCTTTTCCCACTAGGTGGGGGGGGGGGTCAGCGGCCCAAATTCTTGATTTCCATGATTACCACTTTGAAATCAAATATACCAATTCAAATAAAAAATACCAAATTCCAGTTATTTCTTCTGTGTCAAAATAACTGTATTTATATAGCAACTATGGTGTATAAATACTTGACATGAACAAATTACATATATTTTAATGGTTTAAGTTTAACATATTTACTTTCAAACATATGTTTTTTCCTTTTTAAGTTGGCATTCTAATTTCAAAGTGCAATAATTAACCATAAGTGTCACAGCAGTCAATAAAATCAGTCAACATATTTCACATTGAACAGAAATGTTCTTCTCTTATTGTTTACTTTACATTATTATATGTTATTTGCCTTGATTTGCTACGATAACATTTTATTTAATGTATGGCAACTTCCACACTGCAGTTCATTAATACCCAGAAGTAATACACAGAAAATCAGATAGTTACCTCGTTCAAGAGGCACATGTAAATACATGTTGTGTTTGCTTATCTTTTTATCTCAAATGCTATGTTTATTCCACAGTTCTGCCACAAGACCAGAAAAGTGTTGATTTGCCCCTGGCAGAGTATGGCCACTATGGTAAGTTACTTAATTTGAAGCTACTAAATTATTACTCAGCTATTTTATTACAGAAGTCAGAGAAAATGTCTCAGGGTGCAACAGTTTTATTACTGTGCATTCAAGCCATCCATATTGTGCATAGCAGAATGTGGGATAGAAAATAAATAGAATGACATTCTGGTTTCTTAGAATGTGACTTTGTTTTGGTCTCATGGAATGTTTCATATTTGTTTTGAATATTGTTTAGTATTTGTTGGCCTCCATTTGCAGACAAATATCTCATCTGTTTTATCTCATCAATGTGTTAATAGATGTACTGGCAGCAATGGAATGCTTTCATTTAATGCCAGTGATTTTTTTGAAAATATATGCAATCTATTTATAAGACAACTAGCAGTTTTAAAAACAAGTCACACCCATGCCTGCATGTACATTGTTTATTAATGAGCACTAGTAAGAATCCGTTTTATTTATCTGGCTCTAAAACACTGAGGATTAAACTGTGTGGATAAACAAGATGTTGTATACCTTACCTCTTAACTTCTCAATTGCAGTACATCATCTGCCTGATTATATTCTGCGTACATTTCTCTTTGGTCAACTGGGCCACTTTAATCTGCCTAATGGACATAATTGGGAAGTGACATGTTAATGAAAATGACTAGAAATGTCAGAGACTGATGCATGAGCACTGTTGTTTGTTAGGTGGACGATTTAACATTGACAAAGGGTGGCTGACGGGGCAGACAGAGGTACGCCTCTGTCTCCATAGCAACCCTGTGGGGATGTGGAGGCGCAGTGACCGCCAGTCATACCAGATCAAATGTAGCACCATGGACCTGCGATACAAGGACGTATGTCTCTATCCTACTTATTTCTTCTATACATTTGTGTTGAGTACTAATGACATGAGTTGCATGTTCAAAATAAAAACAAAATTGAGTAAGATGTATCATTGGCAAGAAAACATATCACGTTTTCTTGTGGTGCATAAATCATAGCCAAAGTAATCCAATAGTGAACATAACTGGGGTACGAACATTTGAGAAAAACTAATAGAAATGCATTTTGCATACATGTAAGCACACAAGTTTGCTCCAAATTTCTCAGTTTGATGCATTCATAATAGACTCCAAACTCACGGTCATTGTCAAAATATAATAGTAATTCTAACACTTCTGTAGCACTGATATCCTTAAATGAAAATTCAAGCTCAGAGGTACAAGAAACAAAATCATTTAGCATAGTCGTAAACAGAGACAGGTAAAATCAACATTGGAGCATGAAACCGTCAAAGATTTATGGTGGAAAGCAATTTCAAACAAATATGTTTGGAGTTTTTAATTAATTGTGGCTATAGTTTCAGAAGATTGTAATAGGAAGTTGATTCCAGGTTGTCGACATAGCTACAGAGAATGCATGTTTGCCAGTATTGAGTTAAGAACCATTTTTTTTTTGGAAATGGATAATCTAAGGGTCCTAGCGATATCAAAGAAATGTAGCAGATTAACTAAATATATTGAATAGAAAGAGTACAGTATGTAACATTAGCCAATTTTATTTTTCATTTTATATACAACTGGAAGCCAAAACAAAATGCTTATGTAGTGGTACAATTCTGTATATGTTGGAAGTCCTTTGGCCAGAAGGTCCAATGAACTTATGGCATCACTCGAAGTCTGCTATTAGCTCTAAGGATCTCAGAAACCGTAGATCTGTTTTTCAAATATTACGTAGACGTTTCTATGGTAGTGTAACTATGCACAAGAAATGTAAATTTGAATGATACATTTTAAAGTTTCCTAGGGTCCTTTATTGCCTAAAACTGTACATTTTAAGTTCTGTTCTGTAGCGTTTCCTGTAATTTGGCACACAGGCATCACTGTTTATACAGCTATTTTGTGAAATCAAATATATGTACATGTGACTCATTCTGTTACCACTGACACATTTTATAAGCTACCATGGAATTGGGAGGTCAAACAAAACAATTCCAAATAGTTTTACTCTTAAGATTCACTCTGTCAATGTAATTATTGTTCCTGATACTGTTCGTAATTAAACTTGAATATGTTGATGGTAATGCTATTAGATAGGTACATTTCCATATTTACACAGTCTGTATTATGAAGGTGAAAGGCAGTTCACATTACTGATCCTGTCTATAATGTGTATGACTTGTGTATCAACCTTTGTGTGACCCCTTTGACCTTTGTGTGACCTGGGTGTCCAGATGCTGTCAGCAGGTCCTGTTGAGACGGCAGAGGGAGAGGAGGAGGAGGTCGCTCATGAAGATGATGATCTCGCCAGCAATGTCCACATCTCAGTGAGTTCTCACTTTCATAGCTTTCGTTTTGCAAATGTGTAGTGGTTAGAGTATTGGACATTTAATGGAGAATATCTGTGTTCTATACCTCTCTATCGTACTGTGATTTTGAAGGATGAATGATTTTTAGTCTTTTGTGCCAAAAGTCCGACAGACTGAATCACTCTAGGTCTGCCATGCACTGTCTGCCGTTAGCTCCCATATTTCAGAAACTGTTTGGGAAATTGGGATCTAGTTTCCTAATTTGGCATAAACATATATTAGAGCACTGTCGATGTGCATGAGAAATTTATATTAGCATAGCTCATTCTAAAGGTACCCTAGGGTTTGCAAAGGGTAAAAACAGTACATTTTTAGTTTGCCTATTTTTTTAAACCGCCAACTGATTTCATTGTATGTTTCTAAGGGCACCTCGACAAAACCTAAATCTTCACTTAAATTGCGTGGTCCTGCCAACATGAGTTGTGTATTCATTGACTTGTATATTCCAGAGCGTGTGTATATGTCAGCTGTCTGGCCTCTGGTTCCAGGTGTCTGCTGTTGTTTCACTCTCACCTATAACTGGTCTATTACTAGTTGCCAGCTGATGCTTATGTCAACAACACATTAGATCCATGTTGCACTCAAAAGTGGCCAGCAGTTTCCACTTCAAGATATCAATGCCCAGTGTAGAGGATAACATGACTGTTAATAGGATAGATTAGCTAAAATGTGTGTGTTTTTATATTCGAATAATTGTCATAACTAAGAAGATCATTACTACTAATAATAATAACTTTGCAAATAATTTTTTGGCAAAGTTAAGCAAGTTCAGTATATCTATGACACTATGACAGATGTTTGCTGTCCATAGAGCATGTGTCCAGATATAGCTAGAGCAGTGTAAATGTATATTGACATATTGAGCTTAACTGGATAATAAACTTTTCTAATTGTATGCCGGTGTCAGATAGAATATGGACCCCCGGGATTTTGTATGGACACTTCAAGTTGTAATGCCATTATGAATAAAAAAATCACAACATAATCCAAAGCACTTCACAGCCTCATGGCCCATTTCTAGCCCTTTGGGCCAAAGGTCCAACAGACTTATGGCATTACTCTGCATGCGCCGTCCACCATTAGCTCCTACCTGGTATATCTCAGAAACTGTTTGGGATCTATTTTTCTAATTTCATATATTCAGGTACTGCCACAATGCACAAGATATATTTAATTGGATCATTCTAAAGGTACCCTAGGGCATTCAACAGCTCAAAATGGTATGTTTTCAGTATGCCTATTTTTTTCAGAACCGAACTAACTTTTTCTCAAATTTTGCATAAACATAACTTCGGGTAAATTTGAGTTTGAATGGATGTTTTAGGGGATTCCAAAAAAGCAATATGTTAACATTTTGCCTGCTTCTGCCTGGGCTTTTAGCAAATCTCAGGACATGACCTCCAGTGGTGATTTGTATATTCAGACAACTAGAGGCGGCCACTACTGTGACTAATTGTCCTCCAGGGGCAAAGACGGGCTGTATCAATAACCCAGTATATCCCTGTTAAACTGGACAAATGCTGCCTGGATCTGTTAAGTAATAAGTATACAAGTTGTGTTTATTTTGAAACTAAAACTAAACTAAAATGATGTGACTGTGATATCTACTGGCTGTAAGTAACAACAGACATAGAGTGAACATTCATACACTATTGATATTGTGTACTGCATTGACACTATGTGGTCATATCATCTGAATAACCAGATAATATGCCAATTATGTGATGACAGTGAAGATACTACAATTTGTAGGGCACCTCAGGGCCTCCCAAAAAGCTACATGTCCATATGCTGCATGTTTCTGGCTGGACCAGAGAGTTACATCACTAATCATTCCCTTATAGTTCTACTATTGTTTCCTAGTTATATCTATGGTCTGGTCAGACTGTGAAACAAGACTCTGTCTCAGTTGTCAAGTGGACCCCAACCCTGGAGGCTAAGTGGCTTGCCATGAACCATTGCTGACTGATGATAATATTTAATATTTGGTGTCTACCCACTGTCATGCACTGAAGACCAGATGCTTGCCTGGAAAGCGTAGCTAATAGGTATTCCGTCAGTGGCAGGTGGATTATGCGGGTTTTAATTAAGTTGTATCTTCATACCTATTTATTTTCTGTAAATGCAAATTGAGTTTGTTTTGGTGCTTATTTAACAATCTTTAAACATTGTATGACTGATATATTGTCATCTGTAGCTGACAAATATATACAGTTAATATTCTGAACAAATAGTGAATGAAATGTCATACATTTTATTGATATCAACTGCATTGTGATCACTGGGCTGGCTGAGTGGAGTAGAAGTAGATAATTCCATATTAACTAAACACCACTAATGAGTAATGACCAGTCCTGTCACTGTATTCACACCATTTGAATGTGTTTCTGGTAATTTCATATGGATGACCAGAGAGATTACCTTTTAAATGATATGACTGGCATGTCTACTGGTTAAAGATATATTGTCATCTGTAGATGACAATTGACAAAGATAGAACATTTATATTGATATTGTCTGCAGTTTTCACAAAATGTAGAGCTCTATGTTTCTGGTCATCTTATATGAATAATCAGAGTAAATGCCAGTTAGGTGATTTTCGTAAAGAAACTAGGCAGTGAAGATGATTAACCAAAACACATTTTATTTATAATTACCTATTCATTACACCATGCATACAGTTTAAAAGGATTTCAGGGCCACTTGGTCCATGTTTAGTTCTGTGGCCCGAAGGTCAACATTTCATCCATGATCCGTCTTGGCTCCTTTTTTACACTACATTGGTTGAATTCAGTCAACTGTATAAATGAGTTCATGGTTATAGATACTATTAGATAGTGGTTCAAATAATTGTACATCATCAAGTAATCTTTGCATTGTAATCATGGTATGGTTGAAAGCTTACCGAAGAAGTTGAATTGGATTCCGAGTGAACCAGTCTGCCAGCAAATGAATTGTAAAGGCTTTTGAGCCGTCCTTTGTGCTGGTTACCATTGTTGTGTGTTGTGTCCACAAGAGTCTAGTGAACAGATGGTATTTCTAAAAAGATATGGTGTCTTCTAAGGTTTACTACTGCTGGAGAAACTCCTACTATAATTTTCATTGACACAAAAATCTTAAATGTCCAAATATAAGTGATGAAGATTTCATAAGTGTAGCTTATTAATTTTTCCATGCCATCTTTAAAGGTGGATTCCATTTTTAAATGGAGATCAAGCTAATAAAAACTGGTGTTTTGCCATAAAATCTAGTGAATGGATTTAAAAACTATGTTTATAAAAGTTGTTCACAATAAACAAACAAGCATGCCAATACTCACTTAGTCTTTCTGTGGTTATTATTGCCAAAGATAAAGAGAAAAGTAACTAAAGGAAAAGCCTAATTTTTGTCTCCACAAAGTTGGACCTGCTGATAGTGTGGCAGCAGCAGCTGGGGAGAGTCAAGGACTATAGAGCTGTGGCTGGAGAACACGTCAAAACACAACACAACACAAGTCTGGGGTTGTGTGTGTGTGTGTGTGTGTGTGTGTGTGTGTGTGTGTGTGTGTGTGTGTGTGTGTGTGTGTGTGTGTGTGTGTGTGTGTGTGTGTGTGTGTGTGTGTGTGTGTGTGTGTGTGTGTGTGTGTGTGTGTGTGTGTGTGTGTGTGTGTGTGTGTGTGTGTGTGTGTGTGTGTGTGTGTGTGTGTGTGTGTGTGTGTGTGTGTGTGTGTGTGTGTGTGTGTGTGTGTGTGTGTGTGTGTGTGTGTGTGTGTGTGTGTGTGTGTGTGTGTGTGTGCAGAAGAAGACATACATGAGGACTCTGGGCCATTTCACTATTTTAAGTGGTGGATGTACAAAGGTGATGTTGCTGCGGAATACCAGGAGTAGTGGAGTGAAGCACTGGTAGAATGGTGGACAAATGAAGTGGCAGAAGCAGTAGATGAAAAGAGGGAAGTCTAGAAGACATAGAGAAGACCAAGGAGATCTACCAGACAAAGAAAGTTGTCAAAACACAAGGAGTGACATGGAAGCATATGACATAATGTGTGTAGCAAACACAGAGTGACGTGGAAGCATATGTGTATACTAAACACAAGGAGTGACGTGGAAGCATATGACATAATGTGTGTAGCAAACACAGAGTGACGTGGAAGCATATGTGTATAATAAACACAACGAGAGACGTGGAAGCATATGACATAATGTGTAGCAAACACAGAGTGACGTGGAATAAACACAAGGAGTGACGTGGAAACACATGTGTATAACAAACACAGGGAGTGGCGTGGAAGTATATGTGTATCGCAAACTCAGATATATGATAGAATGGTGTGAGATGGGGTGATAATAGCAAGGATGTGAAGGCCAGAAGTGGGAAATTATTGACATGGCAAAAGTTTAAATGCATAGAAAAATTAAACTTCTACTAATTTATTCAATTCAGTATATATTATTATTTATTAAATTCATTAGATAGATAATCAACTATACTTTCTGTGCATAACGACTTATAACATCATTCAGTAGAATACACAAGTTTAATTGGATCTCTTGCAGTATTTTTGCCTTTCCTAAGTTGAGTAACTCATGACGTGTAGTAAAATTAAACTAGTTTCAAATGGCTTGTGTTAGGAATCTTTTAGGTTGAATTGTGCAAACAGATAGTTATTGCCCTATTTTCCTACTGTTAGTGTGAATGTCCTGTCTGTCCAGTCAGCTCATGTCAGCCTGCACCGACTCAACACTGAGGTTGCCAACGAAGATGGGAGTGAGGTGAGACTACAAGACAGTGTGATCAGAGTGTGCTTTCAGTTTCACTTTGTGTAACACAACAATGTTCTCTCTTGTGCGGCCATGCTTTCTTGGGAGCTGTTTGCCATCACTCACTACACTTCCTCGAGTATATCGGTGATCAAGCAGCATTAGTTACATTTGAGGCAGTAGTTACCTGTTATAATGCTGTTGCACTTTAGTTCATTCATATTAATTTAGTTCATTCACTTTACTTCATTCAAATTAACTACAAGAGGAGTGTATACATTTCTGCTTTCTGTGTGCTGTTATTGGTTTCATTAAGGTTTCTTCACCACTTCACCACTTTGCTTGATCTAACCAGTTGTGTAGAAGGTAACATGAATTGACAAAGAATTTGAACATTTGATAGTTTTGGCCCTTTTATTGTGTTTGAATTTGCTAAATATCTAACAAAATCATGGTTTTAATATGCATTTTTTAAAGGATTTTTCTCTTACATGGGAAAATTGAATGGTGATCGATTTACCAAATTGTGCCAATGTAAATGAGTGTTCATTTTCTCTACTTGCTTCATGGATGACTGTTAAGTGTAAACTAGTTCACTTATTATTCACTATACTACCCAATCAGTGTTGCAGTTGTTAAACTGCAGACTTTCATAATGTACACCAACTTGGAGAATTTACATGTGATAAAAGTATCCTACATTGTATAATAATGCTAACTGGTATCATATTGGTTTAGGCATAAGCAACACAATTGTGTTTCCAGTGACCTGCACTTACCTAGAAAAACTGTCTGACCCTAATTTGTGCATGTTTCACACCAATCATTCACTGTCCATTTTGTGTGGGTGATCTTTTACTGTTTTACCATAATGATCTTTGTATATTGGGACATTTAAAAATAATAAAATTATCAGCTGAGGTGGCCTGCCAGGAACCATAGCTAGTTTGAGCCCAGTGTTGTGCACTGAAGGCCATGGAACCTGTCTGGATACCATAGCTATTTGGAATTACAAGCTCTATCTTCATTACTGTTGATTTTTTATAAATGATAGCTGAGTTTAATTAAGCTTATTTAATTATCTTTAACATGGTGTGAATGTGGTGTATTGTCTGTAGGTGACAAACATGTAAAGTTAGTATTCTGAATAACTATAATGAAATATCATATATTATATTGATATCAACTTCATTCTAATCACTTGGCTGTTGATTGGATTGAAAGTAGAACTATGATATACAGTCACCTTTAAGTGACAATTAACAAAGATAGGAAGTTAGTACTATAGACTGAAGTCATGCATTGTACCAGTATTGTCTCCTGTTTTCACACAATTTGGCTGTGTTTCTGTCATCTCACTAATAACCTGAGAAAATAACAATTAGGTGGTTACGATAAGAGACCCGGTGGTTCACCTAAACTCATATAATGTAATGTCATTTATTGTAATTATTTTAAATATTATATGTATATAGTATATACAGTATAAGTATATATACATAATATTATAGTGTATATATATATATGTATATGTTTGTTTAGTACTTATGGTTTAGTTACACATTTCTTATTTATTTATTACTATTATGATTTATTAGTATTATTGTAAACTATATATTTTATCTAAAGCTTTATTGTATGTATGTACATGTATATAATGTACACTGTATGTATGTAAGAGTGTTGGGTGATGATAGCCCATTGAAAATCAAGACTTGGTTACCATCAGGAAATATTGCTTTTACTTACTTACACATTTCATTCATAATTACTAACTCACTATATATTTATGACAGAACAACGCAACAACTCGTGTAATACATATAATAGAATTTATTATGGCAAAAATGGGACAGTCCGGCCAGATCTGTTTGGGGCCAGCTGTGACAGCCTGAGAACAGGATGCGAGAATGGGATGTTTGACTGGTGGACTTGGTCCGGGCCCGCTACTTAATCAATCATGTGACTGCGATCACATGACCAGAATCCCGGGTCTGCATACCTATGGGTGTCAAGCCATGCCAAAAAGAGGTGTTGACACAGAATATCCCAACCAAGTGTTAACACTGAATGCCCTGATCGATGGAGATGTGATTGCGATCGCATAACCAGAATCCCAGGTTTGAACTCATCAGAGTATCACACCAACCCTTTGAGATACTAGCCGTCCTATCATTTACACTGGTGGAGAAATGGGGCTGGTCGGTGGGTGACGTGCTTCTTGGTTCGTGTTCAATAGAAAGATGGCGTTGAGTAGGGAAGATGCTAATTCTATAACGCAGGGTAAATGTGGTTGATTGGGTAGATTCACTTCCTCTGCCCCAGGGAATATGTTATGATTGGAGAGCTACCCCCTGCAGAGGGGGGTGTAGATGGTGAGTGGAAGAGGGTCTTGATGGTGACTTATTTGTGATTGGTTAGTCTTTGCTGCATACGGGGAATGCCCTGAAGGGACACTCTGACCCTGCATTGAGTTGACCGTGCTGTGAACTTGTTGTTGTGTGAACTTGTTGCCGTTGTATCTGGCATAAACATGCACAGTGTTAAACACTATGCTTTCATGTATAATCCAAAGGACTTCTGGGCCACTTGGCCCAAGTTTTATTGATCAAATGTGGAATTAAAATCACATTGATATGGTATTGGTGAGTTTCATGAAATAAATGTATTATTATTATTAAATGATTCTAATGCTAGATATCTTATTGTCGCTAGGTCCTGAATGGGATAGATGATGAACCTGCAGAACAGGCAGAGTTTGGAACTCTGTATCGCTCCAATGACTACTTCGTATTCAAGGCCCAGTCCTTCACTCCACAATACGTTGTATGTAACATTTGATCATTTGAACATATCGGATATTACTAGATACGGATAAATATTATATTTTTCAATTAATTAAAAGTAAACAGTTATCCAAACCGATATGCTACTCTGCAGTCAGTCGGTGATATTCAGTTAAATTTACATTATTGTTGTAAGAAAGATATTCATCATACAACTCGTGATCATATTTAAAATATGTAAAAGAGTGTCAAAGAAGAGAAATGAAACACACAATGCAATAAAAAAGTGATCAGAATGGTGAACCAGAAATATGAATAGCTACCAATAATATCTCATTCAACATTCTGATCGCTGCAGGCACAACATATTTTTGAAACAGTTGCTTTTGACATATATTTTTTTACATTTATTTTTGCTGGTTATTAATTAATTACCCATGCAGTAGTTTTAATATATTATATTAAAAATTAGTTAAATGGCAAGTAAACCACTTCACTTCTATCTAAATCAAAAGTATTTTTGATGTAGAAATGTTGTGTTTACATTTGTTTTCATCTTTCTACAATAAATTTACTAAGAGATACAGTATGTAATAGAACTGTCTGCTTCCCTAGGGCTATCAATTTGACTTCTATCTGCACCACCGTGGGGACCCAGCCCCGCCCTACCCTACACTGGTGGGCACTGCCTATGTGCTTCCTGTCAACTTGACCAACACTAGTGGATGCAAGGTGATGCCCATCAATGGCAGTAGTAACCGCCCCATTGGTCAACTCACAGGTCAGTCTGCAACCCCACTGAGATAATTTGCACTTCTCTTGTTCATAAATGTGCCCCAGGGAGTTTCTGCTGTATGTAGTACAATGTCTGATAAGAACAAGAACAAGATGTTTATTTTTTTACCCTGACAAGTACATAAATTAATAATCATAAGGTGTACATAAAGAAATTAAAGTAATTAAAAAAGAATTGTGAAATGTGGGTCAGTGACTCCTGGTAAGACTGAGCTAATAGTCACTATCACAGGAGCCACTCAACCCACATACAAATGTATAGTATTTTTTCTTCAATACAATTTTATCTGTGTAGGTAAAACTCTGACGCATGTGTAGTGCAATGCCTGTCTGTAGTACAAGTAGAAATAATTAAGTGACAATCCATAAACACATAACTTTATCTGCATCTGTCCATGTAGACTGTATGTGCAAAATTGTGCATATTAAAATTCAAATGACTGAAAATTTAACTAACAATCAGATATTGTACATGTGTTTTGATTTTTTTTGTAAAGAAATCATTTTTAAGTAATACGCAAACCCACGTAAACTGTGAGTAACAATTTTTCCAAAAATAATTCTGGAGTACAGCTGTATCATTTATAATGTCAGGCAAATTGTATTTAAAGCATTTCTTGGCAAATTTAATAAATAAATTGGCAAATTATCATGCCTATATTTGTAGAAAACTTTTAAGTTCTTGCAATTTTAATTGATCATCTATTTTCAATATTTCAAGTGTTTTAAAAAAGTGGCTCTCTGTATAAATTGTAGCTATTCTATGTTATTCGAACTGCCTCTCCCTGTTAAACTGGACAGTTGCTGCATGCATGTTTTAAACCATATCTTCATTTTAACTACCAAACTTGTAAACAGGTTTTGTGTAATGTAGCTTTGTGGAATCACATATCAATTTCAAACATCAGTGTATCAATGTCTTGACTGTGGACAGTGGAATACTTGATTGTGAAGCCGATGGCAAAGCAACTGTGTGATATGAGGGTGTCATACTCTCGCAAGTGGAAACACTCAAGACCCCCCCTGGACGTCGGACATCGAGGCCTCGGTTCAACATATAACATGAGAGAGTACGTATTGATGCCCTTCTGATAATGTTAATGTTGTCACAATGTCAGCTTTCTAATAGTACGCCATTAGTGGGCAATATGAGGAAAATTCTAGGTATAAAGATGTTTTAGTTCATATATTTGTAACTAAGCAAATTCTTTGAAATAAATATGAGTGGAAGTAAGTTACCAAACTAGTGGTTGATCATTCTTATGCCCTAAGTTTAAAATAGTGACCAATTGCAATATGCTTCTTATGGGGAAATTTTGATAGATTTCAAATGTTTTTAGTTGTTGATAACTGTGATTTTGCAATGCAACAATCAGACTATCAACACTGACACTGTGGACTGTCAACACTGACACTGTGGACTATCAACACTGACACAGTGGACTGTCAACACTGACACTGTGGACTATCAACACTGACACAGTGGACTGTCAACACTGACACTGTGGACTATCAACACTGACACAGTGGACTGTCAACACTGACACTGTGGACTATCAACACTGACACAGTGGACTGTCAACACTGACACAGTGGACTATCAACACTGACACAGTGGACTATCAACACTGACACAGTGGACTGTCAACACTGACACAGTGGACTGTCAACACTGACACAGTGGACTGTCAACACTGACACAGTGGACTATCAACACTGACACAGTGGACTATCAACACTGACACAGTGGACTGTCAACACTGACACAGTGGACTGTCAACACTGACACAGTGGACTATCAACACTGACACAGTGGACTATCAACACTGACACAGTGGACTGTCAACACTGACACAGTGGACTATCAACACTGACACTGTGGACTATCAACACTGACACAGTGGACTGTCAACACTGACACAGTGGACTATCAACACTGACACAGTGGACTATCAACACTGACACAGTGGACTATCAACACTGACACAGTGGACTGTCAACACTGACACAGTGGACTGTCAACACTGACACAGTGGACTGTCAACACTGACACAGTGGACTGTCAACACTGACACAGTGGACTTTCAACACTGACACAGTGGACTATCAACACTGACACAGTGGACTGTCAACACTGACACAGTGAACTATCAACACTGACACAGTGGACTATCAACACTGACACAGTGGACTGTCAACACTGACACAGTGGACTGTCAACACTGACACCTTAGAATATCAAACACTGACACAGTGGACTATCAAACACTGACACAGTGGACTCCCTGCAACGTCATATATGGATTGGCACAAGCTTCCATAAATTATCCCGGAATAAAACAACTGAAAGTTGAATTTAAACAAAATTATACCAGTCCTATTGAAGAGGGAACTGTAGACGTGAGTAGTTACATGACTGTGCATCTAAAACACATTACTGTAAGCACAATGGATGTTACATGACATACTGACTAGAGGAATATGATGCAGACCAGATGGATTGTGTTATTGTGCCATTTTACAAAACGAAGGCGACAACTCGATACAGAACTAGGAGAAGAAAACAGCAACCACAAGTAACATATGTGACTTAAAAAGGAAACAATTGAAGCAGACACTTGAACATAGCCAATGGAGCAACACGAAAAGGCAAAGTATGAGCAAACAGCTTAAAAAGCATTTGTTTAGGAAATGGGGATGCTGACAAAATCCTACTTTTTACATAACCCAGTCCTGGCATTGTAATATTTCCCCCTGTGGAGCAACCAGTAGATTGCACTTATGACAAAAAAAGCATATTGGTTTTGAAATCCTTTTCCCTGCCTGGGCCATATCCAAGAATGCTAGTGTTGTGGGTTGCCTATTACTTGGGCCCAAATTTCCACCTGTGTGTGCTGCAAGTTGTGTAACTAGCTAAGATTGTTCTGTTAGCTGACAGATGTTTTTTGTTCTTAACGGGCATTTAATTTCAGATATTCCGCTGCACGGGAAAACACAATCGAATCGCTCTCAGAAGCCATAGCACATGTAGGTTATTATTGGAGTGTATGGGTGCATTTACTTATAAATTATCAACGTCTTCATCCTTGATTTCAATGTGCAGCAGTTTCCATCTCACCCACTGTATGTAAAATAATAACTTAAGTTTGAGCATATTTCAAAATGCCTTGAACACTGATCAAACCCAGTTCAGTTTGACAGCAGACACTGTCTCAACAATAGTTTATTTGATAAAGGGACATTCTAGCTTATCATTATTAACAATTGCATGATACAGTTTGGAATTATTGTTCATGGCTCCATGATTAAATTGCACAGCAATAATATTAAACTTTGGAGTGATTTGTTGAAACCTGGTATGTTTGTAAGATTCTGGCAGGATAATCTGAGTTAACTGAACACATCAATATGTCCACCATATACAGTAATATATAGGAAGTTAGCCCCTCACTAGTAAGGTAATTTTGCTGTCCAGGTCAACTTCGACCCACATATCAAGTTCACCATCGCACCTGAGAAAGAAACTTCCTTTCTGGGATCAGTGCATGCACATTCAAGACAATGGATTAACCAAGTTAACCATACCCTGGAAGCCTACACACACTGACCAGTACCTCAACTTTAAGTCCCACTACCTCGTCACTCACAAAATGTCAGTAATATGCACTCTCACCATCAAGGCACAGCAGCATGTGACTACAGCTGAAAACAGAAAAGTAGATCTTACATGTGTCCACCAAAAAATGCCCTGAGAGCCAGAACCTATCCAGAGTGGACACACGACGTACTGACAACAGAGCAAAGGTGAATCTACAAGTGACACAGTGTGCACTTGCATCATAGACCCACCAACACCCTTTGGTCAGTGTTAGCACCAAACACAGAACCCCGGAACATGAGTGGAACGATCTACCACATTACCAACAGCAGCCACACTTACACTGGTGAAAAAAGACCATTCAGATAGAAGTTCAAAAAACACAAACCTGGACAAACAAAATCACACTTGTAGCTGAATGCAGGTGAAAGAAAGCTGCCCATTTCACAAGAGATCATTTCCTTTAATTGCGAGTGTTTTGTTTGAGTTGACATTGCACTATTCTGTGTTATTTTGATGTGTTTTATTCTAGTCAGTCCCCATCTGTGTCCTGCTCCTCCTCTACTCCCCAGTCCCCATCTGTGTCCTGCTCCTCCTCTACGCCCCAGTCCCCATCTGTGTCCTGCTCCTCCTCTACTCCCCAGTCCCCATCTGTGTCCTGCTCCTCCTCTACTCCCCAGTCCCCATCTGTGTCCTGCTCCTCCTCTACTCCCCAGTCCCCATCTGTGTCCTGCTCCTCCTCTACTCCCCAGTCCCCATCTGTGTCCTGCTCCTCCTCTACGCCCCAGTCCCCATCTGTGTCCTGCTCCTCCTCTACTCCCCAGTCCCCATCTGTGTCCTGCTCCTCCTCTACTCCCCAGTCCCCATCTGTGTCCTGCTCCTCCTCTACGCCCCAGTCCCCACTGGCCACTGACTGTCAGTTAGAAATATCAAAGAATACTAGCATATCAGATGAACCAGGAAATATCCTTGAGAAATGTCCTGATGTACTGAAAATGTCCTGATGTATGGGTTTTCTTTATCAAGTGGCACTACAAAGTGCACTAGTTTCCGTGATCACCACAGGTTGCCTGTCATGTTTTGCTTCACAGGCAAACCATGCTTCACTAAACTTTGGCCCTGCAGGAGCAAGTCAAGACTTCTTTATGAGCACGAGATATCCGTAGTTGAACCCAAACCGAAGACATAGGAATTCCTGAATCAACATGCCACTGCCCAGAAATAGTTGGTCCTCTTGTCAAAGTGGATGTAATCATATATAAATAGACATTCACCGTTAAAACATATGGTTGATTATGTTAGTGTAGATATATCTAGAGTCACAAATGTGCATGTAACATTTCTCAGTTTAAAAACATGTTTTACACATTTTATGGTACATGATTTATAAAATTTGGTACATTGTAATTAATTCTTGTAGTGTTGAACAATCACCTACAAACTGTGTTGATTTAATTGCTGATGCTACAGAAGGAGTTATAATATACTAGCTTGATAGACTTTTTTTATCAGTATATTTGATTACAGTACTGTTTTAATACTGAAGAAATTGCGAACATTTACTACACGACATGATTGGTGTCAGTTGAGTACACGGTGTAATTGATATGACACTTGTTGTCTTGTTGCAAGTACTATAAGGATTTCTTATAAAAAGACATACATTTTTTAGTTAAAATGAACAATACTTATATTATCTTCTTTTTCCACACGTTTTTTTGACTGATACCTGGTATTTATTATTTGCATATCGATAATATTATGATTTCATCCAGGGAGACTAAAAATGATAGAACTATAATTTTTTAATAAAATTTAAATACGGAATTGAAATCAACTCCAAGGGGGAACGTGAAAATGGTAAAAAGCAGGGTTTGGAGCAGGCAGGGTTAAGTACATGGGGCATACTCGGAGGGCCGGCCTTGACCTTCATCTTCATTTTCTATTGCAGGGAGCTGACTACGTTGAGTTTGATGTTCACCTCAGTAAAGATCTCATTCCTGTCGTCTACCATGACTTCAATGTCTGTCTGACCCTTAAGCAGGTAAGATTAGACAACGTTTCATTCCACTAGTACATACAGTACTCTTTAAACGTAACTCATTACCTTCAGATACTAAAACGGTCAACTTTTTGTTGTGAGAAATAAATGGATCATTAAATGAATTAAATCCACAAAAAGAAACAAATTGTAATGTGTAAAACATTAGTTGAAGAGAATCTTCGTGTGAAAGTCATGTGCCGATGTGTGTCCAACAATATGTTAGCACCATTGTGACTGCGATTCAACAAACATAATGTCTGTAAGTAGCCTTCTGGTTTGTACGGTTGGCTACATTAGTATCTGCTCAAAACGTTTCTTTCAGCAGTTGGCATTATTGAATTTGTGAAGTTGATGTCAACCTCTTGTTGTGTTCAGAAAGAGACAGAGGACATTGAGTACTTTGAGATACCAGTCGGTGACCTCAACATGAAGCAGCTCCACATGTTGCAGGTATGGCATGTTTCTATCATTATGAAACAGTTGTGACCACCTAAAGGCAACAAGACTACCGGTACATGTACTGGTAGTTTTCAACGCACCATTACAGTTGAACCTCGCTTTATGGTAACATTTAATAGAACCATCTCAAGATTTAGTTGACCGTAGGATAGTCCCAAATTATGTCCATAACAGTCAGGTATAGATGTTAGCTGGTAAGATAATTTTACTGTTCATGTCAAGTACCAAGGATGCCCTTAATTATGAGGTTCCACTGGATACAATAATTAAACTGTTGGAACAATGGTCTACCACAACAATATGTATCAAATTGTAGTTAGAAAATATTTAAAGAATTATCATGCTAGTGAATAAAACACCATAGCAACACTACTACTTGCTAATGTTTAATGACATACAGTACTTATACGAGAATACAAAAGGTTTTTAAACTCAACTTTCAAATATTGATATCATTTAGTTTTTAAGTATTCATTGACATAACTGTCTGTTCTCCAGTGATGTTGTCATCCACTCACTGGAACAAAGATTGTTTTCCCAAATAGGCAGACCAGGCATATGCAACATAATGACATTTAACTTTTCAATTCAGGTGGAACATGTCTCGGAGAAGTCGAAGGATCCAAGTGAAAGTGCGTATCTTTACCAATTTTCTGCAGTAAACTATTGAATAATTGTCATTGTGTGCTTATGTGCACAGACCTGTACTGTACATCAACCATATTGTTCTATATTTATTACAGAGTTGAATGCTATATAATGAAATATGGATTTGTTTGTGTCGAGAAGTCACTTGAAGTCACGTTGAACACAGCAAACTCAGTTGCTGCATACTTCTGAGGTCACATTATTCACTGCTCTTGCACACGCATGTGCAATGTGCGTAAATTGAAGAAGAACTTCTTCCCAGATTTGGAGGGCGTTCCTGTCTGGTACACCGGTGTCACATATGTTCCCAACATTTTTATTTTCAGCTTTTTCAAAATTCATCTCCCTCAACCTTTCTCCAAACATTCACTCCTGCTTGTCTACAAAATCGTACCTCCACTTCTGATTGTCCATCTGCCATAACCATTCCTCCAAGGTACACAAATCTATGCACTCGTTTAGCCCTCTCTCTCTCTCTCTCTCTCTCTCTCTCTCTCTCTCTCTCTCTCCTCTCTCTGTCTCTCACGCTCCCTCTCACTCTCTCCGTCTTTCTCTCTCTCCCTCTCTCACTCTTTCTCACTCTCTCTCACTCACTCTCTCTCTCTGTCTCTCTCTCTCTGTCACACACTCTCACCCTCTCTCTCTCTCCCTCTCACACTCACTTACTCTCCCTCTCACACTCACTCACTCACTCACTCTCACTCACTCTCCCTCTCACTCTCTTTCATTCACTCAATCACTCACTCACTCTCTCTCTCTCTCTCTCTCTCTCTCTCACACACACCCACTCTCTCTCTCCACTGACCACTGTCTGTGGGTGATGTCTTGTTGTAGGACAGTCCATGTGTGTCCTGTCATCTGATGAGGTTAATGCTAGACAACAGCCATTTCCCTCTCTCAAACAATGCTTCGAAGAGATCGACGAGATGGCTGGCTTCAACATAGAGCTCAAATATCCACTGCTAATGCAGGTAAGTTTAATTGAATGTACTTTATTACTGGAATTTTTGGCTATAGAGTTTAGGAATGATTTTCTTCTTTCTGGTCCATTTTTACTACTGATAGCAGTTGATAAAGCATTTGTGTTGCGGTTACCAATCTGTGTTAGATATAAGACTACTTGTTTATTTGAGACTGCCCCACAGCCACACACTGAAGGGCAGGTGGTCTGTCTGGAAAGCTTAGCTAATTGGCATTCCATGTGATAGGCCAGTGGCAGCTGCTTTTTACAGATTTTAATTAACATGTATCTTTAAAACTATCATTTTTTTCTGTAAATGCAAGTTGAGTGTGTGTGTGTGTATATATATATATACACATATATATATGTATATATATATACATTATACATATATATATATTTATATGTATATATATATATATATATATATATATTGTGAACATTATTTGAGAAGTCTCTTCAGATTGTCATTAATTTTCCCTTTGTTAACAACAGTCCTCATTGAGGAGGTTTCCTTTGCATGACTTGGCTGACATATTGTGGTTTGTACAAGTGTTTGGTGTGATTGACAGACTGGAGAGATGGAGGATGGGCTTCTGAACTTGATGGACCTCAATGTGTACCTGGATGTGGTCCTGTCTGAGATCCTGCAGCACGCGGGCAGGAGGATGGTGGTCATCTCCTGCTTCAACCCTGACGCCTGTGTCATGTACGTCATGTTGTTGTCACAGTGGAGCAAACAGTACACAATTATGTCACATATCATACAGTTGAATGTTTGTGATTGATTCTAAACATTTCATCTTAAATGTTTTGTTGTCTACATACACTCCTAAGCCACACGTATGCATTGTGATGTGACATAGGGGCTTGACGCTTTGTCCACCAATGCGCCCAAATGCATCTTGGGTGATTTCAGTTAGTGTAGCCTTGAGAGTTATCTACACATCTACCACCACAACATTAAGTGCCTAACCCACATGCTGCAGCGATTGTCTTGTGCTTTGGTTTGGTGACCAAGATGTATCAGTCCAATGCCAGCCATTGGATGGTCATTTAGATATGTCTTCTGAAACGTGCATAATTTGTTGTGTGACTACTAACTGGATGAGTGTATTGATGTTGTGATCAGTTTTATGGTTCCGGGTCGCGTCGGCAGCGTAACCAACTCGGCTAGCCGAGGCGTCCAAAATGAAATAGTCGCGTCGGCGGAAAACCTTGGACGCGTCGGCGGGAAGTTTGGACGCGTCAGCAAGAATTTTGGACGCGTCAGTGGTGAATTTGGTCGCGTCGGCGAAATAACTTTTACCCGTGCCGAAGTGGTATCGTTTCCGATGCAACCAAATCATTTTGAATTTGGTCGAATCGGCGTCATTTCTAGAATGACACTTCGCCGAATGTTGTTAATATTGTAGTAACTGTGATATATATATATATATATATACATAGGCATATATATATATATATATATGTACACACATACGTGTATTAGCAATATAGTCAATGTTATACAACTGAAGACATGCAATCAAAATATAATAATATATATTTTCGTAAAAGGAAAACAAAACCAATTATTGTGGAATGGAAGACTCCTACTAAAACCTATCTATATGCAAATACTAACGTCAATGTTAATATTTTAGCAAATGTACTAGTTTGTACTTAAACTGCTGCAAAGTGACACGATAGATTTACTCAGTTGCTCACTTATAACGCTTCCTATTGATTTATGTGTTTGTCTTTGTACCATATTCGCTTAGAAGCCACAGAATGACAGTAAACGGGCAAGCGTGAATAGAGAGTACCGATTCAGAATCACACTGTTTGAACATCTAGACTACAATCAAGACTGAGCCCGTCGATCAAAATTCCACAGGCATTAGCGTTGGTGCCTGTTAATCATGCACGGTCTGACTGGCTTCCCTAAGCTCCTCAAAGTATATTTGATGTTTTCTCTGATAGTACCGCCAGTGGTACACCGCGCAAGCAGATCGAGTTCTGAGCAGATTGTTCTGATTACATTGTCATTGAAAGCGTAATATATTTATACACAAGTTAGCCATGATTTAGTCGGTTTACCATTAAGACGATAACAATTGTTTAGATGATAATAAACCATAAACGAATGTGGTTGTAATATAATGTAGCCCTCACAAATGTATAATGTACATATTCTTCTTGTAAAGACGACGACCTTTTGCCTCTTGACTTTTAAAAACTTGAAAACCTGTGAGTATATATATATATATACTCACAGATTTTCAAGTCTTTAAAAGTCAATATATATATATATTATCCTGTATAAATTTTTACACTCGGTTAACATACTGTATTTACTGTCTTATTAGCAATTTTGTTTAGTGTAATTATTTAACTTGACAATAAATTGACTGGAGGTCTTAACAATGAAGCCATCGGCGAACGTGACTAATGCCAACGTAAAACAAAGAGCACTTTGTTCCATGTTTACTCGGCCTAAATTTGATTGAGCATGAACAAAGGGATTCTAAGTAGAGTCACCCTAAATAGCACAGCAGTTACTACAAGGAAGAGTAGCTCCTTCCTACGAGGGTTACGAGTACACGTGTACTTGCTGTTATTACTGCAACAGACCACGCTGTTTGTCCGATATTTTCTGAACTACTTAGCATCATATCGTCGAATAATCATTAATCAATATGTTACGTGTATCATCTGAAGAATATTTGTTAAACACCAGCAGACATTGGAGAATTCTTACTTTTCCTATGGGGTAAACCTCCTATGGTACCGTTCCATTATCGCATGTGCTTTTGCTGGTCTTGTGTAGTGTGCGTGCGTGCGTGCGTGCGTGCGTGCGTGCGTGCGTGCGTGCGTGCGTGCGTGCGTGCGTGTTTGCTTACACTTGAGTGTCCATGCATGCATGTATATGTGTATGTATGTATTGATAGGAAATGGGTGTGCATGCATGTATACATGTTTGTAAGTATTTAAGTACGTATGTATGCATGTATATGTGTATGTATGTATTGATAGGAAATGGGTGTGCATGCATGTATACATGTTTGTAAGTATTTAAGTACGTATGTATGCATGTATGGTGTCATGAAAACGATTTCGCTTAAAAGTAATAATATTTAATATATTTTAACATGTACATCAGATAGATGCTGGAGTGCCATTTTAAGATGATCAAATGTCAATGGTGTTATATTTAGACGGAGTACGTAGTTGGCAGACCATTTATTCTAACGGTAATAACATGTCAAAAGTTTTATTTTAGATCAGAATAAATTCCAGAATATTATTTTTATAGGAGAAACTTGTTATTGTATAGGACGAATGTCAGAAACATATATGCCTTAGAACAGTTTCTAGGGAAAATGCATAAAAATGATTATTGATGAGACATTCTCCAAGTGGTTTCAAATTCAATGAAGTAACATCAAAATACCACGTTTTCATGGTAGACCTAAAAATACGATATATATATATATATATATGCATATATTGTAGTCGTCACCAAGTCCAAGTTAATTCATTTAAATAATAACATATATGAATATTTAGGTTCATTACTGACATCGTTTCTCAATAATATTTCTGAAGTGATGAAGTGCACATTCGTAATCGCATCGGAGGCGAAACGGGCTTCTTTTGTTCAAACTCAAATATACATGTTACGTGTAAGTGCAGTCACTTTGAAGTCACTTCGAATGACTTCTATCATGTGGCTTCGGCAAATTGAATTTCTACGTGTACCGATTTGAATCGAACACGGATATACTTAATTTATTTATCTATATAACGCATACCATTGAGTAGACATGAGCTAGATGAACGAAGTGCAGCTATCAGTGATATAACGCATACCATAGTTTCGCCGAATCGACTACCTACCGAGGTGACAAAGAACTAGACGAACGAAGTGCAGCTATCAGTGATATAAACAACATCATGACAACACATTTTGCCGAAAAGACTACCTACCGACAAATGCTATATGCCGAGGTTTAGCGATTTGAAATGCCCTAGATTCCCAATTCCGCAACTTCGCAAAATCATCATAATTTAATTCAACTTTTTTTACAATTAATTTATTTATCTATATAACGCATGCCATTGGATCTAGACTGATATAAACAATATCGTGAAAACACATTTCGCCGAAAAGACTACCTACCGAGGCGACAAATGTTATATAACTAAGTGTCAAAAAAATGTGTCGCCGAAGTGGTATCCTTGCCGAGGCAATCAATCATCGTGAAAATACATTTCGCCGAAAAGACTACCTACCGAGGCGACAAGTGTTATATGTCAAAGTGTCAAAAAAATGTGTCGCCGAAGTGGTATCCTTGCCGAGGTGACCAATATTGTGCCGCCGAGACGACCAAAACGCCGCCAACGTATCCAAAATATTTCGCCGACGCGTCCAAGGATTTCGCCGACACGTCCAAAATATTTTGCCGACATGTCCAAGGATTTCGCTGACGCGTCCAAAATATTTCGCCAACGCGTCCAAGGATTTCGCCGACGCGTCCAGAGATTTCACCGCCGACGTGGTAACGTTGCCGACGCGACCAGTTACCACATACCTGTGAAGAAGTGCGTTTTTTTTAAACATTTAAAGCAGTATTGAATTAGAAGAGAAATATTAATTAATTAAAGACATTTAGCTAAGCGAAACAATTCAAAGGACTGTCACATCAGAAATTAGAAAAGCAAGAGAGTTATATATTGAAACTAGAACTGAAGTTTAAAACAGGTGATGTGAGAAGAGATGTGCATGAATGCTTACATCCATGTGTTGTTGCAGGATGCGACTGAAACAGAACCGCTACCCTGTGATGTTCTTGTGTCAGGGAGCCAATGACATCTATCCACCATATCATGACCTCCGCACGCACTCACTGCAAAACTCTTTCAGCTTTGCCCGTTCTGAAAGACTTTTGGTATGTTACATTCTAGTCCCTGCTGAGTTATGTGACGTGTCACCGTGTCATAATGTGCATGTCAACTTATTGTGACGTCAGCAGGTCATTAATTTGGTTTATCTCCCTGAATCCTGTGAGACCTAACTGCTAGCTCTTATCAGATACCACCAGACAATTGAAATGAGCTTCACTTCCAAAGCAGTTACATCAGCATCTGTCTTTCATTGATTATGAATACTACCACCACAGAGCAGCTCTCAGCTAAATCTCCCCGAAAATAAGTATTTTTCTTGTAATTCAATACTGCTTTTAAATGTTTAGAAAACCATTAGTAGTGTTTTTAGAATTACCTTTGGCTTTGTTTGAAATTGCTTCTCCACCATCATGTGTTGCTTCCTGTTTATGACTACACCAAATGATTTTGTTTGTTGCACCTCTGAGCTTGAATCTTCTTAAGGATATAGTGGGTATAGAAGTGTTATGATTTTATTATTATCGTTAGAAAATTAATATTCTAGATTAACTATACTGTACAGTGAAAATGCATACACTTTATACATCTTCAATGCAAGTTGAGTTTATTTTGATGCTTATTTAATTATCTTATGAATTGTGTGAGTGATATATTGTTACCTGTAGGTGACAAGTATTGACAATTAATATTCTGAACAACTATATAATGAAATATCATACACTTTATTGATATCAACTGCGTTCTGGTCACATGGCTGGCTGAGTGGATTGGAAGATCTTGTAAATAAACAACTAATCACCAGTCCTGTCACTGCATTCACACAATTTAGCTGTGTTTCTGGTAATCTCATATGGATAACCACAGAAATGTTCTTTAAAATGATGTGACTGCGGTGTCTACTGGTTAAAGATAGTATAATCACCTGTGACTATTGAAAAAAATAGAAAGTTAATATTCTAGACAACTATAGAGTGAAACATCATACATTTTATTGAAGTTTTCACACAGTTTGGCTATGTTTCTGGTAACCTCTTATGAATACCCAGAGAACATGACAATTAGGTGATTACGGTGATGAGACTATCATAGCAGTGGCTACCATTCACCAAAACACATTTCATTCATAATTGCTAATTCACTGTACAGTCCATAGGTCCACTTGGCCGAATTTTATTAATTCTATTAGGTGCATAAACCAAAATATGCCTTTTTCATTTAAAACAGGTTCCACCGCATTTGTTTTTTGTGCATGAGAATTTTGTGAGTTAATGTATAATTTAATTGTGTTCTTTTTTAGTTATCTGTAGTAACTTTGTATAACCAAATGTACTTATTCACATGTTGACGTTGTGGTTATGCCAGGGGGTGGCACCTTTCTCTGACCAGCTGCTACAAAATGTTGAGATGATCTCATGGGCAAAGAAGTTTGGGCTGATTATTTTCACCTGGGGTGAAAAGAACAACAACAAGGAGACTATTGATGAGCTGAAGAGACTTGGTGTAGACGCAGTTATCTTTGACAGGTGAGCACCTCTCACTTCCTCACAAGAACACACAGGCAGCATTTTCAGAGATTATAATGATGTATTTATCTTATTTTTATTTAATTTATTTGCTCAGCTGTGTAATTAATTAATTTAGCATAGATTTGATTTAATTGATTTACGTCTAAGTGACACTTTTTTACATGTGACATATTTAAATCTTGTCTATGCATTTGCTTTCTCAGACAAAGCACACAAGTGAGTTTGTGGTTAAATGAAAGATGTATCTGTAACAGTCTGCTCCGGAACCCTTCAGTCGTACAGTTTGTTTATTGGTGACCTTGCACTGAAGAGGAAGAGTTTGGATGTTGTAGAATCCATGAGATAAAGTCCCGTGATGAGAACGTCTTCAAGATGGAGCTGAAGGCCAAGTTGGCTCTGCTGAAGACTGTAGGTGTGATCAATGGTTCAGAGTCCCCAGGCAACAGCTCAGTTACCAGCGCTCCTGTCGTGAAGTCAGTGTTGACACGCTCAGGCACCCTACCCGCATCAGTGAACTAACTCAAACAACAACGATTACTAATGTCCAGGAGTGATCTAGATCCAACAACCAAATGTGTGTATGTGTCTGTGTCTGTTACCTGGTCAGGTACAACGTAGGTAATACTTAATTTTACTGATATATGTGCAGCTGAGTTTTTTATTGTTAACACACACTTTTCAATGATGTGCCTTGGTAAGTTGATATGCACTTGACTTTGGTGAACCGCCAGCTGCAGAGTTTATCATTCTTTGGGTGTATGCATAATTACGTATTAACACAACTTAATAGTTGAATAAAAATAATAGTATGGCAGTAATTTATTTACTAGAAGAGCCATGTTGAAGACACAATATTTTAGTTGTACGTGCTATGCTATTTTTCATGGAAAGGCTGCTATCATGCATTCCCAATTTGCCTGTCGCCAAACTGGGAACACTAGTTGTGAAAATATATATCAAGTTGTTACTTATCATCTAACTTGTATACCTGCACTGTTGTAGTTCCTTGAAGATGTACTTCACTTCTTCATATTTGTCCTCTCACTTAGTGTTGTTACACCTGTCTGTAAGTTTTGTTCAAGCCGTTTCTGATGTAGTGGGTGGTGTGAGCCAAAGTTCAGATACTGGTCAGTGTGGTTTGGTTTTCTGTACACTCAGAGTTTGACTGTTTTATCATTTCATACCTTAAGTGTGTCTAAGCAGTGAAAATGCATTGAATCACATCTCTGCAGCTGCAGTCTTTGTAGGCATCTTGGTGCAACGCTGCTGTGTGTTTATTATGTAATTTTTGAGACATGCTCAAACTGCTTTCTGCATGGTTAGTCACATCTGCATTCTGTGAATGTTCTCGTCTTTGCAAAGTATACTGTCCTCCAAGATGGTTGTATGCATTAAAAGACAGTGGCAGCATCGATGCTAACACTACCAATGGGCAGCAACTATTCAGACTGTAGCTTACATATCATTCTGGGGTAGATGTAATGAAAATGTATTTCTTATTTCTTTATCTGCATATGTGTGTGGACATTTTTGTTTTAATATGTTGTGTGATTTATGCAATGATAGTGGTTTTACTTATTACATACATTGTCAGTCGTATTGGTCATGCGGGTCTTAGAATTCAGAGTTTGGAATGCCATTAGGCCTTGTGCATTAATTATGTGTTGTCAAAAAGGGTTCAGAGGACAATTAACTGCATTATGTGTTGTGAATACAGTCAGCTTTTCTGATATGAAACACATACTTCATCAAATATAGTTGTTTGTTATTGTATTCAGGTGAATTATATATATTATGTATACTATATATATATATATATTTATATATAATGGCAGCATACATCGACCAAACACCGTTATCATACGCACATTTAGTTAAAATGCACACTACATCATGACAAAGGTCTGTGATTAAGAAGGTACTGTATGTTGTAGCACATTGCTGGTCAGTCATAATGTTACTTTGTGTTGCCTCTGTGAGTTGGTCACATATACTGAAAAAAACTTGTTTTATTACAGTCATCATTATGCATAATGTCTGCAGCAATAATGACATCATAAACAGAACCGGCAAGGTGCTTATAAAATAAAGTTTGAGGAGCAATCAGCCATATTTTGTTCTGTGCTACTGATGCATGTGTCTTATGATCAACAGCAGTATTGCACAGTCATGTCTCGTTATCACAGTGTCACATTGTCAAGGTTACACACACGTAGATGTATGTACATGTATGTTTGTTCCTTTCTCAATCACGCAATGAGAATCACTGCAATAAAGATGTGTCACCAATGAGTGCGTCAATATCATTTGAATAGATAATAATTAAATGCTGTAGTTTGTCCAACATGCAAACACCCAAGTCTGCAAACCACCTATTTTCTCCTTTTTCAAATAAGTTATTTAAAAACAAGATCCAATTCATGATACGACTTGCAAATGTTGGCAAACACATCGAGTGGCAACCCGATCATTTGTTGTAAAATATATCTGCTATGATGGTGATGAATGCCATGATACTGAGTCGGGGACCACAGAGAAGGACTAGGACAATAAGAAAGACAATTATATACTTACTCTCCTCATTAATTTTAATTGAAGAAGTCATTAAATACAGCTTATCAGGTAATGGGCAATGTGAACATAACATATACAACCTGTGATGTAACTGATCATGTTATCACAACCAATCATGTAATCTCAAATTAATGAATATTCATGCCCTGACAGTCTTTCACGGGGAGAAGTCAGGAATCGCTATATGTTAGCAAGGGGTGTATACCATACCCTAACTAATGCATATTTGCCACTATAATGTTGTTCTTTTGGAGGAATGTAAAAATATTTGTAAATGCTAGCCTAAAATAATAAATTAAAATAAAATGCTAGACTAAATTAATGTATTATAAGTTGTATTCAGCACAAATAATAAACACATTGCCAAAACACATATTTGGTGTTAAAATAAGTTTATCCAAAATATTTTAGGCAGTGTCTTTTGCTACTTGAATTCTACTTACTATTGCTTACAGTGGGGTGCCATTACAGTGCTATCGTTAATACCAACAATGCAGCAATGCTTTAATAGAAAATCAAACCCAAGAATCAAATTGTCTGTTTTCAGTCCCATGCTCTGCACTCATAATGGTTATGAACTCGGATGTACATGTCTGAGTGAGTCAATAAAGGATTGGCTGACAACTGATATTTGGGCTACAGCATCTACTACTACTAGCATCAGTGTATCCCTCCCATAACTGACTGGTATTAACAGTGTGTGGCCTATTGTTGGGCCTAGCTGTGAATTTCTGTCATCTGTTCTCCATGAGTGATGACCCTTGTCCTGTCTACTGGACATGTCCAAGGGCTCATTATCACCTGGGTGTGATTTCTAGTCTGAAGTGCTTCTTTTGCTTTTGTTTTTACTTTGGCAGTTGCTCCAGTACTACACAAAATGTCTGCTTTGACACCTACTCCATTGTTATTGTCCTTACTAGTGGACATGCTGGAGGTCTCCATTGTTATTGTCCTTACTAGTGGACATGCTGGAGGTCTCCATTGTTATGGTCCTTACTAGTGGACATGCTGGAGGTCTCCATTGTTATTGTCCTTACTAGTGGACATGCTGGAGGTCTCCATTGTTATGGTCCTTACTAGTGGACATGCTGGAGGTCTCCATTGTTATTGTCCTTACTAGTGGACATGCTGGAGGTCTCCATTGTTATTGTCCTTACTAGTGGACATGCTGGAGGGCAAAGTAACACCTCTTGTGTCTTGCCTGGTTAAACTCCTATTTGTGGTGTGGTAGCTATATTAACGCTTGTTGCATTAACACATTGACCGACTGGTGGACTGATTGATATATATATATATATATACAGTATATATATATGTGTGTGGCTGGCAGTCTGGAGCTGTAGGCAACTTGGTAACCACTGTCACTGTAAGTTAAGTTACCTTCCTAACTCCATTATATTTGTGAATTTAGTTTCAGAAAATGGTGGAAGCCATGCATGGTGAAGCATGGGTCAACTTGGCTATAAAGATTCCTTATATATATATACATATATAGACTGCTTATTATGCCTGCCGGTTATTACACACATACATTATGTGTGTGTGTATATATATATATATATTGTATATAGTACTATGTACATACATACAAGTTAAGTTTAATTCCTTTAATCATCTATGATGAGGGGATTTGCCAGAAGGTCTTATGTCCAGAGAGGATTATGTCCGGAAGAGGGTTTGTCCAGAGGGGGCGTTATCCATGCACCATAATCAGTAATGGGGTCGAATACATTGATATGTATTTAATTACAAATACTTCTAAATGCAAAAAGTATTTAAATACATATATATTGGAAAGTATTTCAAATAATTTTCACTTTCAGCATATATTACTATATAGGTAAAAGAAAAGTAAATCATATATTGAGATGTCTAGTTTATTGGCATTAGTATTTTGCTCATATCATGACAGTCAGACCAGGGCAAGGGAGGCTTGTTACTGCTAACTACATCCCACTGACAACTGACAAGTAAGGCGATGGTGGTTTGTTGTGAACAGTTTTCATCAATGCAACTGTTGTAAACACCATTACAATGCCATGCTGTATATTTTTATTATGGTTATATAAGAAAAACTCAGTTTGGAGCTATTGTGATAATTGACCAAATACAAACTGTCATGTGCAGTAGTCAAGGCTCTAACTAATGATCTAAGGTCAGAGTCTTGGTAATAAACTGTCTTACTCAAATTTGCCAGTCATTCCATATTACCGCAATTGTTAATAAGACACTGTTTTGCAACATCATGATTGAATTTGCTGACACCAAATCTCTCCAAAATCACCAAACATTTCTTGAGGTATTCTCTATAAGCTGACAGAAACCAGTAAAAATAAAGACAAGTGGTGGCGTGGGTCAAGGGTAGTAGTAGTTGGTGTCTTGCACTAAGATACCCTCTTCTGCCTGATTTGGATCCGTCATGAAGTAGGACATTGTTGGTACCCGACGAAGCCTGACACGTCGACTGGCGTGTAGCTGCCAGACGAACACAAGGATGGCGGCCATGACAACGCCGAAGCAAGATAAAAGCAATGCAGACGTCACTTGGTGGAGCCCACTGAACTGGTAGACATGGGCATGTTGCGGGTTCTCTGTCTTCATGTACCTGTTCAACACAAAGTTAGTCCTGTCATTTCGGGTTCATTCATCTGGAACATTCTGGCCCTCCCCAGCATTCCATTGAAACAGTGGCATAGCCAGGATTTTACATTTGAGGGGCCGATCCCACAAATCAACTCATCTGTGTGTGTGGGTGTGTGTGTGTCTGTGTGTGTGTGTGTGTGTGTGTGTGTGTGTGTGTGTGTGTGTGTGCATGCGTGCGTGTGGTGTGTGTGTGTGTGTGTGTGTGTGTGTGTGTGTGTGTGTGTGTGTGTGTGTGTGTGTGTGTGTGTGTGTGTGTGTGTGTGTGTGTGTGCCATCTTGACATGTAAATAATAAATAAACACACATGCTTTTATGGAGATATAAATTTCAGTTTGTTAAAAAAAACTACATTCATAATCTGCAGGTACTGGAAGTTATATAATTTGATTTGCACATCATAGTCTTCATTCAATTATTTATCAAATTTAATATGATTATGTTGCACATAAAGTCAATTTGTACATTTTGGTTTTTAGTAAAATAGATGAACCCTGTCATCACGCTGAACACAAATCAACTCAATATTTTAATGTGTATTGCAAAGACAACATACATATAACAATATAAATACAATATAAATACTCTTATGCTTTGTTGAATAATTTTCTACACAGAAATGTTAACAACACAATATTTTGTATCTGCAAAATCTTAGCCAATCTCAGTCAAATGAGAGATGCATAGACCCTCCTGCTTACCTGAGGGGATAGAGACCCTGCATACCTGAGGGGATAGAGACCCTGCTTACCTGAGGGGATAGAGACCCTGCTTACCTGAGGGGATAGAGACCCTGCTTACGTAAGGGGATAGATACCCTGCTTTTACCTAAGGGGATAGAGACCCTGCTTCCCTGAGGGGATAGATACCCTGCTTCCCTGAGGGGATAGATACCCTGCTTTTACCTAAGGGGATAGATACCCTGCTTCCCTGAGGGGATAGAGACCCTGCTTACGTAAGGGGATAGATACCCTGCTTTTACCTGAGGGGATAGAGACCCTGCTTACCTGAGGGGATAGAGACCCTGCTTACCTGAGGGGATAGAGACCCTGCTTACCTGAGGGGATAGAGACCCTGCTTACGTAAGGGGATAGATACCCTGCTTCCCTGAGGGGATAGATACCCTGCTTTTACCTAAGGGGATAGATACCCTGCTTCCCTGAGGGGATAGAGACCCTGCTTACGTAAGGGGATAGATACCCTGCTTTTACCTGAGGGGATAGAGACCCTGCTTACCTGAGGGGATAGAGACCCTGCTTACCTGAGGCGATAGAGACCCTGCTTACCTGAGGGGATAGAGACCCTGCTTACCTGAGGGGATAGAGACCCTGCTTACCTGAGGGGATAGAGACCCTGCTTACCTGAGGGGATAGAGACCCTGCTTACCTGAGGGGATAGAAGCGAGTCTTGTAGAGGATGGCGCCCAGAGTCCACTGGACCTCGCGGCCATACAACAGCTGTGTGGTTGTGAGGCGCTGGTAAGTCTTTGGGAAGCCAAGACCCTTATGTAATACTGTTGTCATCCAGGCTGCCTTGAAACATTCTGTCCTGGTGGAAAGTATTACTTATTATTGGTATTTATTACACAGTGAGCATGTTCTTGTTGGTTCTATATCAAAAGGACAAGAGAAATGGAAATTAAATAAACAACATGACAGTAACAATGAAAAAAACATCAACTACACAAGATCAGGTAGAATTATGGAAGTGACTTTTTGGCTAAATATTCCAGAATAATAAACGTTCAGTAGATCATTTACAAAAAATATTAAATACAACTTTTCTTAAGCACACTGGCTTACTTCAATCTGTGACGTGTAGCCTTTGGGTAGTACTTCTTTCTGTGCCATGTTTCTAGAGTCCTCCATTCAGTGGCACAGTGTGCCTACAAAGTAGTAGAAACACAAACAACTAAACAGTGTGCCTACAAAGTAGTACAAAAACAAACAACTAAACAGTGTGCTTACAAACATAAACAAATAAACAGTGTGCTTACAGGCAGACAGTCAGCACTGATCTCTTAGACAAAGATTTATTTTAGGCAAGCGGCAGAACCACCTAACATATACATTTAAATGCCCCCTAGCCGTAAACACACCTAAATGTTACATCATTGGACAAATCTGCATCTCCCAGTCACCACTAGTCCTGTCATACAGTTGCTAATTGGTGCAGTAAGCATTAATCCAAGGTCACCATAAAATTATCAATTTTAGAAATTGGGCACTTCTTCAAAACTTAAATGGTTATGTAGCCACTTCTTTTAAATTATAAATGGCCAAACCATACATTGTTGGAAAGCGCATTATCTAATCTTCAAGTCAATCTACATGTTGCTATACATGGAGAGATAATAGTGATGACAAGGTTAAACAGGTCACCTATAAAATTATGAAACGTTTACAACACCACAAACAAGATAAAGTTAACTGACTGTGTCGACTTCATGATTATCAACATGTTATATTGCATGAAATAGCAATTCCCCCTTGTCAACTTTTAGTCTGTATATGTGGTTGACTCACAACAAATATTACTACAGTAGTCCCCCTCTTCAGCGGACACTACTGGTTCCAAGCAAAAGTGTCCCTACATTGGGGGTGTCCCCTCATCAGGGGGACAGACATTCTGGAATGGGCGGAGGGGCCGTGGGGGGTCTTTGTTTATGCATATGAAAAATGCACTGTGTGCATGTAGAGTGTATATGTAACAAAGAAAATACTGTCATGGATCAATAAATATAATGTTAAGTAATTTACTTGTGTTCTAGGTATAACATTAGCATATTTGTTCTGATATGTATCAGATGTTGTAAATAATCCCTTGCATGAAAAGCAGCAGTATCTACATGCTATTATTTTATTACACAACAAACTTTAACTTTACATGCAAAGCTTAACACTGCATTTATTATTTGTGAGCCAGACTGAGCCATGGTGACATAGGCCTGACAGGAAGCGAATTTAAATAAGCATGCCATCGATCGTCTGTTAAAACATTTTGTGTTCATTTACATGTCTAATGTACTCAAATAGTAATGCTTATCAAGAGTACATACATTTACAAACATGCACATGTAGTGTAGATGTACGGATGGCCATTATTTGTATAGATGTGAAAGGATTGCACTTCGTACTATAAAACAACTGGAACGTATGCGATAATAGGGTATCGGAGCTGTTCGCGATGCTTCTAGAAAGCTTATAAACAATTTCATTGACAGGCAAGGGGTAGGCATTGCATCTAAACATCTATTAAACTGTTTTCAGTGTTAAGTCATGAAAGTAAGAAGTTATTTAAATAACTCTGATTCAAGTCATTGTTCAGTTTGTTGTCCGCGCAGCCAGTGTCTGTCTGTGAACTTGAGCTCAGTCTCGAACTCAATTGCAATTAGTTGACTGGCATTGCCATTGTGAGACCACACAGAAAACAGGTAGACAACACACAGCCAGAAATAAAACTAATTATCCAAACCCAATTGAGTAAATTAGGTAGAATTTATTTGTTTGAGTTTAGCCTTTGTTTTGTCACACAGCACGGGTCACGACGTCCTGTCCGCCGCCATCTTGTTATAAAAATATTTCGTTATTTGTTGCCGTGTTTTCGCTTACTGTCCGCTTTAGGAGGGACATATAACCAACATATGCTGTCCGCTGTCCGCGTCCACGGGGTGTCCACTCATCAGGGGGACATTAACATGGCAAAACGATCCGTACATCGACAAACTGTCCCGACATCAGGGGGTCCGCTGAAGAGGGGGACTACTGTACTAGGGTATATTAAAAGTTGTGATATCATAATTACAGCAAACATGAACTTACCTTAGCAGCTCTCTCAAATGTCTCGTAATGATAAGCACCCCCAAGTCGAAGCACATCCTCAGAACTGTAGTAAAACTCAGAGAAGCCGAAGAAGGTAGCCCTTTGGAACTTTATCTCGGGTTGGTAGACACCATTCATTGAACATGGCTGCTTCTGACAAGTGACAGATTTATTGAGCAGTGGAACAAGACTTTGTTGACACAACAGGTAGTTGCCAGTGCCTTTCAGATCAAACTGCTGTCCATCATACTTCACATGTTCCACCTTGTTGACCGTTAGACAAGGATCACTGATGACATTCTTTGTGGAACTGAATAACCTGTGGACAGAATTTGTACTCAGATTATATGCGACTTGCAGTCAAAGGCCTGAATATCTATAAAAATGTCATGCTTGTGACACCAACACACTTGTAATGGTTCCTAATGCTGGTCTAAATACATGTTATGAAACAACGGACATATAATATGTAAGACCTCCCATTATCTCCATCATATCAATTTGTAGTTCAGAAGCAGATTGCTGGTTTTAATAACAAATATTTCATTCACAACTGTAGCTAGACTCCATTTACTGTAATAATTATATTCACTAGTTGTGCGTGAGACCACTGAGAGTTAGGTGACATGCCAACACATGTTAAAATCATTATGTAGTGCACCTAAAAAGTTTTTTTAAGTGGCCCTGAAGTCTACTGGATTATATACAGTGAGTTTGTAATTAATTGTTATTCATATGAGATGACCAGAAGCACGGAGACACAGCCACCTTTTATGAATGCAGCAGACTATATCAATGTCTTGACATCCCTGCCATCAGGGGCGAGGTTGGCTATGGTTACCATCATCTCTTTCTTCGTCTTTTCTTTTCTCACTTTTCTCTCACAGCGTTCTCTACCACCAGTCTCCAACTCCTTCTCTCTCATGCTGTTCTCCATTCTCTACCACCAGTCTCCAACTCCTTCTCTCTCATGCTGTTCTCCATTCTCTACCACCAGTCTCCAACTCCTTCTCTCTCATGCTGTTCTCCATTCTCTACCACCAGTCTCCAACTCCTTCTCTCTCATGCTGTTCTCCATTCTCTACCACCAGTCTCCAACTCCTTCTCTCTCATGCTGTTCTCCATTCTCTACCACCAGTCTCCAACTCCTTCTCTCTCATGCTGTTCTCCATTCTCCTCCCACTCTTTCTTAACGCAATGCTTCCATCATATTCTCGGCCTTCCTGATCTCTTGTTTCCCTCCACTTTCTGGACATCTCATCTCTTTGCCATTCTTTCCATATGATTGGCCCATTTCAAATTATTCCTCACTAATTTCTTTTTAAAACGTTCCTTCATTCCAACCTCCACTCTCAGTTCCTCCATTCTCCTTTTATCCGCTCTCTTTACACCCAGAATTCTTCTTATCCAGTTGTTTTTCACAAACTTGCACCTTCTCCTGATGTTTCTCTGTTAGTGCCATCATCTCTAAGCCATGCACAAATAAAGTACATGAATCTAACTGTGTAGTGGTCCAGAATAAACAAAATTTGTTTGTCACTTACTCATGACAATATATATTTAACAGCAGACACCACAGTGACATAATTTTAAAGATAATTAAACAAACAACAAAATAAACAATTTGCATTATAGAAAATCCGTAGTTTTGAAGATATTATACCTTAAAACATGCAGGCAGGGTACTGTCCAGTTTAACAGCGATCTATCGGGTTATTGATACAACCCCTGCCACTGCTGCCAGAGAGGAATTAGTCAAGGTGCCCCATCAACAGTAACAGGCTGAGAATATCCAGCTTCACTGATGCTGCACTGAGGCATGGCTTCTAGTGGAATACACAAATAACCGCAGGAGGTTGTGTTCTGAGAGGTGCTACAAGTTCTGACAAGAACAGTCAAAATGTTTCATAATATTGTTGTTTTCCATTAACATATTTGTTACTTCATATAAATCCAACATTTAAGCAATAGTATAAATGAATAATAAAATATATGTTTAAATGGGCCAAGGGGCCCTGAAGTCCTTTGAACTATAATTATAGTGAGTTGGTAATTATGAATGAACTGTATTGTGGTGAAACAGTCACTGCCTATAGACTCTTCATCATGAGTTTCTTGTGTATAGTGAATATACTCTCAGCTACACCTACCCTAAATTAACGTGTGTTAAAAAAAAACCTAAATTAACGTGTGTTAAAAAAAGTTTAAAAAAATAGGATGGTCACAGGCACATAACATTAAGTTGATGGATTTGAAGAATAAATTCAGCTTACGTATTTGATGTGACAGTGGCATTTGTGGGGACCATCTGTGACTGTACGTATTGCTCTATCAGCATGTGTTCATATCTTGTTCGTGCTGTGTTTCCCCCATAGCCAAGGAATGTTGTCACATAGATGCTGTATGTGTGCTGGCTGTCTGAGTTGGAACAGCCCAAGTTGAACTTAGTCAACTGACTGTCCAATGCTTCACTCTGAAATACCAACCAGGTCATCAATGCAAAACATCATTACTGTTGCTGGTGCGGTCAACAGCCAATTCATTTCTTTACTGTTTTACTTTCACTTATCACTGTGAACATTTGGTAAAGTATTTTTCACCAGAATTAAAGACTGAATACAACAGCATTTAGGCCTTTGTTATTTTTTCAGCAAACAAGTTCAAGTTGGAAGAAAGCAATCAAAAGAAAATTACTTTTTTCTAACTAAATAAATTTAAGTCACTATGAGTAAGTCACGTGTGCAACAGCCTGCTTGCCACTTCATCTGGTGAGCAAGGATGAACATCAGTTCTTGACGAAGGCTGCTGACAACAGTCAATGTGTAGAAGTGAGTTACAATTACATTTATTTACTTGTGACAAACCAAATTTATTATTTATTGTTATTATTATTTACCAAAAAATTGAGTCACAAATTTGTGGTTTAAAAACAGACTCTTAGCACTAGTGATAATATTAACCTGCTAGCAAAACAAACTTACTGCATCCGGTACTTCATAAGCTATTTGAAGTGAAGCACCGCCCATGTCTATGACTCCATTAGTGCGTTTGCGAACATGCATGCGTTGGTTGCCACTCCTCACATTGGGCAGGTAAACTACGTCCAGATCATCATCTACAGCAGTAACAGCAGTGTCAACATATACAGCAGTAACAGCAGTGTCAACATATACAGCAGTAACAGCAGTGTCAACATATACAGCAGTAACAGCAGTGTCAACATCTACAGCAGTAACAGCAGTGTCAACATCTACAGCAGTAACAGCAGTGTCAACATCTACAGCAGTAACAGCAGTGTCAACATATACAGCAGTAACAGCAGTGTCAACATCTACAGCAGTAACAGCAGTGTCAATATCTACAGCAGTAACAGCAGCGTCAACATCTACAGCAGTAACAGCAGTGTCAACATATACAGCAGTGTAAACATCTACAGCAGTAACAGTAGTGTCAATATCTACAGCAGTAACAGCAGTGTCAACATCTACAGCAGTAACAGCAGTGTCAACATATACAGCAGCAACAGCAGTGTCAACATCTACAGCAGTAACAGTAGTGTCAATATCTACAGCAGTAACAGCAGCGTCAACATCTACAGCAGTAACAGCAGTGTCAACATCTACAGCAGTGTCAACATATACAGCAGTAACAGCAGTGTCAACATCTACAGCAGTAACAGTAGTGTCAATATCTACAGCAGTAACAGCAGCATCAACATCTACAGCAATAACAGTAGTGTCAACATCTACAGCAGTAACAGCAGTGTCAACATCTACAGCAGTAACAGCAGTGTCAACATCTACAGTAGTACCAGCACTGTCAACATCTACAGCAGTAACAGCAGTGTCAACATCTACAGCAGTGTCATCATCTACAGCAATAACAGCAGTGTCAACATCTACAGCAGTAACAGCAGTATCAACATATACAGCAGTACCAGCACTGTCAATATCTACAGCAGTAACAGCAGTCTCATCATCTACAGCAGTAACAGCAGTGTCAACATCTACAGCAGTAACAGTAGTGCCAACATCTACAGCAGTAACAGCAGTGTCAACATCTACAGCAGTAACAGCAGTGTCAACATATACAGCAGTAACAGCAGTGTCAATATCTACAGCAGTAACAGCAGTGTCAACATCTACAGCAGTAACAGCAGTGTCAATATCTACAACAGTACCAGCAGTGTCAACATCTACAACAGTAACAGCAGTGTCAACATCTACAACAGTAACAGCAGTGTCAACATCTACAACAGTAACAGCAGTGTCAACATCTACAACAGTAACAGCAGTGTCAACATCTACAACAGTAACAACAGTGTCAACATCTACAACAGTAACAGCAGTGTCAACATCTACAGCAGTAACAGCAGTGTCAACATATACAGGAGTAACAGCAGTGTCAACATATACCGCAGTAACAGCAGTGTCAATATCTACAGCAGTAACAGCAGCATCAACATCTACAGCAGTAACAGCAGTGTCAACATCTACAACAGTAACAGCAGTGTCAACATCTACAACAGTAACAGCAGTGTCAACATCTACAACAGTAACAGCAGTGCCAACATCTACAACAGTAACAGCAGTGCCAACATCTACAACAGTAACAGCAGTGTCAACATCTACAACAGTAACAGCAGTGCCAACATCTACAACAGCAACAACAGTGCCACATTGTCCAGCATTTCACTCAGATTACCTGTGTTCATTTGCAATCATAGCAGGAATATGGATAGATGACACATTTCTTATTTAAGCTGTACATAGATTTGTTTGAAATTTACAAAACAATTGCCTCTGAAGAAGTACATTATAATATTATAATAACTTATAATTTGTGAAACAAAAGGCATACGAAGATAACCTTACCTCCTAGCGTATGATCAAATTTGCCAAGGGCATGATTGATGGCAATCCACAGATATACCCCCTCCTGTCGACCTGAAATCACCTCCGCATGGGTTTTGGCAAACAGGAAGTTAAACTTCATTGGAATGTCCACTCTGAGAGAGTTTAATATGGCTTCTTGGTCACTGCAAGAAAATACACCAGTGAAAATGATACAATTCTACAGCACCTACATACTCAAGTATCTGAGCTGGGACAAGACACATTTATAAAGAATCACGAACAGAACTATCTACTAGTTCACACGTTAGTAAAGATTTATGGACTAGGAAAACCAACAAGTCAGTTTGTCTAGTAGAACCTAAGTACCAGGTACCTACATGGGGCCACTACTCACACAATTAAGGAATAATTGTCATGTCACCATCACCCACACAATAACTGTCATGTCACCTTCATCCACACAATAACTGTCATGCCACCATCATCCACACAATAACTGTCATGTCACCATCATCCACACAATAACTGTCATGACACCATCATCCACACAATAACTGTCATGCCACCATCATCCACACAATAACTGTCATGTCACCATCATCCACACAATAACTGTCATGCCACCTTCATCCACACAATAACTGTCATGCCACCTTCATCCACACAATAACTGTCATGACACCATCATCCACACAATAACTGTCATGCCACCTTCATCCACACAATAACTGTCATGCCACCTTCATCCACACAATAACTGTCATGCCACCATCATCCACACAATAACTGTCATGTCACCATCATCCACACAATAACTGTCATGCCACCTTCATCCACACAATAACTGTCATGTCACCATCATCCACACAATAACTGTCATGCCACCTTCATCCACACAATAACTGTCATGCCACCATCATCCACATAATAACTGTCATGTCACCTTCATCCAAACAATAACTGTCATGCCACCTTCATCCACACAATAACTGTCATGTCACCATCATCCACACAATAACTGTCATGCCACCTTCATCCACACAATAACTGTCATGTCACCATCATCCACACAATAACTGTCATGCCACCTTCATCCACACAATAACTGTCATGCCACCTTCATCCACACACTAACTGTCATGTCACCATCATCCACATAATAACTGTCATGTCACCTTCATCCACACAATAACTGTCATGTCACTATCATCCACATAATAACTGTCATGCCACCATCATCCACACAATAAATGTCATGTCACCTTCATCCACACAATAACTGTCATGTCACCTTCATCCACACACTAACTGTCATGTCACCATCATCCACATAATAACTGTCATGCCACCTTCATCCACACAATAACTGTCATGCCACCTTCATCCACACAATAACTGTCATGCCACCATCATCCACACAATAACTGTCATGTCACCTTAATCCACATAATAACTGTCATGTCACCTTCATCCACACAATAATTGTCATGCCACCTTCATCCACACAATAACTGTCATGCCACCTTCATCCACACAATAACTGTCATCCCACCTTCATCCACACAATAACTGTCATCCCACCTTCATCCACACAATAACTGTCATGCCACCTTCATCCACACAATAACTGTCATGCCACCTTCATCCACACAATAACTGTCATGTCACCATCATCCACACAATAACTGTCATGTCACCATCATCCACACAATAACTGTCATGTCACCATCATCCACACAATAACTGTCATGCCACCTTCATCCACACAATAACTGTCATGCCACCTTCATCCACACAATAACTGTCATGTCACCATCATCCACATAATAACTGTCATGTCACCTTCATCCACACAATAACTGTCATGTCACCTTCATCCACACAATAACTGTCATGTCACTATCATCCACATAATAACTTTCATGCCACCATCATCCACACAATAAATGTCATGTCACCTTCATCCACACAATAACTGTCATGTCACCTTCATCCACACACTAACTGTCATGTCACCATCATCCACATAATAACTGTCATGCCACCTTCATCCACACAATAACTGTCATGCCACCTTCATCCACACAATAACTGTCATGCCACCTTCATCCACACAATAACTGTCATGCCACCATCATCCACACAATAACTGTCATGTCACCTTCATCCACACAATAACTGTCATGCCACCTTCATCCACACAATAACTGTCATGTCACCATCATCCACACAATAACTGTCATGTCACCATCATCCACATAATAACTGTCATGCCACCTTCATCCACACAATAACTGTCATGCCACCTTCATCCACACAATAACTGTCATGCCACCTTCATCCACACAATAACTGTCATGCCACCTTCATCCACACAATAACTGTCATGCCACCTTCATCCACACAATAACTGTCATGCCACCTTCATCCACACAATAACTGTCATGCCACCTTCATCCACACAATAACTGTCATGCCACCATCATCCACACAATAACTGTCATGTCACCTTAATCCACATAATAACTGTCATGTCACCTTCATCCACACAATAATTGTCATGCCACCTTCATCCACACAATAACTGTCATGCCACCTTCATCCACACAATAACTGTCATCCCACCTTCATCCACACAATAACTGTCATCCCACCTTCATCCACACAATAACTGTCAAGCCACCTTCATCCACACAATAACTGTCATGCCACCTTCATCCACACAATAACTGTCATGTCACCATCATCCACACAATAACTGTCATGCCACCTTCATCCACACAATAACTGTCATGTCACCATCATCCACATAATAACTGTATTCATAGTGAAACAAAGTTGGCTATCTCATGATCTTGATACTTCAGAGAGAGAGCACACATTTGGAAATACTTATTGCTTTTACACCGTCATTTTATATTTGCTTTGTTTTAGTATTTGATCAATTTTGTGCTATTCTGTGATATGTATCATTATTTGATTGGCACTACATTAGATTACATTACACAGCCAGCAGTGAATTGTCAGTTACAAAGCTGCCTAGTGTCTTCACCATGATCACCTGATTGTCAGTTACAAAGCTGCCTAGTGTCTTCACCATGATCACCTGATTGTCAGTTACAAAGCTGCCTAGTGTCTTCACCATGATCACCTCATTGTCAGTTACAAAGATGCCTAGTGTCTCCACCATGATCACCTCATTGTCATTTTCTCTGGTTATTCATATTTGAGTTATACTGATTTTTGAGAACGGTACACATTTTACAGAAAAATGACTTACTCTGTTGACAACATCCTGAGACCTGCTGTAGCCATCAAGTACAGGGGTGTTTCCTTATGTTTTTTCTGTGGAATATGTTCAGCTGCATATTTGAGAAGTGGAGCCAAATACTCGCTTGCATTGGCTGGTGTGTCTTTCAGAGTTGAGATTCCTGCACAGCAAACAATAAGACGAGTGAGACGTGAGACGAGTGAGACGAGTGAGACGAGTGAGACGAGTGAGACGAGAGAGACGAGTGAGACGAGTGAGGCGAGTGAGGCGAGTGAGGCGAGTGAGACGAGTGAGGCGAGTGAGGCGAGTGAGACGAGTGAGACGAGTGAGACGAGTGAGACGAGTGAGGCGAGTGAGACGAGTGAGACGAGTGAGACGAGTGAGACGAGTGAGGCGAGTGAGACGAGTGAGACGAGTGAGGCGAGTGAGGCGAGTGAGGCGAGTGAGACGAGTGAGACGAGTGAGACGAGTGAGGCGAGTGAGGCGAGTGAGACGAGTGAGACGAGTGAGACGAGTGAGACGAGTGAGACGAGTGAGACGAGTGAGGCGAGTGAGGCGAGTGAGACGAGTGAGACGAGTGAGACGTGAGACGAGTGAGACGAGTGAGACGAGTGAGACGAGTGAGACGAGTGAGACGAGTGAGACGAGTGAGACGAGTGAGGCGAGTGAGGCGAGTGAGACGAGTGAGACGAGTGAGACGAGTGAGACGAGTGAGACGAGTGAGACGAGTGAGGCGAGTGAGACGAGTGAGACGAGTGAGACGAGTGAGACGAGTGAGACGAGTGAGACGAGTGAGGCGAGTGAGGCGAGTGAGACGAGTGAGACGAGTGAGGCGAGTGAGGCGAGTGAGACGAGTGAGACGAGTGAGACGAGTGAGACGAGTGAGACGAGTGAGGCGAGTGAGGCGAGTGAGACGAGTGAGACGAGTGAGACGAGTGAGGCGAGTGAGACGAGTGAGACGAGTGAGACGAGTGAGACGAGTGAGACGAGTGAGACGAGTGAGACGAGTGAGACGAGTGAGGCGAGTGAGACGAGTGAGACGAGTGAGACGTGAGACGAGTGAGACGAGTGAGACGAGTGAGACGAGTGAGACGAGTGAGACGAGTGAGGCGAGTGAGGCGAGTGAGACGAGTGAGACGAGTGAGACGAGTGAGACGAGTGAGACGAGTGAGACGAGTGAGACGAGTGAGGCGAGTGAGACGAGTGAGACGAGTGAGACGAGTGAGACGAGTGAGTCAAGTGCCAAAGTTTGCTGGCCACAATTAATGAATAAATTAAATATGCCCCACTCTGTGACTGCCACCACTCTAACCCGGCACTGTGTAACCTTATCTGAGGGCACTGTTATTATGCCCAAGAAATCTCAATCACTTTAAAATCATCTGAAATAATAGCCATTTAATTCATGTAATTCATGTTTGTTTTAAATTGCATTCCAACACAACACTTTCAGATGATAACTTGTCTAAAATGATAACTTTGGATGCTAACTTGTCTAAAAAAAAATTCTTATATTGTCTGTATAGGTTCCTACACATATTACAGGTCATGTATGACATTGGAAAATGAAAACAAAATATTTGCAGAACATTTACCAAACTAGTTATGTTCGTCATTTTGAGAAAATTCGAACATGCTATTGAAATAAACAGTTACCTCTGGAATTCTGTCAACATCTGGAAGCTCCATTACAACAATTAGGTTACCAGGGCACTGCTAGTGAGTTCATGACCTTTGTACCTTCACTGTTTTGTTGGCACAAAGCGTTAGAGATAGCAGTCCAGTAAATATAAGTACATGTAATCTTAACTGAGAACTGATTAACTATGCATGTTACACAGCAGATAGTGCTGAATAGGCTGAATAACTAGAATACTTCATTACCTGGTGATATTTTCTTCACGACAGGGTCAGCATCCCTGTCCCTCATCTGTTGAATATTCAGCAACTCACTGGTGGCGCCATCATGTGGAGGCCAGAAGTAAACGAACACACGACTTCCGCTGCTTCCGAGATCAACGACAACACCATAATGCAGGGAGGGGTCCTTAATATCTGTTGCTACAGCAACTGAGACCTTCTGGATGGCAGGGTTCGGCTTAGGTACTGTTGGCAGTGATATATGTGGTCGCTGGCCCAAGGGCTGTGAACCAATTATCATGATGCCAACAATAAAGATGGCAATGACAAACGCTAAGCCAATTAGCAGAAATCTGTAGAGTGGATACTTCAGTCTGCTCACCAATGGAAGGCAGTACCAGGGCCAAAGGAATCTAAAATAAAAATTACATATCTCACATACATAGCTAGATAACACAGTATGGTTGCTTTAGTTCAAGTTTATCAACCATTCCATATTCGTTCAAATATCACTACCAGAAAGTAACCAGATGTGTTAATGACAGTCATTAAAGGGATTCTTTGAGATTGTTAAACGTCAGAGCTGGCAGAAGGTAAGCATCTGCTTAGAGGCCTTCCGGCTCATTGACAGAGCATCTAATCCCAAGGCTGATAGATCTGGGACAGTGGACATGAATAGAAGAAGCTTGTCATTCCGTCTTGTCTTTCCAACAGATCCAGTAAGAAGGATTCCCCATTTCCCTGTGATGGCCTGGAAAACGGAAAGATATAAGAACCACTTCATCCCCGACATTTGGGTTGGATGTGACATGTCATCGACATGGACATTCCACCTCCCGTGAATGGGATAGGCCCACCAAGCTATACCCTCTTTCTAACAGTTCTAAGCACTAGCTGTTTGGTCTGTTTGCACAGTGACAGTGATCATGTCCTGTCCTGCATGTTGATGTAGGACACTACATGTGACTATACAGGGGTAGAAATAACTCCAAAATCTAGGTAGCCATCCGGGCTACCAGCTTGAAATTTCTGGTAGCCCACACACATATCTGGTAGCCAAAAATTTTGTAATAAATCTCTCGGTATATAACGCGCTAACTAAAATTGTGGGCAGAGTGGTATTTTTTTGAAGCGTTGAGGTCCACATGCCTCTTTCTACCTTCATGCAATGCATTTTAAAACAGAGATAGTTAATTAGAACGATTTACCATATCAACTATACTCCTCTGCATATCAGCAATGGTAACAGGCGACAAGTCACTCTCTTGTGGGGGCCTCTGTTGCACTAGATTTGTTTGAGTAAATATCAGTTTAGTATGCAATAATTGGCGAAAGTAGAAACTAAGTCAATTGCATCACTTGTTTTGTGGGATCATGGATGAATAAAAAAACTGATTTCTAGTCAGTTCATATCGAATATTCTAAAACGAAACACTTGTGTTGCTTTGTAATAACTATTTTTATTTTTTAAGTAAAAAAGTTCTACTATATTTAGTAGAACAATGCAAATATTTTGCTACGTATATTTAACATGTATTTGTGAGTTTACAAATATTGTGTTGATGAAAGGTATCCGTATTTGTTAAGTTTCCCACTAAAATAATGTGGCATATGGCCTTGTATCCAAATTGCATAATAATAACATTAACTTATATAACAATGTATATTTAAAAAGAATATTGTTCAAAGGTAGTTCCCCTTTTTGACATTTGAATACAACCTCGATAAAGTTATTGTAAAACATATAATCTAATTTAGCAGTGTTTGTACTTGTAATTTTGAATTATTCAATTAATCAATTTAATATTCTCAAATGTGCTGTATAAATTGCACATGTATTATTGTTTATTATAACATAGATACTAGGTTTACATACTTTAACATGTTTTAACATATATTTTCTTTAAACTGCTTCAAATTGCCCTGGCTTGGATGCATTACAAAAACATGTGGTGTACAAAAGAAACAACTTTCCCATATCTAATACAAGACTAAGAGACAAGAAGTCAGAAATTGACCTCCCAGTACTTGGAAGTGCAGCCGATCCACCTGCAACAATGTTTTAAAATACCTAATCCTTTCACTAGGTCAGTTTATTACGTAATCCAATCATAGAGCCAAAATAACACATGGCTTCTAGGGTGGTCTGTAAGGGTATGTAGTAAGTTTATTGGGTGGTTTATTGACACAGTCCTGTGGCGCCAACGATGTCTTTGAAGTGGTTAATTGGATACAATAATTATTGTTTCAACCCAATGGAAGCCATTGAGTCGTCTCAGACACTTGACCTGCACTGAGGATTAGGCCATCAGTGACCCAGATTTTGTGGTAGATCACTGGGCTACTGCTGTCTCCAATTGTAGTAGCCCGACAGCAATTCTGGTAGCCTCGGGCTACCGGGCTACCACTATTTCGAACCCTGCTACAGTTGAGTTGTCTGATGCAACAAGGACTGTGAGGCCCCGAGTTGCCTCAGCCATTGGAGCATGGCTTGTATCGCTGTCAACTGGAACACATCAATGTGGAGTGTTTTCACTTGTCTGTACCAGACACCGGAGACTGTTAATGTGTCTCAATGTCCTCCCTGAATTTGTGTGTCCTAATATCTACTATGTGATGTCCTCCTCTGCAAGTGGGAACAGTGGACTCCATAGATCATTCGTCAAAGGAGTGAAATCCCAATATTGACCGGAACGCACAATGCTGGGCGTCGTGCATATGTAGATGAACACAGAGGAACTAGTTGCTCTGTTGTAGTAAACAGCATCTGTTACTATAGCATCTGCCAGTCCAGACTGCAACATATATATTATATACATGGGCCTGTCCTCCCTGCTGGAGCAGTAGACTAGTGATTGGATAATCTCCATGTCATCTTGTGATAGCACTTCAATGCTGGAGTCACTGGGAAAGAAATTAGGTCACAATTATACCCTAGAAAGAACTTTTGTGTGGGAATCATCAAGAGGTTCATTGTGTGGCAGAGAGTTCGAGCACTTGGACTGTGTCTTGGAGACACTGGTCTCGAGATGTCAACTGTATCAGCCAGTCGTCCAGGTACTAACACTTGATACCCATGCCATGCATGAATACTTTGATTTCTGTCATAACCTTGGTGAAAACCCAGGGTGCTGGGGAGAGGCCATATGGCAGTGTCCTGAACTGATAGATGGAATCCCCAGTAAAATAAGTAAAAGAGAAGTGTGGATAGTGAAGTGGTTAGTGCATCGGCCAGGCACGCTTGCAGCCCAGGTTCAATACCCAGTCACGGCAGGCATGTTATATTTGGTGTTAAAACCTAGCTATCAGCATTGGTGACTACATGTGTATCCCTAGCTAGAATCCGAATCGCGCTAATATTTATGTTGGTCCCATCTCAGCTTTGGACGTAAATGATACGCTGAGGACGATTAGTCCCCTGGCAGTAAGCACCCTCAGCTCGTGGCAATGCCAACATGGAAAGGTCGGCTTGTGCCAAGTTGTGGTTGAGACTTGAGCCTTGAGGCTTGACAGCTAACTTGAGTCGAGAGCCTTAAGCAAGTTAAGCCAAACTTGGCCCAAAGGCAAAGCTTGACGTAAATGTTCTGGAAAAGGTTTGTCTAGTTCAATGAGACCGTATATGATCATAACATTGTAACCACATAATATACAGACTAGTCAGCTAATAGAACCCTGCCAGAACTGTAGAATAACGCCGCTAATATATGTGGAAATAGGATAATTCAAGCATAAAAATCAACTTACCTCATGATGGACATGAACTTGAAGACAGTGACACGTCATGTTTACGTCGAAGGTAGTGAAACATTACATTTCTTAGAATGTTCTATGCCGAGCGTGTGCCTGTCGATCTTGATTGCAACTATTAGCATTGTTAATTATTCATCCAAAAGATGGTAAGTTGTAACGTCGGCTTCCTCTCCCGCCTCCGTCATCAACGCGGGCGATAAAAAGTCATGTTGCTGTCGGGAACAGACACTGAGGACTGATCAAAATAGGACGAGACTATTCGCAGAGCAGCTCTGCGGATAAGGAAATGTTAGCCACTATCCGCAGAGCAGTGACGTCACTGCTCTGCGAATTAGGGAATCAGTGCCATTATCCGCAGAGCAGTGACGTCACTGCTCTGCGAATTAGGGAACCAGTGCCAGTATTCGCAGAGCAGTGACTGCTCTGCGTATTTTGAGAGAAGGTAAGAAAGAGATGCGATGCCTGCGTGTTGTTATAATAATAATAATAACTGTTTAGACATACTAAATTAAAACTTTGTTCAGAAGTATCAATTGTATTAAATCATAAATTAATACATGTAAATAAAAAAATATTAATGAGTAAATAATTAAATTATTATGCTAGCTGATCTTGTTAAAAAATATAAAAGAGTGAAAGGTCATAGTTACATAAAATGATGCATACAATGCATTTATATATCGATAGACATGTAAGATATTTGTTATTAACTAATATAAATATATATGTATATATATATGTATATATATATATATATATATATATATATATATATATATATCGTTTATTGGATAATTAGAACTCAGAGCGTAGGTTTTATTTGTTGCTTAAAAGTACTAGCAGTCTTTCTATATCGAGGCGTATGCGTCACTGCAGAGCAATTAGTTTGCGGAAGGCTTGCGGTAATCGGAGGGCAGGAAAGAATGAGCGTTTAGTTGCTATGCGTGCATGTTGTTATAATAATAATACTTATAATAATACATTTAAAAAAAAAATCGTTGTGGTGTTCGCAGAACAGTTGCTATAGTTTTATAAATGCGTAGTATATATCTGTGATATGTGTACCTTTCTGCCTAAATTCTGATAGAATATATCTATGTTCAAGCCTTTAACCAGTAGCTCTGCGAATAAGGGAATTTCCTTAGTTTCCCTAATTCGCAGAGCAGTGACGTCACAGCTCTGTGAATTAGGGAGAGCAGGTAATAAAGAACCTTTGACTAGTTGCTATGCGTGTTGTTTTAGTTTCATAAATGCATGTTACATATCGATGACATGTGTGACTATTTTTCGACCTAAATTCGGATAGAACAGATGTAGGAGAGAATCTGACTAGTTGCTATGCGTGTTGTTACTTTTATAAATGCCTATTACATATCTTTGACATGTGTGAATATTTTTCTACCTAAATTCTGATAGATCATTCATGAGTGAATAAAATGCAAATAAGACATGTGGCCACAGGAATTTAGTTCAAACTGTACCGCTAGAAATCCTGTCACACCATACTAATATAATATATGACACTACACTTATAATCTGCATTCTAACATACATATATCTATACAAACATATACATCTCATTTACGTTATTTGCCACACCAAAATCCATGTCATAGTACTGAAAAGTGAGTGAAAACATTACTTACAAGATAACAACGAGGAAAACTTGTGTAAAAACTTGTACATAAACAGGGAAAAGCGGCAAGGAACTACAAATTGCGTGCAATGTCTAAATAACTCCCTATCACAACATACTAAGAAACTAAGACACATACATAAATCATGTGCAACGTCTAAATACTCACTTAACTCCTATCACAACATACCAAGAAAAGACACAAAACTTACAAATGCAAATGTAATTATACATGGTGCTTACTAATGTAAGACATATACATACACATACAAATGTAAAACATATATACACATACAACTGTAAAATATATATATATATATATATATGGCACTTACAATGTAAAACATATACACATACAAATGTAACACATATATACATGGCAAATAACTCCCTATCACAACATACTAAGAAACTAAGACAAATACATAAATCATGTGCAAAGTCTAAATACTCACTTAACTCCTATCACAACATACCAAGAAAAGACACAAAACTTACAAATGCAAATGTAATTATACATGGTGCTTACTAATGTAAGACATATACATACACATACAAATGTAAAACATATATACACATACAACTGTAAAATATATATATATATATATGGCACTTACAATGTAAAACATATACACATACAAATGTAACACATATATACATGGCACTTACAATGTAAAACATATACACATACAAATCTAACATATACATATACATGGCACCTACAAATGTAAAATATATACATGTGCAAATGTAAACATCTACATGGCGCTTACAAATGTAAGACATATACACATACAATTGTGAAACATATACATAGTATTTAAGTCTACTGAATGATGATGATGATGATTTGGTTGATGTGTGATTAAATACCACAAATGCCATCCTGGCATCATGGTATTTTAATCAATGTATGCATTTGACAGCAGTGTTTATATATATGGGGTGAATGAATGATAATATATCACAGAACAGTCCAGCACTGAAGAGTTGACGCGGTATCTGAGCGAGTGGTTTTGTAGGTGGTTTGTCAAGGTTGTAGCATGATGAAGAGATGCCAACCTAAAACAAAAATTTCATAACGTCAGTAATACGGAAAGGATGTATTGCCATAATGTATAGATAAATGCAGATTAGTGAGTTATATATACACATTTACATGCATTAAGATTATATACATTTTTACAGCTAGATTAACACAAACCCTGTGATACAGCTTTGCTGTATAACTGTAGCGTTTGCGGGATGAACCCCGCCAACAATCGTATCGTTTGGCGCGAGCGGTCGGCACGGAGGCGTCTAGTGGCGGACTCGGGCACACGTTCACTCACTCAGTCTAACACAAACAATATATATAAGGTTTCTACAGTTTATTACATCAAAATCCTAACAGTACAAAGCTAAGACACTCACTAAAAATACTTCACTAACTAAACCAATATAAACAGTTCTACAAAGGTCAACACATGCGACGGCACTGACAGCGTGTTTGATACGTGGGCAGTGTGACAGTACGATTACAGTGAAATGACTCACCCACGGGGTTCTCAATCGGGAGAGCGGTGTGCCTGGTGCGGCACAACGTATGTTTACGTAGCACAATGCTGTGAAAGTGGCTCTGTCACAGGGCGTTTTGGAGCGGCGTGTCTCGTGCGGCACAACGTATGTCTACGTAGCACAATGCTGTGACAGTGGCTCTGTCACAGGGCGTTTTGGAGCGGCGTGTCTCGTGCGGCACAACGTATGTCTACGTAGCACAATGCTGTGACAGTGGCTCTGTCACAGGGCGTTTTGGAGCGGCGTGTCTCGTGCGGCACAACGTATGTCTACGTAGCACAATCCTGTGACAGCGGCTCTGTCACAGGGCGTTTGGAGCGGCGTGTTTCGGGATAACACCAGTGGTTTCCCCGACAATATGCCCCAATGTTCTGCCCTGACATTCATAGTATATGCTGTGACAGTAAGCCTGTCACAGGGTGCTCTGGAGCGGCTTGTCCCGGGGTGAACAATACATGTTCCCCCGGTAATATGCCCCAGTCGTCTGCCATGACATTCATAGTATATGCTGTGACAGTAAGCCTGTCACAGGGTGCTCTAAAATTACCATATAGATTGAATCGGAGTAAACACCCTGCTTGAAATTATGTAAGTATTTTGCATGGCTTTAGTAGCCCTAAATAGTGGTAGATATATATATATATATATAATTATAATTATAATACTTCGCGATGAAAAATCCCTACATAACTACCTAACATAATGTTATTTTAGGGGAAGGACCCTTGCTCATTCACTACCTCCACGACCAGTCGCCCATCTGCAGATGATGTCCAACCTCTGTTGACACAATCAAATGCCAGGGTTACCTGGTTGGGTGGCATCAAAATGCAGGGCTTTATGCAATAAGTCAGTTCGGAGTTAGCCTCGGTTACCCAGGCTCCGTGAGGTGGATCTATTTTTATCATCGGAACTCTCCGGTCACCGAAGGTAAACAATGTAGTAAATGATTCGCGCACGTGTTACCGTAGTCTCGATGATAAACACGCAGATACGTAAACAAATTAGATATGTGGATGGTAAAGTCTTCTTTTGATTAAATTTAAACACTGACAAAACATCTAAATACACGCATAATTATTTTGTAAACACATAGGATTTGTTGTTTATGCCAATCTTATTGTTAAAATAAACTTACTTACCTAATGACAGTCAATGCGTACCCTGCGCGGCCACGCCTACGCCTACGCCACAGCACTGTCATTGACTGACTGACCGACCGACCGACCGACCGACCGACCGACCGACCGACCGACCGACCGACCGACCGACCGACCGACCGACCGACCGACCGACCGACCGACCGACCGACCGACCGACCGACCGACCGACCGACCGACCGACCGACCGACCGACCGACCGACCGACCGACCGACCGACCGACCGACCGACCGACCGACCGACCGACCGACCGACCGACCGACCGACCGACCGACCGACCGACCGACCGACCGACTGACTGGACGACTGGCACTGCAAGTGCAAGCCATGGGGATGGATGATGTCGGAGGAACAATCTAAGTAACTAAGATATTTCATAATCTATATCAGATAATTACAACAAACTCTGCTAATATATGCCATTATACATTCCAAAACATTCGCCATTAAAGGAAAACAAAGTTAACTGTTTCGTGGCATACACCTAATAGAGTTAATATAAAGTAACAATTTCCACATATACTCAATTTTTTAACGCCAGCGGTTTACCAGAAAAATATTTTTTAACACCCAGTCATCCAAATACTATGCGCTACCCCATCTTAGACGAAGAATGACGTCACGATGGTGATCGAGGCGCTCTCCACGTAGATTCCCTGCATGGGGTTTGGCTGTTGTCATGAAATGGCTGCAACTCGGCAACGCGTGTAACATGCTGATGACGGTAAATATAAAGTTGTCTATTGTTGTTATCGCTGAAATCATCCCATCAACTGATGATACATGTCTACATCAAAGCATTTGTCCTCAAAATGGACCGAGCAAAGTGAACTGTACTTGGACTGGAGGGATTCCAAACAGTACGCCCGCAAATCACCAATGTGAATCCATTGCTTCAATACTACCGGTTGTTTCAACTATTATTGCAACCGTATGCCGAACACTAAGGCATAATTACTAAAGTTTACCATAGATTTAACCACATATTTCGATATACGTCTATAAGCAGAACTGTCGAAGACTCGAAGTTGTTGACCCTTAACAACGTCGCAGGAAGCTGACCGGCTTCAGCAGACACATAGAATGCCGCGCGCTGAATGGCCAAGCCAAGTTAACCCTTCACCTATGGCGGCGTCTAGACCATCGGGGATTTCGTTAGAATTTTAGACTTTAAAGTCACATTCTGAGTAAACCGCTGACGTTAAAAAATTGAGTATATGTGGAAATTGTTACATTGTGTAAACTCTATTAGGTGTATAACGCGAAACCTTTGTCGTTTTTTGTCCTTTAATAAAAAGTAAATGATTTGGAATATGTGTGGCAAAGCCAATAACTTAATTATAAAAGCCCATAACTAGGTTAAACATTGGCAATATATGTTGGTAACCAGTTTTAGGGCTGAGTAATCTGCCAAGTTTCCGGGCATGATTTCTCACCTTAATTTTATAGGCCTACCAAGGAAGTAGTTTTAAAACTATACAAATCCTTAGTGAGACCTCACCTGGATTATTGTATTCAGGCATGGCGCCCATATAAACAGAAAGATATAGATTTATTATAATCTATACAACTGTAACTGTATTGCTTGTTTTAATACTCTTATAATATATCAACACAAACAACTCGTCATGTTCAGAATGTTTAATACTACCGAGCTTTCTATATATACGTGTCTACTGTTTCTTACCCTAGCCTAGACTGGTTCACTACTGGCAGCGCCCACTACTCTATACGCTAATTAACGTTCGCGTGGGTATCGCCCCTAAAGTCCAGAGGTTGCTGTTGGGCAGCGTGTCCAAATATACCCTCCCTGCTGGGATCAGCTGGGTATCTCGTGACATCCCTTTTTGTTATTTTTTATTATTATTTTCTGTTAGGATTCACGTCTCATACACGATTACGCAATGTCCTGCGTCTGGAAAAGGGCTCGTCTCGCCTCGGCGTATCGCTCGGTGTCACTGGCTCAGCTCGCCTCTCGCCTCGGTGTCCCCCGCGGCGTGTTCAGGCGAGGACGACACGGCGACATTGGAATGTCAACAACATCTGGTTTGTAGTATTTAGCTTGAATAGCTACCGCGCATGTGTACACGCCAAGCCAATAAACAGATCGAGTTACAACACTGCCATCCCGAGTCCGAGTCGCCTTATGTTACATGGTGTCAAGAAGTAGCTCTAAAATAATGTAAAAAGTTGTTTTAGAAACAGAAACTACGGACTATCATGTCCATAGTAACTCCAGGCACCGTATGATGTGAAAGACGGCAGAAAGCATGCGCGCTATCGGCATCGACGAAGATCCGACAGTTCTTGCTGTGAACACAGGCAAATCGAACGCACCTCGATGTTCGAAACGTATAACGGAGCCTCAGTCCAGGTTCTAGCTGCACGGCTTCACGAAGAAAGCTTCAGATACCAAATGCATGGAATGCGGGTATGATCGCAATCATGCACGTTGCCCCGCCAAAGAGAGTAACTGCAATTACTGTCATAAGAAGGGACATTTCGCGGCGATATGCCGCAGAAAGACGAGCGCCCACGTGGTGGAGGAAATGTGTGGCTCTGAGGAATCAGATGATGATGGCGGCGCACATCTGATCAATACCGTCACTGACGCAGGCAAACACGACTGGTGGGAATGCATAGAAGTAGATGGATTTCACATCGATATGCAAATAGACACCGGCGCCACGAAATCTTTGTTGCCGTACAAAGTGTTCAAAGATATGCTCTGCGATACACCTATAATGAAGACCGCTCGCAAATTCAAGTCGTACACACATCACCCAATCAAAGTGGAAGGCAACGTCACGCTCCCGACACGTTACAAGAACAAGTTTGTGGATGTCCAGTACTACGTGGTTCATGTCGATCAAAAGCCGTTGTTGTCAGGGCAAGCCAGCGAACAGCTAGGCCTGATTGAAAGAATACACGAAGTCACCGACGAGCTTGACAAGTATCCGGAACTGAGAAAAACGACAGGTCCGCTTCAAGGGACGTATTCCATCAAGATCGATCCTACAGTCACGCCAGTAATACATGGAGCAAGTCTCAGCCAAAAGCACTGTCAGCGAAGATACGTACGAAACTGAAAGAGATGGAAGCTGATGGCCACATCACAAAAAAGACAATGCCCACCGACTGGGTTAGTTCGATGGTCACGGTTGTGCGGAATGGAAAGTTGAGAATCTGTTCAGACCCCAAAGATCTCAACAAAGCCATCAGACGAGAACACTACCCAATTCCAACGGTGGAAGAAGTGGTAGCATCAATGCCAGGTGCCAAAGTGTTCTCCAAGATAGACGCAAAGTCGGGATTCCTGCAAATCAAACTCGACTACGAATCAAGTCTACTGACGACTTTCAACTCGCCAATCGGAAGATACAGGTGGTTGCGCCTCCCGTTTGGCATAAAGTCGGCTCCAGAAATCTACCAGCGAATCATGGACGAGATGCTGGAAGATATCGATGGCGCACGAGCTATCATGGACGATATCCTAAACGCAGGGAAGACCCCACAAGAACACGACAGGATAATGAGAAAGTTGTTGAGAGAGCGACCGAGTGGAATCTCAAACTCAACTTCGACAAGTGTCAGGTGAAACAACCAAGAGTTACCTACGTGGGACACTTGGCCAAGGCTTGCAGCCGGATCTAGAGAAAGTCCGAGCAGTACGCAGCATGCCAGTTCCAGGCAGCAAGGAAGACGTACGCAGATTTCTTGGATTTGTCCAGTATCTTTCGAAATTCATTCCGAATATGAGCACAGTGGACGCCCCACTACGAGATGTGATGAAAAGAAATGTCGATTTCTACTGGCACAAGCAACAACAGAGAAGCTTCGATGAGCTGAAGGAACTCTGTTGTAATACGCCAGTGTTGGCGTATTACGACGTGACGAAAGATGTCACAATACAGTGTGATGCGAGTAGCTACAGACTAGGAGGAGTCCTCTTACAAGACGGTCGTCCGTTAGCGTACACATCGAGAGCGCTCACACCGACAGAGAAGCGATACGCTCAATTGGAAAAGGAAATGTTAGCTATTAGTCCAGTTCCTTGTGTAATTTCGTTCAAATTTTATGGAGATTTGCAAAACTATACATTTTTGGAAAGATTAGGACCTACTGAACCTGAAAAGTAATGTTTACATTTTTCTAAACACTCTATGGCGGCCATCTTGGATTTTCAAAATGGCGACTATTTTTGGCTCACATTTTGCAATATCTCGGCTTCTAAGCATCTTAGGCTTTTGATTTTGGTGTCTAAATATACGTTTTCAGAGATAAGGAATGTAATGAGACAACTTTCAATGCACTACATTTAATGCAAGACAGTATAAATCACAATGTTTACTCAACAAATGACCAAAATGTACTTCTAGTCTAGTTCACTATGTACAGATTAAACTTTTCATTCAAATTTTTTGGAGATTTGCAAAACTATATATTTTTGGAAAGTTTTGAACCTACTGAACCTGAAAAGTAATGTTTACATTTTTCTAAACACTCTATGGCGGCCATCTTAGATTTTCAAAATGGCGACTATATTTTGCTCACATTTTGCAATATCTCGGCTTCTAAGCAACTTAGGCTTTTGATTTTGGTGTCTAAACATACATTTTCACAGACAAGGAATCTAATGGGACAACTTATAATGAGATATATACAATGCATGACACTATTTTGGAAAATTTGGAAAAAATACATAAATTCTATATAACAACATGAGGCTCAAATGGTAAATATTGGCCAACTTTTCGAGCATTGAAAATAGTCTAGTTATTAAAATCATTTTGTCTAGTCTAATAATTACATGTATTATTAAAATCATTGTTGTCTAGAATCCAGTGTCCCATTGTTGTTGTTTCAGAGAGACGTGGAGTTGACCACGAATGAGGTCCCCAAACTTACTGGTGGACGGCCGTGCCAAACCACTGACTATAAACTGTGTGTTGTGTGTCAAAAAGAAGCCGAACCCTTAGTGTTGCATCCAAGATTAACGTCATACCACAATCTCCTAGAAGCAGTGAAGGAGCATCCACCAGCTGAACTGCTTTTGCGTAGAGGGTCATGTCATAGGTTATGACAGTGATGTACTCTTCTCCAACTGTCAACTCCTTTAACTGATGTGCCTGCTTCATCACTATTAGCAGAGTTGACCACTCGTGTGCCACTTCTGGGAGTAGGGGCAGGGCACCAACCTCGGTCAGCGGCTTGCTTGTTGACACTAAGGAGTTGTAGCCAGCCCAACCTGGAATTTGGTTTGACCTTTCATCCTTCATCCTGGAAAGAGTTGAGGCGACAACCCATCCAAGTTGTGTAAGTTGATAGCTATCTGCTACACCAGAGTCGTTGATGCTGAACTCCCTCGCCCGCTGCTGCGATGCCGTTGCTTTTGGCTTCTCACACGGTAGCATGGCTGTATGGTATGGCGTTACCAAGAGACTCTTTGACTTTGTGTCACCAATGCGTAGAGAGAAGGGGTGTGATTGGTTCACCAGGTGCATCAGCCTTCTGGTAGATGGCAGTGACTGTCCCATGTGTTGTACCTTTGCCATCAGCATTGTCCTCAGCAAAGTCTGTGTTGTCTGAGGCAAAGAACATAAACGTGCCCTTCTTCAAGAAAGGTGGCACATACAGCCCCTGGCACTGCTTTGTGTTCTCCACTACAGCATTGGCAAGGGCTGTTTCCATGATCAGGGCACGGCTGTAGGACGCACAGTGACCCTGTGCATTGAGGAGATTCACAAGTTTCTTGTTTCTTGTGTCGTGATGGATGGTCAGGGCCAATCCCAGTACTTGGGGGGTTTTCCCTAGCTTGTTGAGACCGGAATCCAGCACCCTCGTCACTCGGTGTGTACTTGACTTGCCTCTTGGATTTGAAACCAAACATCCGGTTTTGGCTCTGGGTTACTGCACCCCTGTCAACAATAGTTGTCCGCACTTCTGTTTGCAGTTTGTCTGCAGGTCCCGCCATTATCCAGCGGATCATGGTATACAGTTCCACCGGTACATCTTCCAGGGTACTGGTTACTACTATGGAACTGGACGTCTTCACTGTCTTGGTGAACTGCTCAATTCGTTGGCGAAGGAGTCTGGCTGATTGGTAGAGGTTTTTCGTGTTTTCAGTGTCATCTGTAGTTCTGATAGCAGTCTGGAGCATGTCTGCATCACAGGCCTCTGGACAGTACAAGACTTCGCATGTTTCTCTGTCGGACTGATGTTACGTGTGGTAATTCAGAAAGGATTCTGTCTTTCAACCATTGCCTGGTGAAGGCAGGTGAATTATTTTCCAGGGCCTCTGTTCCACCCAAATGTAGCATGCTGACATATGTGTTCTCGATGTCTTGGATTGAGAGGTATGCTCCATCTCTGGTCTGTGTATCTGTGATGTTCAGCAGTTCAACGAAGCTGGTTCCTGGTGTGGGACTTTGTTTTGTCTTGGGTGCTTGGTTGGTGTCTTCCCGCAGAACGTGGAACACGTGTTTGGTCCAGCAAGCTTTGTGATACTGGATATCCATAGCATGGGCATCACCATCATCAATGCAAGTACTGTATTTAGTTTTCAGTTCTGAATTTGAAGACGCTTGCACTGCTTGCTTTAGTGATTGTCCGGCATTCCCTGTTCTGACAGTGAAGAGTTTCTGGTCATTGTCTGTCTGGCAAAAGAAACACATGTCCTTGTTCAAAGGTCGTGTTGATGATCGGATATATGGTGCAGCTGAGCCAGTCACGTTATTCACGTCATCAGCATTTCTTGATCTGCGACCTTTCACCCTGGGAGTGTGTGTCCCAGTAGACATGGAGTGTTGCTGTCGGTCTCGTGCACGTTCTCTCTGGACTGTGTTCGTCATCCTAGCAAGTACGATGCCAAACAGCATTCTCTCTTTGCAATGTTTCTGCTGTGCAGTCTTTACGCCGTTTCTGCACTGGACACACAATCGGTATCATGCAAGCTGGCTCGCTCCTTCACTGTCTCTAGGAGGTTGTGATATGACGTTAATTTTGGATGCAACACTAAAGGTTCGGCTTCTTTTTGACACACAACACACAGTGTATAGTCAGTGGTTTGGCACGGCCGTCCACCAGTAAGTTTGGGGACCTCATTCGTGGTCGACTCCATGTCTCTCAGAGCCTGAAACAACAACAATGGGACACTGGATTCTAGACAACAATGATTTTAATAATACATGTAATCATTAGACTAGACAACAATGATTTTAATAACTAGACTATTTTCAATGCTCGAAAAGTTGTCTAATATTTATCATTTGAGCCTCATATTGTTACTTAGAATTTATGTATTTTTTCCAAAATTTCCAAAATAGTGTCATGCATTATATATATCTCATTATAGGTTGTCCCATTAGATTCCTTGTCTCGAAAATATATGTTTAGACACCAAAATCAAAAACCTAAGATGCTTAGAAGCCGAGATATTGCAAAATGTTAGCAAAAAATTGTCGCCATTTTGAAATTCCAAGATGGCCGCCCTAGAATGTTTAGAAAAAATTTAAACAGTACTTTTCAGGTTCAGTAGGTTCTAAACTTTCCAAAAATGTATAGTTTTGCAAATCTCCCAAAAAAATTAACGAAACGATTATTCGTGACATAGTGAACTGGACTATATCATCCATAGCTGCAAGAAATTCCACTGATGTCACAATACAGTGTGATGCGAGCAGCTATTCGCCTGTCAACGATCGGGGCAGACACTCGATTAGCAGCTGTCACTCCGCCAGGCCAAAGCTCGGAGTCCAACGCGAGGACAACCGGTATCGCACTAAACGATCAGAGCCCGAAGACGGCCAGCCCGGTGCGTCAACAAACACCGGAGACGGTGGTCGGGCGTCCAGGAAGACCACAAGAGGCACCGCCGGGTCGAAGTCCACCCGCTAATTGCCCAATGTCTCCCGCGGGGTTTGTGACCCGCAGTGGTCGTGTGAGCAAGCCACCACGACGCCTGGACCTCTGACCAGGTCAGCCGAAGGGCAAACGTCACGACTAAGACGTTACAGGCGCTCCAGGGTAGAATAATCCCTGAGTAGTTGTTTACTACACGACTGTAGATAGTCCACCCTACAGTTTTTAGAAGTGTGAATAATGGCAAAAGAAAAAGGAGGCAGACATTGAACATTGACATTGGCAGACACTGAACATTTACTTTGTATAACTGGATATTCTGTGCTGTTAACTCATTTGTTGAATTAAGTCTAATTAATTACGTTCACTCTTTTACACTTTGTAAATCAGTTGATCAACATGTTTATTTGGTTTTTATTTTGGTTTCATAGTAAACATACTTTTCCTTGAAAGAAAGGGAGATGTAGTATTTAGCTTGACTAGCTACCGCGCATGTGTACACGTCAAGCCAATAAACAGATCAAGTTACAACACTGCCATCCCGAGTCCGAGTCGCCTTATGTTACATGGTTGTCGTTGACCGGTCTGCTGGGAGATTGGCGCTCGGGTCACCGAATCGCTTCCGACTGGCGTTTGATCATCAGCAATGGGCCCCATTTCGTTGGTTGACCTCAGTTTTCGTCTGTTACGCCGATAGGTGTGACCCGCAACCACCACAATATAGGACCTTTGTCCTAACACACGTCTACACACACCCAGACTCCAAGTGTTGCGTCCAGGCAACTTCATCCGCACTGCCTGTCCAACACTTAACTCTTTCAGCGGCATTGACTGTGTGTCGTAACGTCGTCGGTATTCCTGCTTACTTTTTCGATTGCGTCGCTGACATTTCTCCCTTGTACTTCTGGTGCAAGGAGACTGTTTCGAGTCAGGCAATAGTGTCCTAGTGCGGCGTGACATCAGACGTTGCGCTGGCGAACTTTCCAAGCCTTCTGTTGGCGTGTTACGCCATTCCAGAATAGCTTTCAGTGGGTCACTTCCACTCAGTTTGGCCTTCTTCGGCAACGATTTTGCTGTTTTCACGGCGTTCTCCGCTTTCCCGTTGCTCTGCGCGTAATGCGGGCTTGATGTCACATGTTCAAAACCCCATTCACGAGCAAACTTTGCAAATTCCTGTGACGCAAATTGTGATCCATTGTCGCTGACAATTTTCACTGGAATTCCGTATCGCGCGAAGTGCGGTCGCAGCGCGTTGACAACAGCCTGTGTCGTTGTCTTCTTCAGCTCAATGATTTCGAAGAAATTGCTGTAGTAATCAACCAGTATGATGTACTGGTGTCCATCGAGCTCAAACAAATCTGTTCCAACCTTGGCCCATGGCAGGTGGGGAACTCATGTGTTTGCAGCTTCTCGCGACACTGTTCCGACCTGTGTGCGATGCAAACGTCGCACTTGCTGACGTGGTCCTTCACTTCAGCGTTCATACCGGGCCAATAGATGACCTCGCGCGCCCTGCGCAGGCATCCCTCTACATCCTGGTGTAATTGCTTGATCATTCCCGCTCGCATCATACGGGGGATTACTAGCCTGTCGCCTTTGAAGATCAGTCCATCTTCAGCTAACAGTTCGTCCTTGCAAGTACGGCTTTAGTACTTCATTTCTAGTACTCACGGCTGGCCACACTGTCTTGATGGCCTTCTCGAGCTCCTGCAGCACTGCGTCATTACTAGTGGCATGTTGCAGCTCGATCAGCTTCTGTTCAGGCAACATCATGTTGTCACTGAACATCTTCTCTTCCGAGTCAATATCTCGTTTCGTTTCTGTGTTGTACGGTCGGCTCAACGTATCGGCCACATACATCTCCGATCCTTTCTTGTACCTCACTTCAAGTGGGTACTTCTGCAGTCGCAGTCTCATGCGCTGCAAACGTTTCGGTGCCATATGTATTTCTTTCTTGAAAATACTTTCAAGCGGCTTGTGGTCTGTTCCTACGTGGACTACATTCCTTCCGTAGATGTAGTCGTTGAATCTCTCACACGCGAACACTATCCCCAACAGTTCCTTCTCGATCTGAGCGTAGTTCTGTTCGGTGTCTGTCATGGCTCTGCTTGCGTAGCTTATCGGCTGGCCATCTTGCATGAGCCCAGCTCCCAGGCCCGTCTGCGACGCGTCTGCCTGAATCGTTACGCTTTTAGCCATGTCGTAGTAACGCAGCACTGGGGCGTTACTGAGCTTCACGTGTATCGCACGCACAGCTTTTGTGTGCGACTCATTCCATGTGAACTCGCTGTCCTTGCGAGTCAGTTCTCGCAACGGAGCTGTGAGGTCGGTCAGTCCCTTCACAAACTTCCCTAGGTACTGTACTGTACCTACGAGGCGTCGAACTCCTTCGACGTCGGTGGGCATCGGCATGTCGATTATAGCTTCGACTTTCTTCGGGTCAGGTTTCATGCCTTCGTCTGTCAGCAGACAGCCCATGAAACTGACTTCCTATAGCTTGTAGCGTACCTTTTCCGCGTTGAGAACGAGGTTTCTTTCACGGCATCTGTTGAGGAACGCTTGAAGATTTGCCTCGTGTTCGGCGTCATCTTTCCCTGTGATGAGGAAATCGTCTGCGATTACCTCGATGCCGTCCAATATCAACACAAACAACTCGTCATGTTCAGAATGTTTAATACTACCGAGCTTTCTATATATACGTGTCTACTGTTTCTTACCCTAGCCTAGACTGGTTCACTACTGACAGCGCCCACTACTCTATACGCCAATTAACGTTCGCGTGGGTACCGCCCCTAAGTCCAGAGGTTGCTGTTAGGCAGCGTGTCCAAATATACCCTCCCTGCTGGGATCAGCTGGGTATCTCGTGACAACAACGAAGGATGAGCAGGATTATTCCTGAATTAAGGCATTTAGACTATCCCAGTCGACTAAGAATACTACAAATAACAACTTTGGAAACAAGAAGGGTGAGAGCCGATTTATTGGAAGTTTTTAAAATAATAAATGGGTTGGACAGTATTTTTCCTGCCGACTTCTTTATTATGGAAAATGAGCATGCCAAAACAAGAGGGTACCCTTACAAAATTAGCAAATTACACTCTAGACTTGATATACGAAAGTACTCTTTCACTCAAAGGATAGTAAACGATTGGAATAGACTTCCGGGAAGTGCTGTTATGTCCGCAAGCGTCAACCAGTTTACGGTTCACATTGATAAGTATCTGCGAAATAGGGCGGAGGATTACACGAGTCAGCGATTGGCTCCCTTCCTCGTCAACTCCTCGACTATGTAGTAGAAGAGGAATCAAGGTAAATTAAGGTAAATCAAGGTAAAACCTGGTGTACTTGCATGTGGCACAACACATTCTTCTAGCTGGATAACTAATTTTGTGCAGGTAGTCAGTTATAATTGTCAATACTCAATAACACTTTCATTTCACATGTTTGGTTTTCTGCTGGGTGAAAATATGGCAGACAGTTGTGGTCACTGCCAGGGCTGAAAATGTGTGCCAATAGAGAATGCATACCATGGATATGCAAATTTGTCATTTTTATAGAATATATTGTCAGTCTCTTTCTATACCTGTCTATATAATCATTTCTAAAATGTTTGCACACTGATGACATTAAAACCCACAAGTCTGGAAAATAGAGGAGCTTATGATCACTTAGAAATGGTGTAATCAACTATGACTAAACAATTTTTTTATAATCTGCACTACAGTCATGATAACCATAGCACCTGTAGATGTATTCATGGAGTCGATTACATTGCAATGTAATATATCACTATTACACCTGTACTTAATTTTCTTCCTGTTACTATCACATTATTATAAATATTCAATTATTTAGATGTCACAATATTAGATATGAGGAATTTGTATTAAATATCATTATCAATAAAATGACATGACAATATGCAATGTTTCGGTCAATAAGCCCGTGCCAGGGGTAATTTTGCACGGAGTGCAATACCTGTTGGTATCGAGCCAACAACTAAAACCGAGACATTAGCAGATACCATTGTTATAATCATACAATTTGTTTGATAAATGTATTCAATTACTCCAAAAGGCAAGCTGATTATTTTTGTAAGACTATGGTAACTTCTCTCTTGGCCTAGGCATTGCATGGGGTAGTGTAACATAATTATTAACTAATAACATATCGCAGCGATAATGTGGAAACAAATTAACAAGTGTTCTGAGGACTAATTCCAACAAACAGATAAATATAAGTAAGTAAAATCAAAACATTCACAAAATAGTACAGTGCATACTGGATATGTCAAATTTGCAGGAACCCAATTTTGTATCAGTTCAATTTGCATGTAATCTGTGCCTTCCCAATGTACACACCAAACTATCAGGTACACAAATATTATGCAATGAGAGAAATATCAAGTTTATCTAAATCATTTAAAAATCTTTACCAATATGGTAGTAGCCATTGTATACATACTTTAACAATGTCCATGAACTGCAGTATACCTTTTGAGGAATCCTGGCATGGACATAAGTGAATCAGGATACATTATACTTATTGTGTTGTACTCGTTAAGTCTCATAATTCATATTAATAAGTATGTTCATCATCTTCTTTGGGAAATCCAGTACCATCATGTGGACTAGGGCTTCTACTGTCAGTTTGCGCCGAGGTTCTAGAGGGGCTATAAATTAGCAATGGTACTTGTAGGCATGTATCAAAGAATGCCATGTCATTAGTTTTATGAGATGCCCTCTGTGCCTTGCAGTTAGATATTCTTTCGCACAGTGGGTGTATGTTTGCTGGATGTAAATATAGCAGTGATATCTATGAAGCATGTTGCAGGTGGCAGTCTGGTGTATCGTAGAATCGGTGGTGAGAAAGATGCAGCAGTCCACCTGCAGGAGGACGTCACCAGGCTCCAGGAGTGGGAGAAGACCTGGCTAATGGATGTCAACCCAGAGAAATGTGAAATTCTAAAGATTACAAATGAAGTTAAACCCAACAACTCTGACTAGTATATTCATGATCACATATTATCCCAAGCCATAGACTATAACCCTAAATCGAAGTAAGAGAAAACTATACATTGACAAAGGGCGACCCATCCTGGAGAACAGAGCCCTACATAACACTGCAAAGCACCTACGCATAAATATCAATAGCAAACTGTCTTGGAACCACCAAGTAGATGCTTGTTACTTAGACACTTATTTACTTCGTTACTTCGTTGTTTAGTTGCTTATTTGCTTAATTTCTTAGATGTTTAGTTACTTATTTACATAGTTACTTACTTACTTAGTTGTTGTACTTTGTACAGGAGACATCCACATCACACAGTACTGAGCTTGATCTTCGAGGATATTGGCGTAAAAGAAGTCATCATTATTATTATTATTATGTCACTCGGGTTAATACAGTTGTTCAAATTTGAAAACAAATTAACTACAAATATATTCCATCTCAAAGAAAGCCAATACATGTAGCACCCTTATCTTTCTTAGACATTTTATTGTAATGTGTGTACACGCCTATGAACTGGCTGGTCCTGGCGCTTTATAAATGCTGATACGGCGCTTTATAAATGCTTGTAATAATAATAAATAATAATAATAGACATAAACCAGCAAATGCCCAAGACCAGTCAAATCACACTGAACATTATCAAACCTTTGTTAGACCAAAGCTTGAATGCGCTTCTATCAGCTGGGACCCCACCACCAAACAAAACATCAACAAACCTGAAATGGAGCAGAGGCGAGCTGCCAGATATGTACATAACGTATATAACTCTACACAATGACTGGCAGCACCACAGTAGTCCAACTGCAATAACCAAAAAACTGAATTGGCAGTCCCCAGAACACCATAGACACACAGCTAGGCTCACTGAATCCAGGAACACTATGAAGTACAACATTCTGCACGGGCTAAGTTGACATCACTCTGTACATACACCCAGCCAGCATGCACTCACTGATACAGTGCCACAGAACATTGATTTAGCTGCTGAGTGCATAGGCCACCCCCTACAACTAATGGCCCAACATTCCTGGGTACAAGCATATGACATAGCCTGAGATTATGAGCACTTCTTCTTTGTAGCCCCAATAGAACCTTGGAACAAACTAACACCCAAAACAGCAAAATTAATGCTCCCTCTCAACTTGAGAGGGAGCATGTGTATGATTTGAGACTGAAGCAGTGCCTGGAGGCTTGACAGCACTGAAACAGGCAGTGACCACTGGATTTAACCAGCACTTGCACTTTTTCTATAAACATTTCAACACCATTATTATTTATAATTAATCAGCATTGTCCAGCACTTGAACATGCCCATGAAATCTGAACATTTTACGGTAGTGGATTACTGAAAGAAGAAGGCTGAGTAGCCACGTCTGACACTGACAGCTAAGCCCAAGTCAACTCAAACACAATCGTAGTCAAAGACGTGCATTCAACATTGCAACGGAATATCATGTGCTGCGATTTTGCCTTTTCACACATGCGATTTTGCCTTTTCACACATAGCAACGATTTTACGACACAAAGGTCTATCAAACATACCACATAAGTCAAGATGACGATGAAAACGATGACAACAGACGAAAACAACGGCAACAACGCTGCATGCCGTAAACGTCTCTTGTTTATATGTATCATTGCGCAGGTCTGACAGCGCTTTTCACTGGAATTTCCTTCGTCTAAACCAATTAGTAAATTGTTATTGATGAGGTTCGCCATGGTCATCATTTTTTTCGTGTTTTGCACCTTTTTATTTTTAAATGGCATATTATGTGAAAATAAGTTGAGGAAAACAATATATAGTGTATGGGGAATGCTGGTTTACTGGAAATTTTTATTTTAAACATGGCGCATGTCCGAATGCAACTTTAAGTATTAGCAAGGATTCTTTTGAAATGATACCTTTTGTGATTCGTTTCTCCCCCCAAGGAAGGTCAACTGCTAAACTGGCTATTTAAAGCAACCTATAAACTGCTTCAATCCGTTTATCCAGAAATTTACACGCCTCGGTTTATAACAGGTTTTTTCAAAAACAAGAAACTTAAAGATATGCTTATGTCAACCAGAATACAATGAACATTAGACTTCTATAACACAGTGTAGTTGCTTAGTTGCTCAGTTACTTAGACGCTTATTTACTTCATTACTTCATTGTTTAGTTGCTTATTTGCTTAGTTTCTTAGATGTTTAATTACATATTTACATAGTTACTTACGTACTTAGTTGTTGTACTTTGTACAGGAGACATCCACATCACACAGTACTGAGATTGATCTTCGAGGATATTGGCGCAAAAGAAGTCATTATTATTATTATTATGTCACTCGGGTTGATACAGTTGTTCAAATTTGAAAACAAATTAACTACAAATATATTCCATCTGTTTAATCCATGACATAATTTCTAAGGCACAATAATTACATACAAACATTTAAAAGAAACACATAATATAAAATATACCCACTTCTACTAAATAGGCAGACTATAGAGTAATGAATTGAACCAACTATTTGGTATGCCAAGAGGGTCTCGTATATGGTTTCATATATTAGGTCTGTGACACTGACCAGGAGATGTCATATATTGGGTCTGTGACACTGACCAGGGGATGTCATATATTGGGTATGTGACTGACCAGGGGATGTCATATATTGGGTCTGTAACTGACCAGGGGATGTCATATACCGAATATGTGACTGACCAGGGGATGTCATATATTGGGTCTGTGACACTGACCAGGGGATGTCATATATTGGGTCAGTGACTGACCAGGAGATGTCATATATTGGGTCAGTGACTGACCAGGGGATGTCATATATTGGGTCAGTGACTGACCAGGAGGAGTCACGTATTTGGTCAGTTGAGTGGCTGACCAGGGGGTGTCATATGTTGGGAATGCGATTGACCATGGGAAGTCATGTATTGAGTATGTGACTGACCATGGGGTATCATGAACTGGGTTGGTGACTGACCAGAGGGAGTCATGTACTGGGTTGGTGACTACTGATCAGGGGGAGTCATGTACTGGGTTGGTGACTACTGATCAGGGGGAATCTTGTACTGGGTTGGTGACTACTGATCAGGGGGAGTCATGTACTGGGTTGGTGACTACTGATCAGAGGAAGTCATGTACTGGGTTGGTGACTACTGATCAGGGGGAGTCATGTACTGGGTTGGTGACTACTGGTCAGAGGAAGTCATGTACTGGGTTGGTGACTATTGATCAGGGGGAGTCTTGTACTGGGTTGGTGACTACTGATCAGAGGAAGTCATGTACTGAGTTGGTGACTACTGATCAAAGGAAGTTATGTACTGGGTTGGTGACTACTGATCAGGGGGTGTCATGTACTGGCTTGGTGACTACTGATCAGAGGGAGTCATGTACAGGGTTGGTGACTACTGATCAGAGGGAGTCATGTACTGGGTTGGTGACTACTGATCAGGGGGAGTCATGTACTGGGTTGGTGACTACTGATCAGGGGGAGTCATGTACTGGGTTGGTGACTACTGATCAGGGGGAGTCATGTACTGGGTTGGTGACTACTGATCAGAGGGAGTCATGTACTAGGTTGGTGAATACTGATCAGGGGGTGTCATGTACTGGGTTGGTGACTACTGATCAGAGGAAGTCATGTACTGGGTTGGTGAATACTGATCAGGGGGAGTCATGTACTGGGTTGGTGACTACTGATCAGGGGGTGTCATGTACTGGGTTGGTGAATACTGATCAGGGGGAGTCATGTACTGGGTTGGTGAATACTGATCAGGGGGTGTCATGTACTGGGTTGGTGACTACTGATCAGAGGGAGTGATGTACTGGGTTGGTGACTACTGATCAGGGGGTGTCATGTATTGGGTTGGTGACTGACCAGAGGGAGTCATGTACTAGGTTGGTGAATACTGATCAGGGGGTGTCATGTACTGGGTTGGTGACTACTGATCAGAGGGAGTCATGTACTGGGTTGGTGACTACTGATCAGGGGGTGTCATGTATTGGGTTGGTGACTGATCAGAGGGAGTCATGTACTAGGTTGGTGAATACTGATCAGGGGGTGTCATGTACTGGGTTGGTGACTACTGATCAGAGGAAGTCATGTACTGGGTTGGTGACTACTGATCAGAGGAAGTCATGTACTGGGTTTGTGACTACTGATTAGAGGAAGTCATGTACTGGGTTGGTGACTACTGATCAAAGGAAGTCATGTACTGGGTTAGTGACTATTGATTAGAGGAAGTCATGTACTGGGTTGGTGACTACTGATCAAAGGAAGTCATGTACTGGGTTGGTGACTACTGATTAGAGGAAGTCATGTACTGGGTTGGTGACTACTGATCAGGGGGTGTCATGTACTGGGTTGGTGACTACTGATCAGAGGGAGTCATGTACTGGGTTGGTGACTACTGATCAGGGGGTGTCATGTACTGGGTTGGTGACTACTGATCAGGGGGAGTCATGTACTGGGTTGGTGACTACTGATCAGAGGAAGTCATGTACTGGGTTGGTGACTACTGATTAGAGGAAGTCATGTACTGGGTTAGTGACTATTGATCAGCGGGTGTCATGTACTGGGTTGGTGACTATTGATCAGAGGAAGTCATGTACTGGGTTGGTGACTACTGATCAGTGGGTGTCATGTACTGGGTTGGTGACTACTGATCAGCGGGAGTCATGTACTGGGTTGGTGACTACTGATCAGGGGGTGTCATGTACTGGGTTGGTGACTACTGATCAGAGGAAGTCATGTACTGGGTTGGTGAATACTGATCAGGGGGAGTCATGTACTGGGTTGGTGACTACTGATCAGGGGGTGTCATGTACTGGGTTGGTGAATACTGATCAGGGGGAGTCATGTACTGGGTTGGTGAATACTGATCAGGGGGAGTCATGTACTGGGTTGGTGACTACTGATCAGGGGGTGTCATGTACTGGGTTGGTGACTACTGATCAGAGGAAGTCATGTACTGGGTTGGTGAATACTGATCAGGGGGAGTCATGTACTGGGTTGGTGAATACTGATCAGGGGGTGTCATGTACTGGGTTGGTGACTACTGATCAGAGGGAGTCATGTACTGGGTTGGTGACTACTGATCAGGGGGTGTCATGTACTGGGTTGGTGACTACTGATCAGGTGGAGTCATGTACTGGGTTGGTGACTACTGATCAGGGGGTGTCATGTACTGGCTTGGTGACTACTGATCAGGGGGAGTCATGTACTGGGTTGGTGACTACTGACCAGAGGAAGTCATGTACTGGGTTGGTGACTACTGATCAGAGGAAGTCATGTACTGGGTTGGTGACTACTGATCAGGGGGAGTCATGTACTGTGTTGGTGACTACTGACCAGAGGGAGTCATGTACTGGGTTGGTGACTACTGATCAGGGGGGTCATGTACTGGGTTGGTGACTACTGATCAGGGGGAGTCATGTACTGGGTTGGTGACTACTGATCAGGGGGAGTCATGTACTGGGTTGGTGACTACTGATCAGAGGAAGTCATGTACTGGGTTGGTGAATACTGATCAGGGGGAGTCATGTACTGGGTTGGTGACTGACCAGAGGGAGTCATGTACTGGGTTGGTGACTACTGATCAGGGGGAGTCATGTACTGGGTTGGTGACTACTGATCAGGGGGAGTCATGTACTGGGCTGGTGAATACTGACCAGGGGGAGTCATGTACTGGGTTGGTGACTGACCAGGAGGAGTCATGTACTGGGTTGGTGACTGACCAGGGGGCATCATGTACTGGGTTGGTGACTGACCAGGGGGCGTCATGTACTGGGTTGATGAATACTGATCAGGGGGAGTCATGTACTGGGTTGGTGACTGACCAGGAGGAGTCATGTACTGGGTTGGTGACTGAACAGGGGGCATCATGTACTGGGTTGGTGACTGACCAGGGGACATCATGTACTGGGTTGGTGACTGATCAGGGGGAGTCATATACTGGGTTGGTGAATACTGACCAGGGGGCTTCATGTACTGGGTTGGTGACTGACCAGGGGGAGTCATGTACTGGGTCGGTGACTGTGTCGAGGGTGGCATCTGTGGTGTCATTACTGTTCCACAGCTGGTGCCACTGAAACATCAAAGCAATTAATTTTTATTTTAGTAGAGCCACTTTGTCTCACAACATTCTAGTTTCTGAGATGAGACTAGGTTTGAATATTCTTTCAAGAAGTCTTGAAAAATGTTCACACCTGAACACTAGTCATTAAAGTCAGACAATATAGCACAAAATCACCTTATTTGACAGAGGAAGGACTGAACCTTGACAATCAGTCACTGCATCACAGAGAGTTGTTAGTTCAGCATTATATTTGCAGACACATGCTCTCTGTCACAACAGGACTGTTCATTGCCAAGCTACTGTACAAGCAAATGAGCCCATATGCCATATCATCATCTACTATTCATTTATGTAATTTGTAGTTTTTGTACCCTAACTAAATATGGCATCATATATTCAGTATTAACAATTGGTTACATGGTCATTTTCGAGGAGTAACTGCCTTAAAAATGATCACATTATACAAACCAGCTATTGGCTGTGGTTTATAACCACGGGGAACATATGTGTATTACTGGGTGTGCTAGTTGCTGAAATCATTTATGGTTTCAGCCTGAACTTGCGACTTGTTTACTTTGTTCCAGTGTATCATTGTCTCTACAAAATATGAGTATTTAAATTGACTGGTGTGGCTTGTAGGTACTGCCTAGCACCTGGTGTTGTTTGCTTACTTTGTGATGTAGCTTGTAGGTACTGCCTAGCACCTGGTGTTGTTTGCTTACTTTGTGATGTAGCTTGTAGGTACTGCCTAGCACCTGGTGTTGTTTGTTTAGTTTGTGATGTATAGCTTGTAGGTACTGCCTAGCACCTGGTGTTGTTTGTTTACTTTGTGATGTAACTTGTAGGTACTGCCTAGCACCTGGTGTTGTTTGTTTAGTTTGTGATGTAGAGCTTGTAGGTACTGCCTAGCACCTGGTGTTGTTTGTTTACTTTGTGATGTAACTTGTAGGTACTGCCTAGCACCTGGTGTTGTTTGTTTAGTTTGTGATGTATAGCTTGTAGGTACTGCCTAGCACCTGGTGTTGTTTGTTTACTTTGTGATGTAGCTTGTAGGTACTGCCTAGCACCTGGTGTTGTTTGTTTACTTTGTGATGTAGCTTGTAAGTACTGCCTAGCACCTGGTGATGTTTGTTTACTTTGTGATGTAGCTTGTAGGTACTGCCTAGCACCTGGTGTTGTTTGTTTACTTTGTGATGTAGCTTGTAGGTACTGCCTAGCACCTGGTGTTGTTTGTTTACTTTGTGATGTAGCTTGTAGGTACTGCCTAGCACCTGGTGTTGTTTGTTTACTTTGTGATGTAGCTTGTAGGTACTGCCTAGCACCTGGTGATGTTTGTTTACTTTGTGATGTAGCTTGTAGGTACTGCCTAGCACCTGGTGTTGTTTGTTTACTTTGTGATGTAGCTTGTAGGTACTGCCTAGCACCTGGTGTTGTTTGTTTACTTTGTGATGTAGCTTGTAGGTACTGCCTAGCACCTGGTGTTGTTAGTTTACTTTGTGTGATGTAGCTTGTAGGTACTGCCTAGCACCCGGTTGTGTCACCAGATGGCAGCATGTACCCCTGCTTGGTGGTGGCCGTGGGTGGTGTGTTTGCCATTTCAGGAGGAGGAACATATGACTGCAATAAATGGGGCAAGTTATATGAAAACAAAACAAGCATTTAGCATATTATAAACAACAGTAACATCCTGGTAAAACAGTTTAATTAAAAGGTTCACTCTTGCAGGAACTTGCCAGAAAACGAGATCATATTCCAAGATGCATTAAATGTGTTTAACTTGTAGCTGTTATTCTCAAGTCACCCGTCTTAATAATTGTAGTAGCAACACAACAATAACAAAGTATCATCATTACAGCAAGGAAATACCAAAGTTTTAGGGTAAGGTTGGGACAAAATTCGATCTGTATTACACATTTTTAATACTCAAGCCTTTTTCTGCGATTTGATTCAATATTCAAAAAGTTGCAGCTATATAAACCAATACTGCTGGAATAGTTTCCTTCATGTCCTCCGCCGCAAACTTGGTCCCGGACGATCTTTTCTTTCCGACCTAATTATGAAAATGACAACATACAACAGCCAAACCACTAATCACATTTTATAAGCATATACACACACTAGGTTACAAAATAAAATCACTAACATTGCTGAAACAAACAAAATTCTGAAAACAAACTCGCCCGAAACTCGCCGGCAATTCAACATACGTGTTACATATGTTTCCCATCAAAGTATTACTTTTGTATGCTATACTATCAAATGCTATTAAAAATCCTGAAATCTGGATAGAGTGCTCAAGATAAACCCACCTTAGATGGGATGCCACTTGCAACAAACCCAGTGACAGGGGGTGGGAGAGGGTGGGCCGGTGAAGTCAGCTGAGAGGGTAACTGGGAAGGTGGAGGGAGAGAAGACATAGCCATGGCCATGGATGGATGCAGCTTGAGGTCTGACATCTCCAAACTCCTTGGATGCTGAAAACAAAACAATAGTCTTAGTTATACAACTCTCACCATGCAATAACTTCGTTCTCACATAAGTTGCTGCGTTGCATTTTAGAGTTTGTTCTTATCCAAATGTCCATGGTTGCATCTTACGACAACTCTACAGTGTTCCCCTGGGTAAAAAGAAAGGTGGTAGGATAAGATCAGCAAGTGCTGAAGGCATGATGTGATATTACAGGGGGCAGAAATAAATCAATATAACAGGTAAATGTGTTTGTAGCATTACTTGTGAATAGAGCAGAGACCAAAGAAATAGCTGTGACCCATTGTGAGGCAACAATTTTGGGATATTATAGGTAGACAAGAACTCGTCTCCCCTTCGATGGGGCAGGCGATTTCAGGCATCTTGCAGGCTATGCAGTTCCGTCATGGATAAGAACTCGTCTATTTTGTGTACATCCGTTTATTCACAGAGAACAAATGATGGAACTGCATGTGGAAAGATAGGATAGAAGAAGCATATTAGTCTCTAATAGGCAAGGTGGTGTAAAAAAGCGAGGTGGTTCTTCATATAGCAGAGGGAACACTGCTCTGTCATGCTCCTGTCTAACTCCTGTGATGAAATATTACAAAGACAAAAGTATGGAAATAATAATAATGAAACCTATAGCAAATCCAAATATACCCAGAAGGGGAGGGAAGGGTGAGATAGGCATTGATGCAGCTTATCTTAAATGTCTTACTTAAAAACGACATTTGCTTCAGGTATCCTCAAGTAAACACATGCTCTCTCACCTTGCGTTACATCTGTCTTAGCTGCTTCTTGTAGCTGCTGTGCAATATTTGTATGTGCCAAGTGATCTGTCATTCCATGCTTGTCGGAGGCCACTTCTTGCATCATGGTTCACCTGAATCTGAAGGCAATTTTAAGACATTCTGTTATAAATTTACTGTTATCTCAAGTAACTGAAAGTAGATAGAAAGTGATGCATGTCTTCAAAATGTGACAGAAAGAGTTCATATTAGTCACTGTGCCACACAGTGCGGAATCAGAATTATGCACTTTTTTGAAATACGATATTTCATTATGTTGATTACTTCTTATACTAAACCAGTATATAAAACTAATGAATTTGGTCAATGTAAATTGATTACATTCATTGCTGCCAAAGGCATGGCTGGGCAGTTTCAAAACCTTCATTTTTTTGACAGATATTGCATCTGATAGCATGTGCGGGCATACCATATCATCTCTCCATTTGTTTGAATCATTATTAGTAAATTAGCATTCTTAAAAAAATAAAAAATTGATATTTGTTTACAATTTCAAAAACAGTTTTCAGCATTGTGTGAACAATAAATGACACCAGATTTGTGATTTTTATGAATTTTCCAAAACATACTGATCCCATTCAACATGTTTCAGCAAATAGATATCCATAATGTTACTGTCTGAGGTATCAGCTTGTAAGGTCGTCCCCGTCTTCGTCTTATGTGGGCGCGCAACGCAATGGAGGTAATCGAGGGGAAGTCTTACCTCACAAAGTGTTGACACTTCGCTCGCCAAGCCGTGTCGTGCCGTTCACCACGTTGTTTGAAGATCCCTCACGGCTAAGGGTGTGTGGATTGTCAATCATGACAAAACAACGTTTTCCAGATTCGCATTGACGTAGACTTTATTACATCAGCGTCAATATACAATCATACAACGCTCTTGTAGCATCAACTTGTTCGTGTCTGACTTTTACATTTAAAATGTCCGGTTTTTAGAAGTCGAAAAATAAAGCAGACTGTACATCGCCGTGATGTACAGCTACCGAAATTTAGCGATGTCAAATATGGGAAAACGTTTTCATAGTTTTCCTTGGAGAGCGTCAAACGTCTCTCTTTTAGTGTAATTCGTGCCGCCCTCCTCGATCTTCTAAATTGTGCCTCTTTTAAACTAATTTGCCATGGTGGTAAACCACGCCCATGAATCGACTATAATTTGGGTTTTAATACGTAAAACATCCAAACGCACAATACAAGAGTTGGAGGCATTATGCGTCTACGCATGCGCGATTTTATGTCGTCATAACTTTGGGGATGAGGGTGTATCGACCACGTGAGAGGGTACGCATGTATTAGCATATTTCCCCTACATCTAAAAACCGGATATGGTCAAGAATCTAGGAAGGTCAGTCCAACGTCAGACCAACGTCTGTGCCAGTTCCCGGCTATGACCCTTGTGTCTCCTGGAGATGTCTTTCAACATTAATCTTATCGTGCCCTGTCAGCATCCCGGCTATGACCCTTTGGAACTATGTCTGAACTGTTTTCCTGCCGGTCAACCGGATATCTCTCGTGTCTAGCACCGTCCAGCACCATTAATCTTAGACAAATCCTAACAGCATTTATTCTCATTGTGAATCTGGATTTTCGTTAAATGCTTATATAATAATAATAATAATTTCTAATAGCTAATAGGATACTGCTAATATACTACTAATAATAATTAACTAAATTAGCTAATACAGGCAGGTCTGTTACAAGCTGCCTTTTTTTTTAAACCAATAATGAATAAAAATAGTGTGCTGCCTGTGGCACTGATAGTGGAACTGCTAGTAATCTTATACTTAACTGGCCTAAATTATTATGGCCTTTTAAAACCGTTTTTTCACCTTATATCGATGTGTATGTGTTCGCAGTGTGATTCTACATCACTTCCGGTACAAAGAAGTCAGATTAAACAATTTTAATTTGTGTTTTAGAACAATTAAAACACGCCAAGTCGAAAGAAATTGCCTCCGTGATTCCGGTGCCTCTGGGAGGCGCCTACAGCATATTTGTGGTTGTGACATCGCGTTGTTTAATTCGACTCGGCATGTTTAAATTGTTCTAAAATCAATAGAATCACATTACGAACACATACACATCGATATAAGGTGGAAAAAACGGTTTAAAAGGCCGTAATAATTTAGGCCAGTTAAGTATAAGATTACCAAACTGCTCTCTGTGAATAGTGTGGTCCAATAAATTACTGGTTCAAAAAGTAAAAGTCAGCAAAGACTGCCGACCGAAATCACCCGGCCGAATTCACCAGTTACGTAGATGTAAATAATATATTGCTTGAGTCTAAAGTAATGAACACGAGCACAGCATGTGAGTCTGTGACAACTGTCACTATCAGGACGGATCCAATTGGATGGGCGATAATACAATTACTTATTGCGCTACGTAAACATTAATTTATTTTATAACGTATGAATAGATTAAATTACTGTTAGCTCAAACCAAACAGTACCATCAATGCAACCGGATTGAAAGAAATCACGAAAAGAAAATGTTATACCTTGTAATTCGCGAAGCCCATAAACTTAGAAATGTGGCAAAGATTTGCTGACAAGCCACTAGGCGGCACTACCCAGCAAACAAGGAACCATTTCTGAACCAGTTGACACGTGTCATACTGGTTCATAATTGGTACCGCTCCACCAGTACGTGTTTTCATGTGTATTCACGTGAATACACCTGTTCTGTCTGTTGTCACGAGTTTGACACGTGTCGTACTGGGTCAGAACTGGTACGGTTTCACTGGTACGTGTCTTCACGTGAATTCACGTGATCTGTCACGTGTTTAACTGGGGAAACTGGTACGGTTCTATCCGTACGAGTATTCACGCGAATTCACGTGTTCATACACGTGTCTAACTGGGGAAACTGGTACGGTTCTAGTGGTACGAGTATTCACGCGAATTCACGTGTTCATACACGTGTCTAACTGGGGAAACTGGTACGGTTCTATCCGTACGAGTATTCACGCGAATTCACGTGTTCATACACGTGTCTAACTGGGGAAACTGGTACGGTTCTAGTGGTACGAGTATTCACGCGAATTCACGTGTTCATACACGTGTCTAACTGGGGAAACTGGTACGGTTCTAGCGGTACGAGTATTCACGCGAATTCACGTGTTCATACACGTGTCTAACTGGGGAAACTGGTACGGTTCTAGCGGTACGAGTATTCACGTCAATTCACGAGTTCATTCACGTGTCTAACTGGGGAAACTGGTACGGTTCTAGCGGAACGAGTATTCACGTTAATTCACGTGTTCATTCACGTGTCTAACTAGGGAAACTGGCACGGTTCTAGCGGTACGAGTATTCACGCGAATTCACGTGTTCATTCACGTGTCTGACTGGGGGAACTGGTACGCTTCTAGCGGTACGAGTATTCACGTTAATTCACGAGTTCATTCACGTGTCTGACTGGGGGAACTGGTACGCTTCTAGCGGTACGAGTATTCACGTTAATTCACGTGTTCATTCACGTGTCTAACTGGGGGAACTGGTACGGTTCTAGCGGTACGAGTATTCATGTTAATTCACGAGTTCATTCACGTGTCTAACTGGGGAAACTGGTACGGTTCTAGCGGTACGAGTATTCACGTTAATTCACGAGTTCATTCACGTGTCTAACTCGGGAAATTAGTACGGTTATAGCGGTACGAGTATTCACGCGAATTCACGTGTTCATTCACGTGTCTAACTGGGGAAAGTGGTACGCTTCTAGCGGTACGAGTATTCACGGGTTTATTCACGTGTGTGACTTAGGAAACTTGTACGGTTCTAGCGGTACGAGTATTCACGTTAATTCACGAGTTCATTCACGTGTCTAACTGGGGGAACTGGTACGCTTCTAGCGGTACGAGTATTCACGCGAATTCACGTGCTCATACACGTGTCTAACTGGGGACATTGGTACGGTTCTAGCGGTACGAGTTTTCACGTTAATTCACGAGTTCATTCACGTGTCTAACTGGGGGAACTGGTACGGTTCTAGCGGTACGAGTATTCACGTTAATTCACGTGTTCATTCACGTGTGTGACTGAGGAAACTGGTACGGTTCTAGCGGTACGAGTATTCATGTTAATTCACGAGTTCATTCACGTGTCTAACTGGGGAAACTGGTACGGTTCTAGCGGTACGAGTATTAACGTTAATTCACGAGTTCATTCACGTGTCTAACTCGGGAAATTAGTACGGTTATAGCGGTACGAGTATTCACGCGAATTCACGTGTTCATTCACGTGTCTAACTGGGGAAACTGGTACGGTTCTAGCGGTACGAGTAACAAAGGTTCGGCAAGTGCATTTTTTAAAAACGAAAGTTACGGTTTTGGGTTCATTTGCGCATCATATGTACCCCTAGATGATGCTCTTGATAGGTTCAGCATTTTGGAGCCAGACAATCATGTATTGATATGTGCAGGGGAGAGAGAAGACGTGAACAGACAACCGAGGTATCGTTCGCTGCTGCTTAAAAGATGGTTCCAATATATCTCTTCAACTTCACTGTCATGCTTCTCTGCACGAAAACACGATTACCACAGGGGGACGAAGAGGCTCACAGCTCAGGACGGATATCAGTTGATGAACCAACACAAAATAAAAACTCATAGTGTTCCAGCAACTCATACAACATGTTTCAGGAATAGTCACCCCTCTGGGCATTGCCACTGCATATCATGTGTAAAACCAGACACGGAGCAATTAAAGCATTGATCACATTGAATAAAAGACTTGGTACAGGAATCAATTATAACACTCTTAAACGTCAGCTAACGTCACAATATGCCACCATCATGCAACAGATAGAGCAAGACATTCCGGAGAACAAAAAATATGTCTCACAATCAACGTATCTTTGCAATGGACAAACTGGATAGGAAAAGGAAGACATTAGAAGGCGGTACCTTCAATGCAACAACTGCAATCATTGTCGATAATATCGGCAATGTGACGTCTGGTGAGGATGCCAGACGATTTAAGGATGTGAGTATTCCAATCGTAACATCATGTAGAAGGAAAACACTGTCATTTCTAACACAGCCATTCCGGTGTGATACATTTCTGCCAGATATAGATCTCACCAACATCTAGATGGTTGGGACGTTAGATATAGTTCAACTGTCAACCTTCCAGTAAGAATTATTTTAACAATGTTTCGTACCTTCAAACAGATGAACAAACATAACTGTCGTGCTGTTTGTGTCTGGTTTGCTTCAACTTCTCAACGATAAATAGATTCATGGGGAAATCATTGTTCCTTGTTATGGTTACGAGCGAGACATGATTGTTTACGCACTAGCTATTTAACATAGGCCTAATGATGAAAGTATTGTCATTGTGGATTGTTAATCTGGAAATACATTTATACAAGTTACTCATACACGAGTGCTGTATCAAAGCAATGTACTTCATATATTAAATTTTTGTTAAAACAGTTATTAAATGTACACACAACGAATTTCGTGTTTTTTGATTGGTGGTTCTGTTTTTGGGAGTAGGGTAGGGGAAGGGAATCACGTGTATTTCCGTTCAGCAGTTGTGTATTCTAATATATTATGTTTCCTACATATTAAATACACAGAAGAAACTAATGTACAAATGTAACGCAGGCAAATAATTTAAACAAAGAAATATGTTGCACGCACGCACGCGCACAAGCACGCACGCACGAACACACACACATTAATACTGATAAAACTTATCGAATTATTACTGGTAAAAAGCAGCAAAGAAAGGAGAACACAACCCAAGTCCTGCGATGTTGCTCAGTGAGGAAAACTATCATATCACAACAATCTCTCCCTATATGCATTATCCAACTTAGTGGATCGAATGACATGCTCTTGTCATGATTGCAGTGGTAAGTTTATTGCTTTTGCGACTCCTGCTGACATCAATGCGTGCGTTTAATTTGCGTTCTCCCAGGAGGGTGCTTTTCACAGCTGCAGTGGAGGATAATTACCCTCACAAATGGGCAGTGTGTAGATTGTTTCAGGCGTGTGCTGTTCAGTAGTTTAGTTTGACTTTGATTATAAAACAAGTTGCAGGTTACAAATCAACCTTCAGTAATTTAAGTGTTTTAGAGAACATAAATTCAATTCACTTTCACCTCTTTGAAATACAGTTTTATGTTATTTAAAGTTGGGCGACCAGCTAGAAAGTTCTACTTCTGTGACATTACATTACGCTTGGATTAAATTATTTCATGTTTACTACACATATAAATCGAATGCCTTTCAGTAGTAATAAGCCATATTATCACAGCAACACATTAAATACACCATATGTACAATATATATACATACATATACATACATACATACATACATACATACATACATACAACGATCAAAAGACACCTGAAGCTAGGCTACACACAGCGCTATACCACATCTAAAGTGCCCGTATAAGGCGGGTGGCCTCTGGGTAGGGTAACCGTCGATGAATGTAGCATGAAACAAGAAAACATACGAACAGTAAACATCATTTTATTTACGAAGAACAAAGACATCAAGAGTGGTCTGGCGTTATCTGTCAATAGCCTTGCTGCCGACCTGCTGTATCAACTCTCTGGGTCAACAGCGCCATCGGAGAAGGGTAATTTGTGGCCACGGCGCAGTCCAACAACTCGGTGCAATTCTGGCCGGTGGCCGCATTAACCGGGGGTCCGCTAGTTAGGTGTAGTTTTAAATTACAAAACATCAACATTAAAAACAATGTTTACCTGATCTTCTGCATCTGACTTGTAGACAGACATCTGACACGTTCATGTCCTGATTGTGCCAGAGCAGCAGGGGTTCTCATTAGTCACAGTCCACGCAGAGGCATATATGCTGTTTGATAAGTCGACAATGCCAGCTAGCCACGGCGGCTGGTGCAATAAACAGGCCCAGTGTGAGACAACTCGGCCCCCTCCTACAGACAACTCGGCCCGTGTGTTTGTATAAGTATCATAGCGAACTATTATTGACATTGGGAAGGGTTTTTAGGAGGAAATTAACCTACCTAAAGAACGGTCAATAATAATAAAAAGATAGTATGACAAGAGGCCCTAGCTGCATTAGTCAGGACATATCGTCCAAGATAGGCCATGTCGTTATGCAGCAAAGGTTTGGCAGTAAATATAATTTTGTATATCCTTCAAAAATATGAATATATGCAAAACTAATTTAATACCTATCGCATTAATTGTGATGAATATAATTTGTAGATAATTTGGGCGAGTTTAGATGTGTTTATATTTATTAAATGTTTCCAATATATTCTGTGCGCCACTGTAATCCGATTGTCCCGCGGTCCGCCATAGGGCCTACTAAAACACAGCGAAGGGTGTACCTACATAATATTCTCTGAAAATAAGTGTTTTTAAAAACAAATATGAAAAAAAACTAATCTTTAGAAGAAACAGTTCGAACACCCAAAGAAATTCCAGTTTGTGAAAATATATTAAATACAATATTAGTATATATTTTGTAAGAAAACTACACCAAAGCCTTTTTCTCGCATAGTTAAATTTGGATTGAACTGTCAATGAACTCCAGGGTCCTTAAATTTAGCCTAGCCTAATGATACCCATGGAGAGGCTTCAGTGATTACATCCCTAGTGACACCATCTGCTAGTCATTTAACAGCAGGCCAGGAACACTGAAGGTGACCTGTTTCCCTGCCTCTCGACAACGTTGACAGTTACAAGGACTTAGAGAGTAGCACAGCTACTCAAGTGGAGAAGGTACGTTTATTTAATCATTTATTTTGTGGTAAACCTTTGTACATTTCTAGCTTAACAAAGATATATTTGTGGCATGAATTTATTATATATATGTGTGTGTGTGTGTGTGTGTGTGTGTGTGTGTGTGTGTGTGTGTGTGTGTGTGTGTGTGTGTGTGTGTGTGTGTGTGTGTGTGTGTGTGTGTGTGTGTGTGTGTGTGTGTGTGTGTGTATTATTTGCACAATAACTTTACCATACAAAGTAAAGACAAACCGTTGCCAATTACACAAAGGTAAATGGGAAATTAGAATATATGAGGGTATAGGCAAGTAATCTTAAATCATGTTATAGGATTTATTATTGTGTTTCTATTAAGAACAGGCTCACAGCTCCAGGACATAGATGAGCGGACACCTTTGCGATGGAGGCAAGCTGCACGACCTAATGCAACCCCCGAAGGAATAGCCTTATACATCAGTAATAATAAGTATATTTTTGTTATTTTCTTAAGTATGTAGTCATTTTTATGGAGTCGCGTGTGGCTGAAATCACCTGAAGTTATATAGGGATGTGCCAGGCGCGCGAGGATGATAATATTATGTAGTACGTGCATGCTATTTAATTATAATTTATGTAAAATCTGTTTTTAATGCGCACATGCTATATGTGGACCTGATAATTATGATGGATGATGTTTTGCCTTCTCTTCGTTTAGGTAAATTTTCTGACTGTGCAGCCAGGCACCAGTACGAAAAGCAGGAATATCGTGAGAACGATGTTTGAAAAACTGGCTGTGCTGCAGGTCCTAAATTTATTTAGTGCTCGTAGCCAGTCACGCCGGGTCATCCTGAATGGCGTCACAACGAATAAAACAAAACGATGCTTCGTGTCGCTGACGCTGTACACATGTATAACGAGTGAGTATGCATAGTGTGTTTATATAAACGGATACTGGATCAGGTCATAAGTAAACATTATGCGAATAGAAATACATGGGCTTGAGTGCAATACATAAAATACCATTACAGCAATTATGGGGTACAAATAAAAGAATAATTAAGTGGGTAATACAAATAAATAAATTAAATAAATGAATAAATAAGTCGTGATATTTTCTGAATGTTATTAAATTAATTATTAAAAATAGGGTATAAATACACTACAAATATCATATGTACAATTGTGAGTTTTATCGAATAGTTATAACATTCACATAAATATAAGTTTTGCAAAAACTAATAAAAACCGATAGCAACAATCTCCATGTATGTGCACATTTAATATGGAAATTGTAGGTACAGTTTTCTGTATTGATACATTCTTCACGTGACGTATTTACCCCATACTAAATCTCTCCCCAGGGATTCAACGTGTTGCTCAGGGAACTGAACTCTCACACAGCCTGAAATAAAAAATCTTAAATAAATGTGTAAACTATTTCAATGTCCACGCCATGCTCATCAAGATCAGCGGCTCTACAGAATGGTTGGAAGAGTGGCTATATGTGATTCTTGAAGCTCGTGGGTTCTGTCGCGAGTGGAGGAGGTGTATGCACTGTACATATCGGTGGTACGGCGAAATCAGTTTAGAGCTTACTTCAGCTAACTTCATACAAAGCGTAAGAAATCTGTCGAGGGACTTGAACATAGTGGCATGCTTGGGGGGGGGGGGGCATTTCAACCACGCCTACGTGTTTAACATTGAAAGTGATTCTTCCAATCTGTAATGCAACTTTGTTCTTCTGTTATAGGAGCCGGCCGACGGCTCGACATACCCAGTGGGGATTTGTTCAGAGACACAGCAGAAGTACTGAAGTCTTATTCAAAAAGGAAAGACGTTAAGGTAGATACACAATAGACATTTTAGAGACATAATATGAATTCCTCAATACATGTTTCAGCTATACCTATCTCAAATTTAGCTAATAACCCATAGTTAATCGTATATCAAAAGTGGTGTGTGTGTGCGCGCGCGCGTGTGTGTATATGGACATGTGTGTGTATCTTTTTTTATTCTGGGTAAATACAAATAAGCCTTGCTGTGTTAATTCCCAATTGAACATACGCCAGATTTTAATTAAAAATTAATTAATTGAAAGTTGACCAAATGGTACGATTTATGGCTAGAATTATTCGTCTTGACCATGATGTCAAAGAAATGCGTGATTCATCATATCAGACAGAAATTTTAGTTTCCCAAATGACTAAATACATTATTTGAACGTATATGTTACTTGCAGGTGGCAGCGGACTTGCAAGGTGGTGGCGAACTCGACCTAGGCCATGACGTAGTTGTCGACAGTGATGCGAGCGGCGAATAATATGGCTACACCCCTTCTGGACTTCCCCTACTGTTAGTGTAGAAGAGAGTTGATGGCAGCCTGGTTGTTAGGTGCATGTTTGACAGTTATTTGTAGACTATTTTAGTTGGCTAGGCACACTGAGGACGTGATGTTTAACTATTATAAGCTATTATTTGCTTTAAATAAAAATTGTTGTGTCCAACTAGTTGGTCTGTCTTAATCTATACTAGGTATCAGTTGACTTCTGCGTCGGACCGTGTCTACACACCAAATGTGTTCATAGAATCCTGTGAATTCACGTACGACAATCGGGTGAATACACGTACAGAAACACGTGATTTTAGTGACGTAATCACGTGTCGATACACCAAATGTGTTCATAGAATCCCGTGAATTCACGTACGGCAATCAGGTGAATACACGTACAGAAAACACGTGATTCTCACGAATGGAAAAACTCGTGATTTCACGAGCAGTAAACACGTGTCGACACACAAAATTTGTTGACAGAATCGCGTGAATTCACGTACGGCAATCAGGTGAATACACGTGGAGAAAACACGTGTTTTTCACGAATGGAAAAACTCGTGATTTCACGAGCAGTAAACACGTGTCGACACACCAAATTTGTCGACAGAATCCCGTGAATTCACGTACGGCAATCAGGTGAATACACGTGCAGAAAACACGTGTTTTTCACGAATGGAAAAACTCGTGATTTCACGAGCAGTAAACACGTGTCGACACACCAAATTTGTCGACAGAATCCCGTAAATTCACGTACGGCAATCAGGTGAATACACGTGCAGAAAACACGTGTTTTTCACGAATGGAAAAACTCGTGATTTCACGACCAGTAAACACGTGTCGACACACCAAATTTGTCGACAGAATCCCGTGAATTCACGTACCGAAAACACGTGAATTGAGCCAGTTGAACTCGTGAATTCACTTACTGAACACGTGAAATCACGGGTCGTTGTTTGCTGGGTATCAGCAATGTCAGTGCTATCATCTGTTGGATACTGTCGTCTAATTGTTCTGAGAATGACGATAAAAACGTGTGCTCTTGCCATTTTACAGCTTCTCGTAACAATCAGACTTCACACAGTTAGATCATTAATCGGTGTAATTATAAATGGTTTAGTTAATTCTATTTTCGTCGTACATGACCTATAATATGCATGGGGTGCCGGCGTATAGGCGTAAACAATAGTCAATACCGAAGGCAATGCTAAGTTGTTTTCTTAGGCAAGTGACGCACGATTTAGCCAGTCTTGCCATGCGTGTAAGTTCATTGATTTGAATGATATGTAATGTTTAAATACTCATAATAATTTTATTTAACCGATCTGTCATTCTGTGCTGTCAGATTATACCTGCCCCTTGGCCTATGGCTATGCCTAGGCCCAAGGCCAAGCCCAGTCAGGCATTGCTGTTTTCAATATTGACATTCGCTTGTATTTATTATTTATTTGTGGTATTTATATTTTGATGCAATTTATTTATTTTGATCGTCTTTTATGACATTGTTGTGAATAAAATATCACCACAACTATTATAATAGTGCAATTACTTGTAGAAATGTAAACATAACTAAGAATTTGTATTTGTTATTTCTAGTTTATTTATTAAATGCTTGGGATGGATATACAATCATTCTGACATAATGTGTTTGATTAATTATTGTAGTTATTACATACACTTTGAATTGTTTTATTTGCATATAAGTCCGTGATAAATTAAGCTGTGGACAGCAGAGTCAGATATTGTAATCACCAGCTAGAATCATCATAATTCACATAAGGAACATCTACGTACAGCGCCAGTGTTAGGAAATTGTGTCTTTTGTTGGGCCCATTTACTTCCGGTTGCGCATTACTTCCGGTTCCGGCTGCGCTTTGCTTCCGGTTCCGGATTACTTCCGGTTGCGCATTACTTCCGGTTCCGAATTACTTCCGGCTCCGGTCGCGTATTTATTCAGGTTCCGGTTGCGCATTACTTCCGTTTCCGGTTGCGTATTACTTCCGGTTCCGGTTGCGCATTACTTCCGGTTCCGGTTGCGCATTACTTCCGGTTCCGGTTGCGCATTTACTTCCCGTTCCGGTTGTGCATTACTTCCGGTTCCGGTTGCGCAGTTAAATCCGGCTAGGGTTTCGCAGTTACTTCTGTTTCCGGTTGCGTAGTAGGTAATGGACGATTATTGAGATTGACACATTGAATACTTGTCATTTCCTGGGATGAATTGTTCAACATAACATATAATATTAACATATAATGTATGGTTATCAAAAGGAAATCCCTACTTGGTACAGCATTCTGTAAGTTTTCTCGAAACAGCAACACTAAGAGAAAAATATAGAGGTCATCAGAATACATGAAGTGCTTAACCAAAAACATTACGCTAAATTAGACACACAAGTGTACCCAAAAGCTTCAGTCCGCATTTCGACAACACTAGATAAACTACGTCGAACAGGGGTGTTATTCATGAACCGAGACAATGACGTTGTCTTGGACAATTTCTGTACGTCGGAATATAACGCGAAAATCGCTATGAAAACCCGACTGCTGGTCACCGAGATTAGACAACGAAACAAACAAAGCGCCGATCATTCATCTTATCGGTCATTCAGTTGTATTTCGTACGTACTGTAAACTTACCTTTAGTTCAATGTCAAAAGTGTCCAATCCAACGATATATAAGCACAAACTTCATCAGTAGTAAACAGCTACGATGTCCAAGGCGCCGACATTTCTGAAGGTTCACAGATGATGAAATTCAATCACGAAAAACTAAACAAATTCAATCCCAAACCATGTCAAAATTACCCAGAATTCATAGCTGAGATATCAAAGCATCCGTCGGAATTAGTCTCTTAAGTATCCGCAAGATGGGGCCACCGTTAGAGGCTTTATCTCTTTCGGACAAAGGGCTTGCTAAACCAAGCCAGGCTTCTTAATTAAGGTCACTGATATCACATTGGCTAATTTAGCTTCTCAAGCAGTAACTTACATGAACATAATGGAGGAAAGAACTGATGGAAAAAGTATTTGAGAAAGTATTTGAAACATCAAATACTTTAAGGACAGTATTTAAATCCAAATACTTTCAATTTCTAAATGTCAAATACAAATACTTTAAAAAAAGTATTTAATACTTTCAAATACAAATGTATTTGACCCCATGTCTGCAACTGAAATAGTATTTTGTTAGTCTACACAAATGATAGTGTGATTATTAACCACTGAAGCTGTAAACCACTTAAAAATAATAAAATAAATCATAATTGACCTTAATTTTTTTTGCCTTTGCCTGCCACTTCTGTTATTGCACCGTTTTTTCTGTATCTCACTTTGAAGCCATTTTTAAAATAAATGATTTTCTGCATCAGATTCTTGTTCGAGAATCAGACGCCTTCTCGAAAATGTACATCTGTATGGATGAAGTGTACATTGGAGCAAAGTAAGCTTAAAATATGGTAATTTCGGTGGAAGAACTACAAAGACAAATTATTCGAGCTGAAACATTACTTTGTGCATAAAGGTATCTTTTTTGTCTGGCAATGTCATCACCATCAGTAAGGTTATTATTGATTATTTGACCCAGGTTTTTACACGTCATTGTATAAGGTAATGGACGATTATTGAGACTGACACAATGGATACTTGTCATTTCCTGGGATTTCCTGTTGATAACCATACAATAAGACTTGTTGATATTATATGTTAATATTATATATGTTTTGTTGAACAATTCATCCTACTTGGTACAGCATTCTGTAAGTTTTCTCGAAACAGCAACACTGAAAGAGAAAAATAGAAGTCATCAGCATATATGAAGTGCTTGATTAAAATGTCTCCATAAAGACAACATATTAGTAATTTGTTGAGATTTACACTTTAGTCATCCATCTATACATTGAAAGGGTGGGGGAGGATACCTCCATGTTTGACACCATTTGATACACTGAAATAGCTAGAAAAGTCCTTACACCATTTGACTGTAAGTTTCTGAGTGCTATACCAGTGGTAAAGACGGGGCACAATAAAGTAGGACAGCGACTGTGAGCCACAGTCAATGAGTTTAATAGCTTGCTATGATCCAAGTTGTCAAACACATTGGAGCCTTTGGAGTCACCCAACGTTGTGACATACGTAGAAGAGCCATTCGCAATACACTATCGAAAAAGTTCTTTTAACAGAAATGTGTGCATCTCATTAAAGTCCTGCTTTTGTAATCAAAATTGATTGGCACATGTAGTAACAAATATGGTAACCCTGGATAATCATTGACGACTCAAATAGTTTGCTAGCAACTGTGGCATGCACAATAAGTCTATAATTTGTTTATCTAACAAATCACCTGAGTTATTTATAATGATGGCAGCTATGACAGCAACCATCATTGTATCAGGTAAAAATACATGCATTAACATACTATTGTGTAGTGTATAACAGTGACATACAAACATGGAGTTTTTCATTCGCATACTTAAGATGTTCATTACTTGTAAGGTCGAAACCAGAGGCTTTTCCAATTGGCATAGTATTAAACTATATGAATAAGTTATGTTCCGTTCTGATCCAATTGCAAATTATGCTAACACAGACAAAAACAAAACTATGCTTACCTAAAAATTTTGAAGGTTCGTCAGCTGTGACATAGGAATCCGTGGGCATATCTACTGTCAGAATAGAAATCATTCATTGTAGTAATATTACTGCTTTAACACTTACTCAAAGAAACAAATGTCTTCGCAAAGTGTCATGCATCTACTGTTAAAAACAGGTTCAAAGTCGGAGGGAGTTAATTCAGTGCTTCTTAGAATAAGCCAAGGGCAAATGTGCGCTCAGAATCAGCAATTCTGAATTTGGATGACATCGCTCGATTGATATATATAGTACATTACTACAAATTCAGGCTATTATATGGCTTACTGTATGGCTAAGCCTAGAAAATTAATGCCTAATTAAGACTGATAGTTGCACATGTTACGCAATACGTTTTAACAATATTTGTAATGCTAAAAAAACGCATCGATCTGCATCTTGCAGTTGCAGCTGATTGGAACTTGGCTCTTACCTTCCACCCTGTTCACCAGGTTGGTGGTTTCCCCGATGATCCGTCTTATCACGTCTTCATACTGTTTCTCCGGAAGAGGGCACCCGCCCGCCATACTTCTGCCGCCCAGTTAGAAAGTATGTAGCAAATAAACAAAAAGGTATACATTAATGGCATAATGGTAAAAGTAAGTTCTTATATAGCGCTGTAGCCAATCCTCAGGACTACTCAAAACACTTAACACTACTTCCCTGGCAGACCTGATCAATCATACGCTATCTTAACTTCTCTAGGAAGCATCCAGCCACACTGCAATTAGTTTGCGAAGGCCGAAGGCTGCTCATACAAAAATATATAATATAAAAGAAACAATACAACAACATAACCATTTATTCTACAATGTTTGCACACTGATGATATTAAAACCGTATTGATATCTGAGAAACAATACAGTAAATCAATGAACTACAAGACAGGTATCTAAGTGTGTAATTTGTATGCTAGCCTATGTAATATAATAACATTGTAGAACATTGGCTGGCTATTGCACAACTTTACATATGCTGGAAATAAATACTGAGTTGAGAAGCTACAGTTTATAATAAAAAGCAAGACCATAACTATGACTAGTGGGTAAATGCTTCAAGGATGAAGCAGGACTGGGGTAATATGAATGGGAGTGGGACCACTACGGGGTAAATGCTTTGCAGCTGAAACACGTATGAGACACGAGTTAAAGTAAGGAGACAAGCCGCTTCCCCCCACCCCCTACCCCTTACCCACCCATCTCCTCCCGACCGTCCCCAGTCCAGCTGTCGTCCTCTCCCTTCCCCGTTCATTCATTTTTCCGGCTGAAATGTGCGCTGGCATGCTGTCCGTGGCAGGCTTGGCTCCGTGTTAGTCCTACCACCAATCAGAATTTGAGCCCAGGCCATCACCAGTGGTTGAATGTTCACCCCCCCCCCCGATTTTTCTGCATGTTTGCCTATTTTCCACCCCAAATCAAAATTATGCTTCATTTCGATACCGGGCGTGACTGTGAGATGTCTTGTCACGATATGCTGTCGAGTGAAGAATCCTGGAGGAACCGGTTGGTTGTCCACCACATTACAATGAACAATAAACTTCTATAATATAGTGTAGTTGCTTAGTTACTTAGACACTTATTTACCTAGTTACTTCGTTGTTTAGTTGCTTATTTGCTTAGTTTCTTATATACTTAGTACTTCCGGTTCCGGTTTCGCAGTTACTTCTGGTTCCGGTTGCGTAGTTACTATGTAGCAGAAGCGAAACGACAGCTCTCTAACCAAAAACGTTACGCTAAATTAGACACACAAGTGTACCTAAAATCTCCAGTCCGCATTTCAGCAACACTAGATAAACTACGTCGAATAAGGGTGTTATTCGTGAACCGAGACAATAACGTTGTCTCGGACAATTTCTGTACGTCGGAACTTTAACGCGAAAATCGCTATGAAAACCCGACTGCTGGTCATCCAGTTTGGACAACGAAACATAAACAAAGCTCCGATAATTCATTTTATCGCTCATTCAGTTGCATTTCGAACGTAATCTAAACTTAACTTTAGTTAAATGTCAACTCCAACGATATATAAGCACAAACTTCATCAGTACTAAATAGCTACGATGTCCAAGGCGCCGCCATTTTTGAAGGTCCACAGATGATGAACTTTAATCACGAAAAACTCAACTTTTTTCAATGCCAAGCCATGTCAAAATTACCCAGGATTCATAGCTGAGATATCAAAGATTGTATCCATGAGTCTGGCTTGCTCTCAGCCCATGTCCATATGTGGGGATAATGTACATAGCTATCTTGTATATTTTTATTTTAAACATGGCGCATGTCAGAAAGCAACTTTAAAGTTGCATTCTGACTTCCGCCATGTTTAAAATAAAATATTCCAGTAAACCAGCATTATCCATACACTATATATTGTTTTCCTCAACTACCTATCAACTTATTTTCACATAATATGCCATTTTAAGATAAAAAGGAGCAAGACGAAAAATTGTCCTGGTGAGCCTCACCAGTTAAAATTCACTGATTGGTTTAGACCTCGAAGAAGGGAATTCCAGTGAAAAGCGCTGTCAGGAAACCACACTAGGGCCACACTAAAAGGCGGATCACAATTGGCAGACCGCACGGAAACGACATACCACATTCACAAAGATGCCACCGCTCGATACGCTCCATATTTACGGCATGTCCAGTTGCCCACATACAAACTATCGCTGGCTACGCGCCTGTACGGTCAATGGCTAATTGAAGATGATTTAAATAACTAGGGTATTGTTGCCTAGTGGCGCCTCTAGCGACTAACGTGGATATGTGGAACCGCCTTTTAGTTTGTCACATCGTTTACTTACGTTGACCGGAGAGTTCCGATGGTAAAAATAGATCGACTTTTGGGAAATTCCAGAGCCGTTGTTTGTTGCAAACTTATATTTGATCAAATAACGTATAAAACCACAAAGTGAGACATGTGGTAGGAAGTATACTAATAAGCAAATATCGGTCATGGTGTACATTGACTTTTCTAAAATACGTTAAAAAGGGGAAATTATGTCAGAATGCAACTTTAAGCCCTTCAACTCTCTTCTCGGCGTAGTTCCGCAGTCGACCGACAGTCGGTTAAGCGAGACTAGTTCGGAGTTCCGCTGCCGCAATGCATCATGCGTAATGTCATAGGTCAATAGACATAAATACATTACATGTGCCAGTTTGAAATTCAAAAATTCGAGTTTGTCATCCTATTTCTTGATTTATGTAAATACAATTTATTTTGGATAATCTTTGCCGACATGAGTTTAACGAGTTTCGTTTGTGATTCTAAGACTAAGCGGCCATAGGAGGTGTTCTATCATCCCATGACTCACCACACTATTTCATGAAGACAGCTAAACTGCATCCCATCCATGAATATCCATAATAATCCCCATCAAATATGGGTGTGCATCAGGAAAGACAATGGTAAGATTATAAGCATTTACTGCACCTGTTTTGTTATGTACATATTGTATATTTATTGTAGTTGTTATAAATTACTACAAGATTGACAGACCAACATGATGTTACCCCAGGGAGAAAATAATCACAATTAAATAGTAATACGTACACAAATGAATACATTTATTTCATGTTGAAAACACATTGTACATAAAATGATGCAGTAGCTTAGGGTAAGAATGTAAATAAATAGTTTGGATGAAATAATGCAACAATAGGAAATCAATATTAAAAAAATTTGATTAGAGGCTAAATAATCTCAACTTTGAGGCTTTAAGTAGGGACCGGCAAATCCGCTAGGGGCGCGTCGGTAGGTCGGTGGAAATTTGTGTCCACTAGGTTTTTCTGCTCATGAGGGGAGGCCCAGGGAAACTCCCTTTAAGAGCCTCGTATTAATCGTATAACGGTGAAACCACATTTTTCTGAGACCCAAAATGTCAGAGAATGCAGCCGTGTGAATTGCAATATATTTTAGGTGGGTTATTTAATTTAGATTTGTATGAGTGAATATGCGCTATGCTCGGATAATTATATCTTCGTAGCACGCGGAGGACGTTTTCTGAAGTTTGGATAGTAGTTAGACGAATATTTAATAAGAAGACCCTGAACATTTCATATAAATCGCATGTAGCGCATTGTAGCTAAATCGTTTTGAATTTACCGGCCATTTTCATTTATTTTTATGAGTGAATATGCGCTATGTTCGGATAATTATATCTTCGTAGCACGCGGAGGAAGTTTTCTGAAGTTTGGATAGTAGTTAGATGAATGTTTAATAAGATGACCCTGACAATTTCATATAAATCGCATGTAGCGCATTGTAGCTAATTCGATTTGAATTTACCGCCCAATTTTAGGATTGCGCTGACGCAAAGACGGCCACCTTGGAGTAATCTAATATCAGATTCTAATCTAACTGCATCTTTGAACACGATAATATTTCAAAAATAATATTTTGTGTGAATAAATATCTAATAATATAATCTTTCTAATATGGTTAATATGCCAAATGTATAAGTTTATTTGAGTATCGTATCACTGATCACAGATATGCTTCCCCATGCTAATTATTATAATGCTTTATGGTGAGCAGCTATTGAAATGTTGACTAAATATCTGTAAGGTTATAGCAGTTTTTAACTGCATTTCAAATGAGTGATTTAGCCCCAGTGTGAACGTGTGCTACAGAGCGCGCTGTGCAGGCCAGAGCCGAGGTCACAGATTTGGTACCATATTTGGAAATTTAAATGTGCCATACCTTTTTACTGCTTAAAGATATGTTAATTCTGTAAACGGTATATTGTTACCTATTATACCTACAATCGACATGCACCATCATAAACGTTGTAAATCTATTTTGATTTTTTTTGCCGGTCCCTACTTTAAGAAACCTTTTGGATTTTGAAGAAACATTACATTAACTGGCTACTTTAGTTTTTGTTGTTGCTGGAGACAAGCGTGTGGTGTTTTTGTATAAATATCTCCTTTAAATGGAAATACTTATGATGTTAATGTATCTAACAATACTAATAAACTATCTACTTGTCCACTGAACAAATATAAACAAAAGTTACTTGTCCTATGAACACAACATTTTAAAATCTACTTCAGTGTGATCTTTCAGGTTGTACTAGCTGTAAACAGCCAACTTGTCTCACAGGCAACCAGTAGTGCCAATTTCACATGACTGATTGCAAATCCAGTTGTCATGGGCTAACAGACAAGCATAATTTTGAGCCCTGCATAGTCATATTATTTTTACTAACTCTGAAATGAAAATGGTGATAAAGTTACTACAATATTAATTTATTTAGCAGCAGATTCTTCTCATCAAACATATAATCCAAATGTTTCTTAGCATTTTTCTTTTCTTATATTTCTTTAAATAGCAATGTCTATCCTTCCTTACCTTACGTATTACTTTATCAAGAAATATGGAAGTCAATAGAAAACATACTGTATCTTTTAGAGTATACAGCATTGATCATTTGATGTTGACCTTGTCCAACGTTGGAATCATGCTTACTGTTACCACATAGCAACTCTACAAGAGGCCTTATTATGACTGGGAGAGGGAAGGCTTTCCAATTATATAAAAGTTGTGTGTGTGTGTGGGGGGGGGGGGGTGCATTCAAACTCCTAAAATAAAGCACTTTTAGGGGATTTGCCACTTGACTTGACAGTATATTGGCTTAACTATGTTAAACACCATCATTCAAAATCATGCAAAACTGCTAACTGAGTGGTCTTGGATTAACTATTCCAATACAGGTGTATATTAGGAGGTACATAAACTATTAGTTTAAGTAACATGCTACAGATGAAATGGTGCTTGTTTTATTATGATTACAGTTTTAATGATTTTAATGATTAAAGAAAAATAAGCAATATGGTTGTGGTTTAAACCACAATATGATACAGATGGTACAGATGTTTGTTTGTTTGTTTGTTTGTGTTTTGAATCATAACACAGAGGTGTTGACAGAACCATCACTGCAGATAACCTGTTCATATATTGCACTGTCACAATATTATTATCTGTGATTGGTCATTCTTTTACAGCCCACTGCAGATGTCATTAATGGTCAGCATCGAGTGACCTCTTGAGGACTGTCCACACTAACTGTCCACTGTAACTGTCCACTCTAACTGTCCACTCTAACTGTCCACTCTAACTGTCCACAGTATCAGTATCTCCGCATTTGCTTTTTAAATTTCTCAAAGTGGAAGTCATCCGTTGCTTTTTCATTATTTACATTCTTGCGACCTTTGCCCCTTCCTTTAGGTAGATGGTCTGCAACAAATGTAGGAAACATGCTGATGATTCATAAACAAATTTGTAACAGAAATCAGTTATGTAATGAACATGCTTTACTACATATTTTAACATCTGCAACTTGTTACCACTGCCATCCATGAAAGTTGGCGATATAACGTAATTTGTAAACTAGGTTAGGATTGTGTTGCATTTCATCTCAGGGATACAATGATTATTGAGTCTGTAACACCTACTGTACTGACACTGTTTCATATAACTGGTGAAATATTCTTTGGAAGAGAGCCAGAGACCTGAAAAGGCAATGTTTGTTAACGTTTGTTTGTTTTGTTTGTTTGTGTCTGTGTGCATAGGTTCATGTGTGTGTGCACTAGCATACATGCATGCTTGCTTGTGAGCATGCATTATCCTATGATACATGCATTGATCATGCATATATCATGTTCGGATTGATGTTCTGGTACTGCTGAACCAGGTTTCCCAGACTCACCTGGTGGAGAGATGGGTCTGTTTGTCACAAGTCGTTCCGCGTCTCCCACACGGGCTGGGGCGACTTTGGGAGCAGCTACCTCTCTCTTGGGAGGGGTTTTTGTGCTCTCTATGTTGACTGTAATATAGAGCATTCAGAAGACATGACAGGACAACAGCATTAGTTTCATGGCTTATATCACATGTATGAGATTCGTGCATGTTCAAATAAAAAATACAGAACAGTCTTCCTGTCTGTCTGTCTGTCCCTGGTCCCATCCCTCTCCCCTCTCTGTTTTCACTCTCTCTCCCTCCCTCTCTGCCTCCCCCCCCCTCTCTCTCTCTCTCTCTACAGAGAGACAGAAAGAGGCGAGTTCTGTTTTTAAATGTTTGCCATCTCCAATGTCGCTTCGGCTTTTGACATCTGAATGCAGGCTGAGGGTTTGCTATTGAACAATTTAGGCAACATTCCATCTTATTTTCCGAGCATTTCATACTCTCAGAAAACCTTGAGTTTTACCAAAAATGACACCCCTTCCCTAAATATTGGCAGATAATCCTAACTTCAGAGACTTTCCCCCACCAAAACAATTATGTACTCTGTAAATTGCCACCATGTCCTTGGGGATTGTGGGCTACACCATAAATATTGGTGATTTTGTCCTTTTAATGCCCTCCCCCAGTTCCAGCACCTACACATACAAATGTGCTAGTTTACATTAAGGATGGGACGAATCTGGAATTTCATTTGAATCGAATATCGAATCAAATATCTATGAAATTTCTAATACGAATTGAATGTCAAATCGAATACAAATATTCAGGATGTGTTGCCAGGACGCGGCGTCATCCAGGGGCCAGGTGCGCGAGTCTGTGCCGGAGTCATCGGCATTGTGGCCATACGCATCGACCTTTTTTGTTTACTTTCTGACCTAACCATGAAAACGACTTTTTACAGCCGCCAAACTTATCCTTACATATCTTATGTACTTAAACACACACTAGGTTACAAAATAAAATAATTCACATTCCTGTAAATAATCAAATTAAGAAAACAAATTTGACATGATCTATGATGGCTACGCGGAGCTCGCGCTTACCTTAACATCAGTAATTTATCGCAGGCGTCGCTAAATAAATGACCATCACAAATTCTGGTTTTATGCTAACCTTAAAGTAACTTCAACTAATCTAAAACTTACCCAAAACCGTAACCATAACCCGACACTGCTAACAAAAGACCCCTCAACACAATACCAACATTACAGTAGGCTATACATAGCTGCCACCGATGGCGATGATGCCGTATTGCCGAGTTTTACACCAGTTTGTTTTGTGAAGTTTATTTGACGTAATACATATGAGGAGTAGTTTGGTGGTTGTAGTCTTTTTCAAAGTTATATCAGAAAGTAAAAGATCGTCCGGGACCTTTTTCATCCCATACAATTAAACAGTTTCAAGAGACCATTCCTTAAACCCCCATCCAAGAGACTGTTTCTTAAACGCCATCCAAGAGACTGTTCCTTAAACCCCATCCAAGAGACTGTTTCTTAAACACCATCCAAGAGACTGTTCCTTAAACCCCATCCAAGAGACTGTTTCTTAAACACCATCCAAGAGACTGTTCCTTAAACCCCCATCCAAGAGACTGTTTCTTAAACACCATCCAAGAGACTGTTCCTTAAACCCCATCCAAGAGACTGTTTCTTAAACACCATCCAAGAGACTGTTCCTTAAACCCCAATCCAAGAGACTGTTTCTTAAACACCATCCAAGAGACTGTTCCTTAAACCCCCATCCAAGAGACTGTTTCTTAAACACCACCCAAGAGACTGTTCCTTAAACCCCCATCCAAGAGACTGTTCCTTAAACCCCATCCAAGAGACTGTTTCTTAAACACCATCCAAGAGACTGTTCCTTAAACCCCAATCCAAGAGACTGTTTCTTAAACACCATCCAAGAGACTGTTCCTTAAACCCCCATCCAAGAGACTGTTTCTTAAACACCATCCAAGAGATTGTTCCTTAAACCCCAATCCAAGAGACTGTTTCTTAAACACCATCCAAGAGACTGTTCCTTAAACCCCAATCCAAGAGACTGTTTCTTAAACACCATCCAAGGGACTGTTCCTTAAACCCCCATCCAAGAGACTGTTTCTTAAACACTATCCAAGAGACTGTTCCTTAAACCCCCATCCAAGAGACTGTTTCTTAAACACCATCCAAGAGACTGTTCCTTAAACCCCAATCCAAGAGACTGTTTCTTAAACACCATCCAAGAGACTGTTCCTTAAACCCCCATCCAAGAGACTGTTTCTTACATCCTCCAACCAAAAGATTCTTTCTTATAGCTACCATCCAAGAGACTGTTTCTTATATAAGACACGGTTAATTACATATATAAGACACGGTTAATTACACCACCATCCAAGAGACTCTTTCTTACATACCCATCCAAGAGACTGTTTCAACCAAAAGACTTTCCTGTATCTTACATTCCTCATGCAAGAGATAGGATTTATATCCGAGAGTCAAAGATAGTTTCTTACATCGATTATGCTGCATGAAGTTGACGGCCATGTTGGTGGGCACAAAGTCGACGATGCCTGAGTCCTTCTTGTTCTGAGACTCCCGCAACAGCTTCTGCTTCGCCTCCTCCGTCGCCTCAATGTTTCTGATCTTCACTCTACAACACACAGCAGCCATCGTAAGACGCCAGATTGTGTTATCAATTACTTATAGAATAGAATCTTATTTTATGCAAGACAGACATTTACATGACATATATTTTATCTGTTTGCGCTATTATTTTGTTACTTAATTGATTCTAAAAGGAAAAAAAGTTAACTCTTTCGTGGCATACACCTAATAGAGTTAATATAAAGTAACAATTTCCACATATACTCAATTTTTTAACGCCAGCGGTTTACCAGAATTTTTTTTAACACCCAGTCATCCAAATACTATGCGCTACCCCATCTTAGACGAAGAATGACGTCACGATGGTGATCGAGGCGCTCTCCACGTAGATTCCCTGCATGGGGTTTGGCTGTTGTCATGAAATGGCTGCAACTCGGCAATGCGCGTAACATGCTGATGACGGTAAATATAAAGTTGTCTATTATTGTTACCGCTGAAATCATCCCATCAACTGATGATACATGTCTACATCAAAGCATTTCTCCTCAAAATGGACCGAGCAAAGTGAACTGTACTTGGACTGGAGGGATTCCAAACAGTCCCCCCGCAAATCACCAATGTGAATCCATTGCTTCAATACTACCGGTTGTTTCAACTATTATTGCAACCGTATGCCGAACAGTAAGGCATAATTACTAAAGTTTACCATAGATTTAACCACAGATTTAGATATACGTCTATAAGCAGCTGCTAGATGTCACGCCAACTGAACGAACTGTCGAAGACTCGAAGTTGTTGACCCTTAACAACGTCGCAGGAAGCTGACCGGCTTCAGCAGAAACATAGAATGCCACGCGCTGAATAGCCAAGCCAAGTTAACCCTTCACCTATGGCGGCGTCTAGACCATCGTGGATTTCGTTAGAATTTTAGACTTTAAAGTCACATTCTGAGTAAACCACTGACGTTAACAAATGGAGTATATGTGGAAATTGTTACTTTGTATAAACTCTATTAGGTGTATGACACGAAACCGTAGCCTTTTTTTGTCCTTAAAGGGTCCTCTACAGATAAACATGGCCGCAAAAGTGGTACATTTTCATGAGAAGTGGCCATCTTGGATTTCTGTAACTACTTAATCACTTGACCGACTTGTCTGTTAGGCAGACATACATGATGCTGCAGCTGTGATCTTTCTCCATTCCTGTCTGTCGGTAGGTGTGCTGAGGAGCTCTAGCATGGAGAGCGCTGTTTATGCCAAGATATTGTTCCCCTGACATCCATGGCAGCATCTGTCTCCCAGCATGCACTGCAGGATCATCTTCATGACACAAATTTCCTTCTCCTGACAATTGCCTGTAAATGTTCTTGCATACCTACCAGAGTCCAGAGATGTGATCTTGTGCCGCAATGCCAGCTCATTCATGTTGCATTCATGTTGCCCCCCCCCCCCCACTACCCTATGTCAGTGGTGGTCAAGTAAATACTGACCTTCTGCCTACACTCTGCCCTTGACCACTGACACCCCCACTAGCCTATGTCAGTGGTGGTCAAGTAAATACTGACCTTCTGTCTACACTCTGCCCTTGACCACTGACACCCTCCCCACTACCCTATGTCAGTGGTGGTCAAGTAAATACTGACCTTCTGCCTACACTCTGCCCTTGACCACTGACACCCCCACTAGTCTATGTCAGTGGTGGTCAAGTAAATACTGACCTTCTGTCTACACTCTGCCTTGACCACTGACACCCTCCCTACTACCCTTGACCACTGACACCCTCCCCACTACCCTTGACCACTGACACCCTCCCCACTACCCTTGACCACTGACACCCTCCCCACTACCCTTGACCACTGACACCCTCCCCACTACCCTTGACCACTGACACCCTCCCCACTACCCTTGACCACTGACACCCTCCCCACTACCCTTGACCACTGACACCCTCCCCACTACTCTATGTCAGTGGTGGCTTCATTTGCTTTATTTTTGATAATTTCACCCCATGTTGTCAACATTTAGTGATAAATTGTTACAAATGAATGATGAAATAGACTCAAGGTGTCTTGACAATCTCTGACGTTTATACTCACCAGCGGGCACCTGCATTTAAAATGTGTCCATTGTGATAATACTAAATTGGCAAGTCACAGCTTGCATATTTAAGCCCTGTACAACTACAGGTTAAATTAGACTTACCAGGTACACATTGTTTGTACCAACAAAAATTTGGAGAATAATTCATTGATAGATTTATGCATCACATAATGCAATATTTACGCCCAAAATGCATTGGCTGGCATCTCTGTGGGAGAAGTAAAACTGTGCACAAACAGTTGTGCTGTACTCACTCTATTCCCAGGTCGAGTTCTGGGATGCCAGACAACATCTGGTTGGACAACATGTCCTCACTGCGCTTGATGCTGGACGTGATCTTCTTGATGTTCTCTGGCAACTCGTAGAGAGCATCCTCCGGGTTCTTAACTCTACATGTCAGGAAAATAAATAAATAAAACACAAGCTTAAGAACTAACTGTAGTTATACCATAGACATTACTTGTTTATTGCTGCATCTTTGCCATGTATCTGCATCTTTTCTTGGTAAACCTTGAATGTTTTGGGACTTTGCTCCAAGCACTGTATCTTTTTGTACAAAAATGTGTACTTTCAACAATAAAATGTAACTTTCTGGCTGGCCATCTTATTATAAAATGCCAATTAGCAAAAAAAGCATAACCTTTGTTACAAAAAGTTCTTTTTTGTACTTTTCCCCAATACAGCTGTAGCAGAATCTTCACATTTAATGTATCACTTTTTTCATGTTTAGTGGAGCTGGTACATTTAGTGGAATGTTCACGTTTAGTAGTGCCATAAGCTGTGACGATTTTCAAATGCTAATAATTTAAAACGTATGCACAGTTTTCAAACATCCCCCCATCACATTGCTGTGGATGATGGAGATAAACATGAAATGATGTGGGTGGAACTCCACATAAAGCTTTTTGAAATGTTTACCCATGGACACATGTTTGAAAGTCTAAATTTATTAATCATCCCAATGGGCCTGTTAGACCTCAGCCTGATACATGCAAACTGATGGAGACGTGGCTTCACAAACATACATATATACAGATAAACACTGGTTTATAATATAGATACTGCATGTTTTGGATCTCCACTATTTTATTTTTTGAAAACCTGAAAGTCATTTCGACAAATACACAACATTTATGGCATCATATTTTGCCAATGAAATTCCACATTAAAAAAAACATTTCGGGCGCTTCTTACAAACCATGACTAAACTAGCAATTGTGATATTCCATCTCAACTGACACTGCACACGGTATATAGAATCATTCTGAATTTGCATACACCATCTTATAGAGAGCACTGTTGCACATGCGCCTTCAAAACGCAGGCCTCATATATATATATATATATATATATATATTATATCAAACCTAGTTATATCACATATACAGCAAATACAATTGTAATTACTTGAAAGCTAGAATCCTATGTGTGGATATATACCTCGCAATGTAAATAGAAACGAGCAGGGCTGTAGATAAGACTTGACACAATGGATGGAATGCTAACAATAACATGGACACGTACTTGTCCTCAATGCTGGCCTGCTTCTCGATGCCTTTCCTCTTGGCCAGGGCTTCCTCCACATACTTCACCCTGAGACACAGACACACCCACTGCACATACAACCACACTCTATCATACTCATTAATATTTACTCATATTTTAACATATATTTTTAAAGGCTCTGTTTGTATGGATCAATAGTATGTTTTTTACCTGAAATAAATGTATTCATATTCTATCTGTTATCAGGTCAAGTCAAGTCAGTCACAGACAGCATAGGTTATAACCAAATTGGGTAATCACAAATTAGTTATCCAGATGCCTATTAAATTTCACTTAAAAAATTATACATGTAACACATTGACATATAATCATCTTTCAAAACAATTTGTTGGACTAATGCCATAAATGAAAGTGGTCTTGTTTTGTCATGCAATGATATTAAAGGGCTTGGGTCAGTTGAGGTGTGTGTGTGTGTGTGTGTGTGTGTGTGTGTGTGTGTGTGTGTGTGTGTGTGTGTGTGTGTTACTGGGGTTTGTAAAGGCCTATGTATGTTACTGAGGTGTGTGCAAGCCTGGATGTGTATGTTACTGGAGTGTACAGGTTTGGGTAGGTACTAGGTACTACTGATTTGTGTACATGCCTATGTATGTGTTACTGGGGTGTGTTGGAATGTGTTGTTACTGATATGTATGCAGACCTGTGTGTGCACTACTGAGATGTATACAAGCCTGGGTGTATGCTACTGATGTGTATGTGTGCGATTGCGTGTGTGCATGCTTGTGTGTATGTGTGTGTGGGTGTACAGGTCTGGATGGGTGTATGGTACTGAGGTATATACATCCTTGGGCATGCATTACTGAGGTGTATGTAAGCCTGGGTGTTTGTTAATCTTGATTTTAAATGAGATGGTCAACTTTTCCGGACATTCACTGGGAATGCTGTACTCAGTGGTCATAGCAGATCAGGGCTGTAGGGCTGAAATTGTTAAATGATCATAGTAACATGTGCAAAATAACGTAACAGATTTGGAGCACTTAAAATTTCATCTAGATGTAGATTAGATATTAGAAATCTTTGGAAGATGTCACAAAGTGGGTAGATGAGGGATCACTAGTAGATAGAATATACTTAGATTTTAAAAAAGCTTTTGACAAAGTGCCACATCAAAGATTACTACTTAAACTGAAGGCCCATGGCATAGGCAATGTTATGATTAACTGGATAGAAAAATGGCTTATTGATAGAAGACAAAGAGTAGTAGTTGATGGGGAGGTTTCAAACTGGAAATCGGTTTTGAGTGGAGTACCGCAGGGATCAGTATTGGGACCTATTTTGTTCTTAATATATATCAATGATTTGGATGATGATATAACAAGCAAGGTGTTGAAGTTTGCGGATGATACAAAAGTGTTCAGAAAAATAAGTGATACAGATAGACAGCAATTACAAGATGATCTAAATAAGTTGACCGAATGGTCTGAGAAGTGGCAAATGCTGTTTAATTATGGGAAGTGTAAGTGCCTCCACACAGGACATGGGAATGAAGATGCACACTATACAATGGGTGATACTGTACTAAATACTACCGTAAAGGAAAAGGACTTAGGGTTAACTATTAGTGCTGATATGAAGGTATCGGAACAGTGTGCAATTGCAGCAGCAAAGGGAAACCAAATTCTTGGATTAATTAGGCGAAATATAGTGTACAAGGAAAAAGAACTAATAATACCACTGTACAAAACAATAGTTAGGCCTCATTTAGAATATTGCATACAGGCATGGAGGCCATATCGCAAGAAGGATATTGATATACTAGAAAGAGTACAAAGAAGAGCAACCAAAATGATTCAAAAACTCAGGAATATTAGTTATGAAATGCGTCTAACAGAATGTGGATTAACAACACTAGAAACCAGGAGACTGCGAGGAGATCAGATAGAAGTTTTTAAAATATTGAATGGGTATGAAAATATTGACAGAAATATTTTTTTCTCAGTCAAGGAAGAGAGAAGGACTAGAGGACATGGAGTTACATTAGCAAAGAAGCAATGTAGATTAGATATTAGAAAGTTTTCATTTTCACAAAGAACAGTAAATGAATGGAACAGATTATCGGCTGATTGTGTAAGTGCTAGTAGTGTTAATATGTTCAAAAATAAAATTGACATGTACCTAAGAAGGGCGGGGTACATTTAGATAGATAGGTTGGACTCTCGATAAGCCAAATGGCTTCCTTGTCCACCTGCCATCTTGAGTTGATTCTCTAGGTGGCAATCTTGTTAAATCTACCTTTGGGGTGCCCAAAAGGCACATGCATTTCTTCTTCCAGGGCGACCCCTCTACAAGTTGTAGTGTTTACTGGGGTGTGTGTGTACATGCATAAGTGTGTGTGACTGAGATGTGTACAGGCCTGTGTGTGTTACTGAAATATATGTAGGGCTAGAACTGTTACTGTCATGTATACAAGTCTGTGTGTATGTTACTGACATGTATACAGGCCTGTGTGTATGTTACTGACATGTATACAGGTGTGTATGTGTTACACATACATCTCTGCATCCTCATCTCTCTGGTTTGTCTCTGCAGCAAAACTTGTGCCGATCTGTTTCAACTCTTCCATGTCTTCAGCCGTGATCCTGTCACACATAAGACATAGACTCACTACATATTTGGAATCAATTAAGGCAAACAAATGTAAACATAATTGTGTATTACATTATAGATAAGGCATGTTAACTATATGCTTAATGAGTCTCTACAAGTGAGTTAAACAGCTTTGTAAGCACTATATGTAACAAATGAAAAGCTTACATGAGGAGCTCAGCCATCAAATTTAATGGATCTACCATTTCTGTTACTAGAATATCTCATTAGTTAACTAATAAACTTATATATAACATTAACTGACATAACTAATTAATATAACAATATATTAATATAAGAATACACAATTCTAGAACTACGGTGGACTTATGAATATTAGTTATATAGCGTAACCATGACCAAAATATCACTGACACCATTCACTTGAGTAACCAACATTTCAACTGGATCTTTACAATAACAGGCTTACAAAATCAAAATTTGTGATGCATTGAGAAGTCACACTGAGATGGCTGGTGCAGCTGTGGGTAAAGTAAGTCACACTGAGATGGCTGGTGCAGCTGTGGGTAAAAGTAAGTCACACTGAGGTGGCTGGTGCAGCTATGGGTAAAGTAAGTCACACTGAGGTGGCTGGTGCAGCTATGGGTAAAATAAGTCACACTGAGGTGGCTGGTGCAGCTATGGGTAAAGTAAGTCACACTGAGGTGGCTGGTGCAGCTATGGGTAAAGTATGTCACACTGAGGTGGCTGGTGCAGCTATGGGTAAAATAAGTCACACTGAGGTGGCTGGTGCAGCTATGGGTAAAGTAAGTCACACTGAGGTGGCTGGTGCAGCTGTGGGTAAAGTAAGTCACACTGAGGTGGCTGGTGCAGCTATGGGTAAAGTAAGTCACACTGAGGTGGCTGGTGCAGCTGTGGGTAAAGTAAGTCACACTGAGATGGCTGGTGCAGCTGTGGGTAAAGTATGTCACACTGAGGTGGCTGGTGCAGCTGTGGGTAAAGTATGTCACACTGAGGTGGCTGGTGCAGCTGTGGGTAAAGTAAGTCACACTGAGGTGGCTGGTGCAGCTGTGGGTAAAGTAAGTCACACTGAGGTGGCTGGTGCAGCTGTGGGTAAAGTAAGTCACACTGAGGTGGCTGGTGCAGCTGTGGGTAAAGTAAGTCACACTGAGGTGGCTGGTGCAGCTGTGGGTAAAGTAAGTCACACTGAGATGGCTGGTGCAGCTGTGGGTAAAGTAAGTCACACTGAGGTGGCTGGTGCAGCTGTGGGTAAAGTAAGTCACACTGAGATGGCTGGTGCAGCTGTGGGTAAAAGTAAGTCACACTGAGGTGGCTGGTGCAGCTATGGGTAAAGTAAGTCACACTGAGGTGGGTGGTGCAGCTGTGGGTAAAGTAAGTCACACTGAGGTGGCTGGTGCAGCTGTGGGTAAAGTAAGTCACACTGAGGTGGGTGGTGCAGCTGTGGGTAAAGTGACATGACATTTCACAAGGGTCATTTACAATGTGTATGCGCCAGTGGTAGCACAGGACGGAACCAATAGTGATGCAAGACGTGTTCAAAAAATTCACTGGATGACATTATACCACTACAATGACTACTGTAATATGACATTCAACGTAACATTACATCCCTGTTACATAGAGTTGCTCCAACTTACTCCTTCTTCAGTGTCTTCATGTCCACATATCCCCCAGTGCTCATCTTGAACACATCTTTCTGAAAAATCAGTACTATGCTGGTCAACTGAAGAACATATCACATGTCAGCCCGTGTGACAGTAGGAAAGAATGTATCAAGTACAAGAATTCTATCAATAAATAATTACAAAAAGTTTTGTTTACAATCCTTTGCATTTTGAGTTGTGTTTAAATACCACATGAGCACCTAATGATATCTGTTCAAAAGTCTATCACAAATTACATTTGATTAGTTCCGTGTCTTCTCAGTGGTGAGGGTAAGTGAGAGGTCTTTAAATTACAATTTACACCAATTTTTTGTAATTCTTTCTAAAAGAAATAATTTCACCACAATAACTACCGGTATGCTCAAAGTCAGTAACACATACAAGAACACAAAGTCCACCAGCATATGTTATCTGAATACAAAGCAAACGATATTCAACGGAAATAATGTCAGTTATTTATCACCTGGGTAGACTTACAGGGCCCTTCTCCTCAACTGTCAGTGGCTTCCCACTGGCCAGACTCTCGGCACTGACACCATACTGGCGCTTCCTCAACTCCTGGATCTCCCGCACATCAGTGACAACACACCTACAACATCTCACACATCAGTGAAAACACACCTACAACATCTCACACATCAGTGACAACACACCTACAACATCTCACACATCAGTGACAACACACCTACAACATCTCACACATCAGTGACAACACACCTACAACATCTCACACATCAGTGACAACACACCTACAACATCTCACACATCAGTGACAACACACCTACAACATCTCACACATCAGTGACAACACACCTACAACATCTTACACATCAGTGATAACACACCTACAACATCTCACACATCAGTGACAACACACCTACAACATCTCACACATCAGTGACAACACACCTACAACATCTCACACATCAGTGACAACACACCTACAACATCTCACACATCAGTGACAACACACCTACAACACCCGCACATCAGTGACAACACACCTACAACATCTCCCGCACATCAGTGACAACACACCTACAACATCTCCCTCACATCAGTGACAACACACCTACAACATCTCCCTCACATCAGTGACAACACACCTACACCATCTCCCTCACATCAGTGACAACACACCTACACCATCTCCCTCACATCAGTGACAACACACCTACAACATCTCCTGCACATCAGTGACAACACACCTACAACATCTCCCTCACATCAGTGACAACACACCTACACCATCTTCCTCACATCAGTGACAACACACCTACACCATCTTCCTCACATCAGTGACAACACACCTACATCTCCCTCACATCAGTGACAACACACCTACACCATCACATCAGTGACAACACACCTACATCTCCCTCACATTAGTGACAACACACCTACATCTCCCTCACATCAGTGACAACACACCTACACCATCTCCCTCACATCAGTGACAACACACCTACATCTCCTTCACATCAGTGACAACACACCTACACCATCTTCCTCACATCAGTGACAAAACACCTACATCTCCCTCACATCAGTGACAAAACACCTACATCTCCCTCACATCAGTGACAACACACCTACATCTCCCTCACATCAGTGACAACACACCTACAACGTGTGGCAGTTGGTCAACACACAAACACACAACTCACTCGTATAGTCATAACAGTAAGAAGTTAGTGCTCTTCCAGAGAATCTGTGAAAGAACTATGAACAAAATATTCAAGTAGCTTAGACATGATGGGTAGAATTGAAATTAGCCTGTAGTTGTTGGTTTCCTGACTTATAAAGAGGCAACAACTTTGAATTGGTCTTCATAAGTTTGAATTTCTCTGTATAATTATGATGGCATCATTGGCAAAGAGTTGAATTGATCAAGTCAGTGATGTCATTTCAGGCCTTGACATTAAGCTTTTGTATCCACTGTCCCGGGGGGCCAGTAGATTTGAAAAGTTACTGGCCCCCAAAAAAGTTACTGGCCCGAATATTGTAAACAAAATATGCTGCTACTGAGGTGCCCACTGCGTGAGAAGACCAAGTGTTGACCCGAGGGACACCATGAGGATTTTCTCAAGCTCTTATGTTGCATGTTTTTTAATGGTTAATTTTTATTAGATTGCAACAATAAAAAGAGAAAACTTGACGTTAAATGGAATGTCTTAGTAATGGCATCGGTCTGCTAATATAAAATCTGGGGCAACCTTTACACTATACAATTTTAGCACATTTATTTATAGACTATTACATGGATTACTACATATTTCGACAAATTAAATATCAACCTCAATGACTACAGTCAATATCTTCTGTCAGTGTTGTACCTATTCTACATATCACATAATAAAGTCAGTTTAACAACATTTTAGACGCATTGTATAATAAGTTATAGATAAAATGTAACAAAATGAACGTTAATAAATAGACTAATGTTATTAAGTTCATTCTATTTTCTGTGAAGGGTCGGGTTACGGAAATGTGGACGGTGGTCAGTTGGGGTTGAAACCACTGGCCCACTGACAACTTTAAAACATGTGTCGGGCCATCGGGCCAGTGCCAATGTCAAGTCCTGCATTTATATACAGTAAGAAGAGGGCGGGGCCAAGGACTGAACTTTGGGGCACACCGGAGAAGACGTTTGCTGGAGCTGAGTGATAACCATTTACTGATACAGTCTGTGTACAGTTTGATATAAATTAGTTTATCCATTGTAATGTGGGACCAGTAATGCCATAGTAGTTTAGATGTTGATATTGTTCATTATACTACATTTATTACATAAATTTGTTAATACATTAAATAAAAACCCACAAACGTTTTGGGCGCACTTTGTATATGTTACTTCCCATACAAAAAGTGTGGGCCAACTCAGCCATCCATAGTTTTTAGCTCCTCGCATGCAGTAGGCCAAAACATCCAACACGGCACCCCTGCATTTTAACGAGGTGGCCTGAATCATCAGTCTAAATGGGTCGGAGTGGGCTGAATCATTCTGGGCCAAATTGTCTGTTGCCGTGGGCCGAATCCGTTTTGGGCCAAATTATCTGAGACCCATGGAAGTTTGCAGCCATGGTAGGCCAGGGATTCGTGTAGGGCTTCCAAAGATGTTGTATGATCATTTGGGGATCTGTAGGAGGCTACCAAATAGGTGGCTTTGTTGCGAAAGATGGGCACTTTAATCCAAACTATTTCACATGTTGTATTCAATTTATCTTGAAGGTCTGCAATATTGTAATTTCTCAGTGCTATTAAAACTCCACCTGCATGGGCATTGTGGCCTTCCCTAATTCAAGTAAGGACTTCAAATAATTACTTCATACTCTGCAGTGAGAAGGAGTAGTACTATGGGGAGCGGTGGTTGCGTGGTAGAGCGCCGGATTGTCAATCGAGGGGATGTTGGTTCAATCTCACCTGCTGCCATTTCAAAGCTTAGGCAATTTTGTTCCACCACGCATTTGCTTGTGTCTTTCGGAAGAGACACTAACAGCCTTCAGTCCCTTCTATTTGGTGTCTATGTCAGGGGAAGTAAAAGATCCCACCGAGGGGGTAAATGTGTAACCTGTAGTGGACTCTCTAATTCTACAGTTCTAAAGAAAACCAATGACAATAATGGTCAGCAAGTTGACCGAGGTCATTTAATGGAAGAAGAGTAGGTCACTAGGGTCTTGACTTTGAGACAAGTATGTCAGGGTTTGTTGAATTTATTGTTGCCTACAGTTGGGAATTTTTTTGAAGATTTCTTGACACTGTTGCAGTTGATCAGCATAGCTTTTAGTTTCGATTTGGGTAATACCTTAATTTGTTTTAACATTTGCTTTGCTCGGTCCCGGTAGATGTGTCTGCTGGATTATGTGCAAATGTAGGCTCGCATTATTCGTAGAATATTTGAAGTCATTTGCATACTTTAAATGTTACTTAGTATATTGTTTTTGGAATATATCGTCCACGATATTGAGGACATAACGTCTATTCGAGAACTCGCCATAGGCATACGCCGGTGATACGCACGAAGCCGAAGGAGGGCGATAATAGCTAATAATAGCCGATAAGGTTTGTATTTACCCCACGTTGTCACCATCAGATTCATCAGAACTGTCTGATGAATGACGTCGTTTCCGCAAGTTCCCTGTTCTCTTGATTTTTTTAATTTTTGACATCATAATCTTACATGGTAAATATTTTAAACGATAATGTAACTATTCTTTGAAACGGGAATATAACATGGACGAGACTATTCACAGAGTTGCTCTGCGAATAAGGGCATACGCGACACTATTCGCATAGCAGTGACGTCATTGTTCTGCGAAAAGAGAAATGTTTGATTATGATTGTAATGTTCAACATTTTCGGGGACATGCCGTTTGCATTTAGTTCCATTATTCAATTAAATTCAATATCTTTATTTCAGACTGTCAGTGTCATACAGATGTCCACATAAACATTAAAAAAAAGACTGTTATACACATAGCAAGTAAAGGCACAATGCGCTTATCACAATGTTTAAGGTGTTCAGCATATATACCATCCATACCACAAGTCTTATTTATATCTAGGCATTTAATAGCATTTTCAACTTCGCTAACTTCCACTACTATATCATTTGTATATTTGGCATCACATTTGATTTGTTGAATATCTATATCCCTAATACAATTAAAAAGCTGTTTGAAATGAGACCGCCATAATTCAGTTATTTCATCAATACCAGTAACATCCTCAATACTATTAGGTAAAGGTATATTGCAGTTGTTTACCTGGCGTATTTCTTTCCAAAAGTCATCTGGCCTACTTTGCGACAGTTTTTTTGCCAATGAATCTTTTCTAAGTTGGCATTCATGATTTTTCAGAAAACGTATAGCATATTTAAACCGTGCCCTAGATGTCTTCATTAGATCAAATACAGGACCATGTTTTGGTCTACCAGCGTCAATCCACATAATGAAACATTCTCTGGCAGCAGTATGGATATCTCTGGCATGGTCATTCCAGCCAGGTCTACACTTGTATGGTTTTGTCCTACCCTGCCGACTCACCAGTTCACCATTTGCATTTTTCATAGATTCAATGATATTATCATAAAATAAATTTATCGCAGATATATGTGCATCATCTGTACAGTTTACATTATTACATATAATAGCATCATGTGGAATATTAACATTTTTCAGGTTACACTTTGTTGCCTCAGCATAACTATTAATACATTCATCACTAACTCTATCCCAGCTGATTTTTTGACACTTGTGGGTTGATAAACCCTCAACCTGAGGCACTAGCTCCAGGGAAACATCGATACATATCGGAATGTGATCCGACGTACAAACACTATATAACACATCTATACTTTGAATAACATTGTGACCATCACTGGTAGACACACAGTGGTCCAACCATGAGGTGGAATCCCACCTTTCACTCAAATAAGTAAAAGTATTTGCTGGCAGTAACAGCTCACTAGACAGCAACCAGGAATTTTCCTCACAAAACTGTTTAAAGTGTCTACAAAAAAACGATTCACTGTCACTTATATCTGAGTTCCAATCCCCCAGTACAGAAATACATGTGGTGTCTAACTCCTCTATCACTGCATTAAAAACAGGTCTAAAAACAGGTCTTCATGAGCATGTGATTCATAAGGCATGTAGACACATAATATAACATATGTCCGGTTACTAATAGTAATTTTAATACCTGTTAGCCAGTCAATATTTAGATCTAAACATGTTACATGCATATCAAGGTGTGTGCGCCATAGTATGGCCACACCACCCGGGTTATGACCCCTATGTAAACGATCCCTGTAATCTACAGTCGCGGCCCCTGTACCATGAAAATTAGAGTGTAGCATATTTAAAGATCCAAGATCTTGTTTACTAAACCAAGTTTCTTGGAGGCATACAATATCAATGTCATCATAATTTAATATGTCCAGCACACAGGGTCTATGGTGTAATTTTGAGGCTTTATTTGGTAGGCCCCTACAGTTATAAGAAATAATTTTCATTATTGAGTGTCTGGAGAGGTGCTCCTAGCCCTGCTAGCAGCCGATAGTTTGGTATCATTGTCACTGTTCTCTCGCTTGTGGTCACGGGTATGGTTCCTCCACCATCGGACGTACGCACCCTCTGGCCACAGCATTGCCGACAAGAATACTTTGGGAAGTGGGCAGTTACATGTGATGTGGAATGAACTGTATGTGGTGGTCGACTTCACCTGTTCAACCACAACATCCAGGTTCAGCTAGGAGTCCAAATACGAGTTTAGATCCACCACTGTCAAGTCAGGGTCGAGGCGAGAGGCAAACACATTTGCCCAGCGGAGATCTGACAGCTTTGCAGCTCTGATCACCACGTTCGTTGCACTGCCGATGATTGCTGATCCTTTCGGCACAGTCTTGGTTGACACAGTCTTCGCTCTCTTGGGAACTGTCGTCCACTGTTGTACAGCTTCCGCATAGGTAGGCGTGTTCCCCTCACTGCCATGATCCTCATCTGCTGTCACTGAATTCTTGGTACTGTTCAACGATCTGCTGTAATATAAAACTATGGTCTCCACACGCTATTACACCATACTGAAAACTTTGCTAGTGATAGATAGCAGAGTGATCCCTCTGCCACTGGATCCAGCTGTTGCACAGCTAGACTATAAGGTATTCTTTCTGCGGTAGTTTGACAATCAGCCCCATCTTTCAGCCACTTGGTATTTATTCTGCCTCCCATATATAACTTCAAAGATCTGTCAAGATTCTAACTACAATTTCGCCTCCAGCATTCAACATATCTTATTCACTTAATATATTATAATACCATCAGCTGTAACCATCAAGTTGTCGTTAACGACTAGCAAAGAATTAATCAATTCCATCCTTCAAGATGTCTCATCTGTGTGCCATGTTCTCTCAAGTTCTTTTCATTATGATATGGGACATAAAAGAATCACATTTGGGTCCCAAAGAATCTCTTTAATTTTAAATTGAGAAACAGACATGGATGGAACAGATGTGGTTTTATTTAATAATCTGGAACGCATAAAAATTATTTGTAAATGCAGGCTAGTCTATTGTAGTGATATTGACGTAATCATTTCGATAGAATGAGTTATATTTACCAAACACTCGCACACTTTGCAGGTAATGGTAGTACTAACCTAGACCATGACGTAGTAAGTCGTAGTTGTCAACATTGATGACGCGAGCGGCGAATAGTGTGGCTACACTCCTTATGGACTTCCCCTACTGTTAGCTTAGATCAGAGTTGATGACAGCCTGTTTGCTAGGTGCATGTTTTAAGGTTATATTATTGAGTCTGTAGACTATTTCTAGTTGGTTGGGCAGACTGAGGACGTGATGTTTATATTATGTGTTGAAACCAATTCTCTAGTTATATGCCGACTTCTCTAATCATTTTAAGTCATTTGAGGGCACTGTGCACGGTCACTGAATATTAGGATCTCTCTGGATAAATCTCCACACACACATACTCACACATACGAATGCATGCATGCACATACATATGTATGAGTAATTTACTACATGGTATATTTTAATCTTTTGCCTTCAGTGGACATTTGTGCAGCCTGGGGCCCACTCTCCTCCCCATGACTCCTGCTCTACAACTACCGGCACTTTCATGGGGCTGTTCATTTTCCTTTACTGTCGAATTTTCAGTTGCTTGAACATGATGGCTGTTGAATAACTTGGAATTTCATCTGCCCAGTGGGTGTCCTATCAACACTAGGTAGTAGTACATACATAGTGAGTGCCCCATCTCTCATGTATGGGTTAGATTTTGGAGTTTTACCTTCTAGGATCTAGATGAATTTCTTGAGTTTCATCTACCCCTGCTATTTGCCCACAGGTCACCTGTGAATCTATGTGAGACATTATTAGACAGAGGACTGATGGTTTGGACATGTCAGTCATATATCAATTCATAGCATACCTACAGTAATTAAAATAGCCTACAACACATATGTCTGACAACTAACAAAAAGATGGAGCGATCAAGTTAGACAAGACATTAGACTCTCGCTGCTAACAGCAGGGTGGTGCTCTGTAGATAGGAGCAAATGGCAGGGTATCACCCAGGAGGACAGTGAAGGGTCAGACTGGCCTATGCAGTTAAGACAGTAAGAAAATGAAGTCTAAGATATGTCTATGCAAAATCAGAGAAAAAGTTACTGAACAGTTTAAAAACAAGTAGGCAAACTGAAAATTCCAGCAATTTTTTAACCCTAGGAGGTCTTGAAAATGAGTCAATCAAATTTAAATAACTTGAGTATCATGGCAGTATCTTAAGATGCCTATTCATTTTTTTAAATAGACTGAATCAATCAATGGTTTTCATATCCAAATTCAAGATCATAAATTTCTTTTTACGTATACACGCCTGTAGAGGCTTTCGTCTGGACATTTCACGTTGACTTCTTCAGTACTAATGATGACTGACATCATCATATACATGAGGTAGCTTGTAATTGCCCCCATCTCTGTTCATTGGGGTCTTTGTCTTTCTGATCCAGATGGCTTCCTTTATTTGTTGAGTGAAAACCATTGATAAAGACCCAAACAGAAAAATAAAGGAAGCCATCTGGATCAGAAAGACACCAATAAACAAAGAGGGCAGATACGAGCTACCCCATGTGTATGACAACGTCATTCATCATTAGTACTGAAGAAGTCAATGTGAAACACTCAGATGAAAGCCTCTAGAGGTAAAAAGAAATTTAAGATCTTGAATTTGGATATGAAAACCATTGATTGGGAAAGAACTATCCTGAGAAATGTTCAGTAGACTGAATGGTTTCCACAATATGGGAGCTAATGGTGCACACAGCACAAGGTGCAAGCAGAGTGGTGGTAGAAGCCTTAGGTCCAAAGGACTAACAGCTGATTCATGTCTCGTCTATATAAACACTCTAGAATAATGAGAATTACAACATAAAGTATGTTCTAGTTTTAATATTATTAGTATGCATCTTCAATTTATAAATACAATGTAATGTACACAAGCTGATATATAAATATATATATATATATCAAGACATAATAACACAAAGCAATAATCTCCAGCAGATTAAATACAATGGGACAATTATTGTAGTTTCAGATCAACAGCTACAATGACACCGTCACCCTCCTCACATATGAACACATACTGCACAGTCTTCACACATGTACATCACACATATTCTACATACATATACAGTGTACATCTCACACACTTCACACACACATTTTCATGACTATTGTGTACACTGAACATGTAATGATGTTCACACATAAGAGACTAGCAAAACGATGTTTGTATCGATAAAATAATTCCTTGGGAAAACACAGATCAAAGGCAAAATCAGTTCAGAGCAGATTTTTCAAGCAGTCACATTGTTATCTCCTACTAGCTGACATTGTCAGAGGAAAAGGCATATATTTAGTGAAAAAGAAATCTGACAAGTAATTTTCACATGATACAAATAGCAAGCAATAAAATGATGTGGACCATCACAGCTTAAATCACACAATAATAACAGAGGGGCTATGTCCCACAAGACTAATACTCTACCTAATGTGAGTTATCATACTAAATGCAATACCATATGTTTCTCTCGTTTAGTTTTACAACTAATGCATACAATATCCTCACCAGTAGTCATCAGGACTATTAAAGGTTATTACATTTAGTTATTAAACTCACAAACTTCGTAGATACATCATACATGCAGCAACAGTATCACATCTTAATTAATATTACCCTACCAAGCACACAGGAAGCAATGCATGCGGCTCTTTCTTGAATTACAGCACTTAACAACACCTTGAAGCAAAACAAATGACCAAATGAGATAGCATCCAATTGGGATATCACATGGCACTGCTCACGCTGGTGCATGTGGTCATATCACATGGCACTGCTCACGCTGGTGCATGTGGTCATATCACATGGCACTGCTCACGCTGGTGCATGTGGTCATATCACATGGCACTGCTCACGCTGGTGCATGTGGTCATATCACATGGCACTGCTCACGCTGGTGCATGTGGTCATATCACATGGCACTGCTCACGCTGGTGCATGTGGTCATATCACATGGCACTGCTCACGCTGGTGCATGTGGTCATATCACATGGCACTGCTCACGCTGGTGCATGTGGTCATATCACATGGCACTGCTCACGCTGGTGCATGTGGTCAGTACTCTTGTTTTCTTCCAGGTTTGTCTTTCCAACGATGACAGTAAAATAAACTGACAAATAATTCCTTTTAAGCAGATGTCTGTTACACCAGGACTTTTTAGAGCAAGAAGCCTTTGTATCAACTGTTTTATTTGACAACCCTAAATATTTAAAGGTAATTAATTTCCCATAGCAACCATTCATGTTTGCATTTCATATGCGTAAATTTATTTCTATGGTATAAATGTGTTGTGATAAATAGAGCATCCCCTATCCCAGGGTGACACTGAGGGAAGAAGACGTGATCACAGACAATGTCATCATGGTGATAACATCACACAATACTGTCATACTCAGAGAGTATTTCCTCGAGACGCTTGCACAGTTGAGACAGGTTGATGTCGCTGGCACCGCGCTCACTGCGGTAAGCGAGGCCCAGTAGATTGGCGTACTCCTGCTCCGAGAACTGCGGACCGCGGGCCACCAGAGCCTTGAGGATCTCCTGCAGACACACAGCAATGACGTCAGAACTAACTGAGTCTGTCACCCCACACTGCAGTGAGTTTTATGATTTATCACACATATAAAGTGTCTACTGGGTAAGTACAATATTCAACGTTATCTTTCTTTTCCTGGACACTTTTTCAACTGTCACAACAAATGTTTTCAATTCACTCCCAACAGAAAGCAAAATAAAACTCAAACAAACTGAAATGTGTTGGCCAGAATGGGAACTTAAAATTGTTCATTTTAAGCTAATACTTGGTATACTTGAAGCACTTAAACTTAATACATTTTCTAAGGTGACGTTGACAACCATTTATGTTTGTGAATAATTTTTTTACCAGTCAACATTTTTTTTTTAATCAAATTATGATATACAGCTGCAGTAGCCCCAGAAGAACTGGACACTGAAAAGAAAGTCAAGCCATTACGGAGGAGATGCTGACATTCACATGGCACAAGTGGATCAACTACAAGTAGTTTGTTAGCTTAGGCACATTCACATGGCACAGATATGGATCAACTAGAAGAAGTTTGTTAGCTCAGGCACATTCACATGTCACCGATGCAACCTGAAATGTAGAAACATGATAAAGATGAAACACTATAATGTCTTTCAACAATCAGTTGTTTTAAACATGGGACCAAGCCTGCTACACAAATGTCCAAGACAAGCAGTCTTAAAAAGTACTCATTTTTGCACACAGGTTGTGGCAAGATCGATGCAGTGAATGAGCAATATTTCACCTGGTGTCTGTTTTTTCCATACATTTTAAGCATTTGCCACACTGTTATTGTCATAATTCAAATATTAAAATAGACAAAGGTTAGATGCTTCCTTTGCAGACTTCCTGAAAATGACATATTTAAATGTGTTTATAGTTTCTATTTTTAAAGATATAAATGTCTATATGCAGATACCATAGGCACATCAACTACTAATAGAAACAGCAGTATTATGCAACTAAAAACCTAAAACAACTGCACAAAATTATACATTATTATACAGGTTGAAATGTGTCATCTTAGATACAAATGTGGTTATCATCATAAAGCCATTACATGTACAGTATTTATACATGTATTTTGGGGATTTCTGCTCGGGATTCTGCTGAGCCTAGTAGAATTAAACTAATGCAGGTTACTGTATTGGGAAGTTATCTTTGGAGACACATTGAACACGTTAGTGAGTGATACTGAAGAAAGCAGGAAGAGGGTAAGACCAGGCGGCATCCATGTACATGCTTCACTTCTCTTATAACCACTACATGTAGTTAGCAGTAGTATGTCTTGCATGCAGCGCACCTCAAAGTGCACACGTCTCACATATTTCATTTCCTCATAACTCTCTGTGTAAATTATGTGGGTGTATGTATGCGCGTGTGTGTGTGTGAGCACGTGTATTTGTGTGCACTCACCACAGAGTGCACCATCTCTGTACATGCCTGGATTCACCATTGAGTACAACATCTGTGTTGTTAATTGTGTCTGTGTCAAGCCTGGCTACTGAATATTGTTGCAAGAACAACTAATTGTAAATTGTTAACTGGTGACTTTAAATTAAAAAAACTCTTTAAATAAAAAAAGTCAACCTTCCATGTTCATAACTGTACTGAAAAATAGATTGTTATAACTGTAAAAGATGTTAATTAAATGCCATTTTGTTTTCCAGAAAAAGTGCTAGTCTCAATAAAACGTCAAAGTTCAGCATTAATGCTTGTCTGGAACAAGTATTTACCATGATAAATATATTGTCCAAGCTATATTTTAGTATTTTTTAAATATTTTACTCTCATTGAGGGAAGCTACCCTGCAGTTCCATCTCGCATACATCCAGCAATGGTCGCTGCTTTCATTTCGGTGCAATAGTCTAACCAGACTTTGCTGAGTATATCCATACCCCGTATGTGCTGCTTCATCATGAGTCAAACACCAACAACAAAGCCACTGGGTGGTATGAGTGGAATATTTTAAATCATTTAGTCACCAGGCAAGATAATGATGACAGACTACACACTAACAAGTCTGACGCATTTTTGCCTAAATTTTCATTAGGAAAACCTTTCCCCAGCATATAACTGACATACAGGCCAATTTATGTTTTAGAAACTTTGACATTTCATACTAATGGGAACATAGATAACTGAAAAGTAATTTGTTCACAGACCATGGCTGAAGCAAACGTCATTAGACTTAGTACTTTCTTACTGCACTGCCATCAATAACATTGGCATTTTATGTTTCATGCAATTTTTGGTGTTAGACAAGTACATTTCTACTAGAACAAGTGACCATGAATTAGTACTTATGAGCTGTTGTACCAAACAAGTGATTTCTGTTATATGTTGAACCCTGTATATTAACAGATTCATTCCTTGGGGATGTTGACACTGTACACAGACTAGAGGCAAGAGGACAGGCTGCAGGCATAACATAAGTAACGGGCAACACATGCAGAGTAAATAGAGAGTTACAAGACGACTGGTCGAGGCTGTTCCGTGATGCCTCAGAAACAGAACTGGAGCACTAGGTCTTTGAGTCGGCCAAGTTTGGCATGAAACTGTGCAGCCTCAAGAGCTGGGCGACTGCGAGCGAGCAAGTCAAACAGGTGGATGTACTCCAACTCTGAGTGCTTCGGACCATGGGTCATCACCACAGAGAGGATTTCCTGGTGCAGAATGACACAAACAGAGAGCTTACATATGCTGTGGTGGCGCAAGGAGTGACCTGCACAAGTTGTGGTGCCTTCTACATGTACAATTGAATACAACTGAGAGCAGACTCGGTAACATTTCACTGCTCTGGCTATCTCTAGACACATGCTCAGTGGACAGCAATGATCTGTCAAGTGCCATAGATACATTGATCTTGTGTAACTTCACAAAACAAAATTACTTGTACATGATATTACAACTATTAGTAATTAACTTCTTATTTATGACAATGTTTTTAATATAACATACATTTTAGCTAATCTATCCTATTCACATACAGGTTACACCCTACACTGGACATTGATTGTCTTAACTCTATTGTGTACACAGCCTTCCTATGTAACAAAACACTGTGGGCAGACAATTTGCAGATGGCAACCAAGAATTACGTCGCATGTTTAAATAGTCTGTATGCTTTTTATGTTTTATGCCTTGTTGCTTTACACATGTTTGTCGGAAAATAGCTCAGATGAGCTAATGTTATGAAATTCACATGTAAACCGATGTTAAATAAAGCTTCTTGTATCTTGTATTAAAATTTTGGTATCTTGACAACTGATGTGAAATGAAGTTGTCACCAATGGGTCATCTTCTTTCTATCTCAACAATGAAAAGTTGCACAGACAAAATAGTTGGATGATAATAAGGTCTCTGAGATTGCTGTTGACATTACTCACATTGCAGATATTGATATTATGATATGAGGTCATCTAGATGAACGCACTTCAAAATCCTTCCAAATAAATTTGCTTAATTTGCAAATGAAAAGTGTTTTTCACAAGCACATGATTCCATGACCTACATAGAGATTTGGTCAGCAGTTTGAACTGGGTGATTAATCTAACAGGAGGATCTCATCGTGGTAAATGAAAGGCCTATGAATTGTGAGTTTACTTGCCTGTTTTGGTCCTTCTGTGCAATGATGATGTGCCATAAAGAATTAAAGTGGACACTACAGGTAAGTTTTCAGTTTAACATGGATCGAATGTGTTATTAGCATAGGTATCAACAATAGCTAGCCACCAATAATAGGTTATATTCCACCAACAGTAGAGAGGTGGAACTAGAGCCTAAATGGTCTGTGAATACATAAGGCATGCTAGGCAGGAATAGGCAAATGTGAACATTTTGCTTTTGTGTGTGGCCCAGAGGTGCCCCTAGAAACATTCTTTACCTGAAGATATGTCAAAGCAAAATTAGATAAAAAGTTAGTTAATATTTTTGGAAGAAACAAGCCAACTGAAAATGCACCGGTTGTCAGGCCCTTGAACAAGGCCCTTGGGGTATGTCTTGGATTGACCCAATCAAATAGGAATATGACAGTACCCTAATATACATCTACAGTGTATGCCTAATTAGTAAACTAGATCCAGAACGGTTTCTGAGATGTGAAAGCTAACAGCAAACATAAGTATGTTGGCTTAAAAATAGGAAAACTGAAAATTCACCAGTTTTGGTGCCACTGAGGAACCCAGGAGGATTTAAATTGAGTCAATCAAATTTTCATTTCTTGTGCATGTTGATCATACTCTGAGAAACGTTTATATCCAAAGTTAGAAAAATTGATATTCCATGGTTTCTGAGATATGACAGCTAACGGTGCACGGCGCACAGCACGAAGCAGGTGGCACTTGGCATATGCAGAGTGATGTCATAAGTCTGTTGGACCTTTGGCTTAAAGGACTAAAATAACATAATTTTAATTAATATTTCAATGACAATTTCATTTAACTGACAGACAAATGGGGTTGTTGAAACCTCCTTATACAAAACGCTAACACAAATACATCAAACATATTTAATTCAAAACACTGTTGGATACATTTCTGACATCTGAGTGAACAAACCACTCGAGTAAAAATTATTTTTATGATATTTAACCAGATTTTGATTTAATATCATAAATGCACCATGAACCAAGGCGAGGAAGGGATTGCTGAAGCACACCGGCATGACCACACACAAGGTTAACTAGTCTTAGCAGAGTTAATAGATTACAACAAGGTAAGAACTGACTCAATATAAAACAATGTAAATATTTGTGTCCACAACTATACTTATGATATCATGATAACAGAATATTAAAGTTAATTCACACAACATCAAATCTAGAGTTCATTCAGCCACAAATGTGAAATAATGTATATAAAATGTATTTTACAATGTATTATAATATAGACATTAGATAAGTAACTGTTTACAACACATGGTAAATAAAGACTATTGAACCTATATGTAAACATAATCTAAAACATAGAAAATACTGCTGCCAAGTCATATGAAGAAAGAAAACATGTTTGATATATTTTCAAACTGAGCATGATTCCTTGCACACAGAACTATGACAATTCTAGTGAAATGAATAGAAAGATGAGAAATGCATATAAATATGACAACCAAGAAAAAACACAGAAGTATGAAACTTACATCTGCGGTGAGATAGAGGAGTTCGTAGTACTGGCGTGCATGGTCCAGGTCCGCCTCACGACTCATGGTGATGTTTGTGAGACTCTGTTGCACTGAGAAGATATTGCGGCACCTGCAGCAGGCGACAGCTCAGTGAGGAGAGAACAGACAGCTCAGTGAGGAGAGAGCAGACAGCTCAGTGAGGAGAGAACAGTAAATGCACATCTCAAACTGGAAAACCACATGGCCATTTCCTCTGGTCATCATACTGAGATACTAAAGCTATATAATCAGGGTGGAATAATTTGTTACTCGTGTACTTGATACATTTTTAAGTACTCTTACAAGTAATGGGCCATGTTTATAGAAAGATGAGAAATGCATACTACTTGTATCACTCATAGTATCACACTAGATCAGAGTTTGGCATTTCATGAACATGCAGACTAAGTGTACAACAAAGCTCAACATGCTTCTTTCTCTTGCAAAATCTGAAAGCCTTTTATATCAGTCAGCACATTATTGAACTTGTTTACAGTAGCTTGATTGAAAGCATTTGATCTTTTAACTGATTCATATTGACAGAAGCCTAAAATACCTGTATGCAAAATTAGAAAAAAGAAACATAGCTGATGTTTTAATATGCAAACTGAACATGCACCAGTTTTGTGGCCAGGAGGATCTCTTACACCGATTCAAACAAACACAGATGTCTCTACCATAGGATACGTGTCAAATTTGATAAATAAATCTTGAACAGTTTCTGATATGGCAGCTAATGTGGATGCCAAGTGATGACAAATATGTTGGACCTTCGGCTCAAAGTACTAATATATACAGACATTACATATCTAATCTGAGTGCAGCTTCTGTTTAAAGCTTACTTTCTGTTGGCTGTGAGTCCATGTTGTCGAAACATCATTTGTGGATTCATGTGGTAATGACACCCTGTGGTCCTGTAGTTGTACTTACATTTTCTTGATGCCGTTCTCATTGATTCGCTTCAGGAAGAGCGTGCAATTGATTAGAATGGTTGACACCAGGTGGCCAAGACCCTCGAAAACATATCTACAAAACCAAATAATAATTTTGTCAGCACTATAAGAGACAACTAAATAGTACTGAATTATGAAGAAATAATTTTGTAAGAACAATTAGATTGGAAGTTCTAAACATAATTAAATTTGATGAAAATGTGAAATTGGGACACTTAATTAAATTCAAATTTCTTTCAACATATGTTTACTCAATTCACAATGTTTTAGGTTTTTTTGCTGTTCACCTCAAATGGTGAGCAAGAAAAAGTCCTACAATTGAGTTCCTGGAGAGCACAACAAAGGTTGTCAAATCACTGAGTAGCCACATGAGAAAACATGTTAAATAGGAATAAAAAAAAATGGTTTTCAATATATACACAAAGATTAACATTGTATATAACATTTGACAACATTAAAAAAATAGATTTGTAGTATAAATTTGATTTTAAGCCCATCTGTAGAGCGATTCCATCAGAAAACTGAAGTTTAATTAGTTATCTAGGTTATCATATGGTGCATTATTGTGCAATTTTTTTACATTATACTAAAACCTGTCATCACTGGGAACATACATTTATCTTACAGTTCCACACGAATAAAAGTTTGTTACAAAATTGAAGCCAAAAATGTCATGGTGGACTGGTGAGGTTCACTGCCTATGGCTCATTTTCTGAGTAATTGCATCAATTGCAGCCTATGGAAGATAATCCATACCAGGAAACATGTAATGCAAACATATTTTAATTCAGAAACAATTTGTGTAATGCACTAGAATGCTGATATTTAAAGCAGTATTTGTACCTCTTTACATAGCAACTTAAATCCATCATAACCTTCCTGGAGGTTGCTTTAGCTCAATTGGCAAAACTGTTGGTTAGGTACATTTAATTATACAATCTGAAGGTTGTCAGTTCAAATCCCACAAAACCACTGTTTTCTTTAACTATTTGTTTATACAATGTATTCATAATTTTACTGTATGTTTGCAATACATGTTTCCTGGTTATGGATTATCTACCAATTACTCTGAAAATGAGCCATAGGCAGTGAAACTTGCCAGTCCACCATGAAATATGCGGCTTCAATCAATTTTTTTTTATTATTCGTGTGGAACCATAAGATAAATGTATGCTCCCAGCGATGACTAGTGTTTGTATTACATCATATTTTCATGCAGTAATGCATTTTGATGCAATCTACCTTTGTAGAGATGCTCTGAAAACACAGAAAGGTCGGCCTGATGCCAGAATGACTCATAGCTGATGTCACAACAGGGTATTCAGAAAGCTCAACAGAAATCTGCATTTTTGAAAAAGGCCAGTGGCATAGCACAAAATGTTGATGGATATGGAACTACAGTTTATATACCAGCATGTAATATAATATGGAATCATGCAATACTGGTAGGTGTTTTTATTTTTTTAAGTATACCGGTAGACAAAATCTTAATCTGGTTTATTTAATTTCTGCTTATGTTTGGAAAGGATATATCTGTTTTGTAGAAAGTTAGCTTTTTCAGTAATTTTGACATCGGTCTGTCTGTTACAAATCATGGTTATGAGACAACAGATGTAACAGCCCCAACCAAATACATTGCAACTAGTGTCTGTGGGATGTGAAGGTGTGATTACTTGAAGCTGAGATGCTCCCTGACTCACTTGAAACGCTTCATTTGCAGACTCTGCTGAAGGGTGTCTTCTATATTAGCCAGGTCCTTGTTCAGTTTGATCACATTGAAGTCTGGGTCCATGTCATCTATGGCGTTGCAGTAGTTTGATTGCTGAGGACAGGAAAGACAGAACACTTAAATTTGTCAACAGTGGACAATGTAGGGACTGAAATATACCATTACGACAGGGTTTATTATCACATATGAAGATAGAACATTTAAGTAATTGGATGACAAAAAAGTAAACATACATCTCCACTGTGGTCCCTAGAAAAAATCACAAAAATATTGCACACACATCCACAGTTTCTGATAAGGGGTAAAAGAAACTATCAATAGTATAATAAAATGAATGGTAATAAGCCTCCCTGTGCCAAGAGACAATGAGCTCGGTTTGAGAAGAGTCAGTGTGTAGTAGAGCAGTGTCTGCTGTCACTATGCAGGTCAGTCCTTCAGTGACAGTCCATTGCACAGTTTATACAGATGAAAGCTGATGGCAAAACGGGTGCACTGCAGTCCATTTCTCCTGACCTTCACCTCCTCATGCACTGTCACATGCCATGCACTGTCACTGGCCATGCACTGTCACATGCCATGCACTGTCACTGGCCATGCATTGTCACATGCCATGCACTGTCACATGCCAGGCACTGTCACTGGCCATGCACTGTCACATGCCATACACTGTCGCTGGCCATGCACTGTCACATGCCATGCACTGTCACTGGCCATGCATTGTCACATGCCATGCACTGTCACTGGCCATGCATTGTCACATGCCATGCACTGTCACTGGCCATGCACTGTCACATGCCATGCACTGTCACCCGCCATGCACTGTCACATGCCATGCACTGTCACTGGCCATGCACTGTCACTGGCCATGCACTGTCACATGCCATGCACTGTCACTGGCCATGCACTGTCACATGCCATGCACTGTCACATGCCATGCACTGTCACTGGCCATGCACTGTCACTGGCCATGCACTGTCACTGGCCATGCACTGTCACATGCCATGCACTGTCACTGGCCATGCACTGTCACATGCCATGCACTGTCACATGCCATGCACTGTCACACACCATACACTGTCACATGCCATGCACTGTCACTGGCCATGCACTGTCACATGCCATGCACTGTCACTGGCCATGCACTGTCAGTGGCCATGCACTGTCACTGGCCATGCACTGTCACTGGCCATGCACTGTCACTGGCCATGCACTGTCACATGCCATGCACTGTCACATGCCATGCACTGCAATCTGTGGTAACTCTCTCCCATGATGTTATCAATGCTGCATGACTTAATATCATGCCGACACATGTTTGAAGTGAAGCACTGGGTGGCTGAGGGTGTGGATCCTACTGCCAGCTCACTGTATATGATACATTTAGGGTTCTACCATCCTACATGCAACACACATGGCTGGGCCATCGCACGTAATGCTCACTGACGAGAACATACGTCCTGCTTGAACACCCCTGCAATTGGAATGTGGTCCTGCCATTTCACGCCAATGATACATCTGAGACATGTAAGTGAAATATGTTGAGACGACGCTCCTGTCTTGTGTATGCTGTTAAACACACAGTCTTTGTGCACTTGAACCCTGGTGTTAAGTGTCAGTGCACCATTTTCATATACCCTTCTGGACAGAAGCTTTGCCAATTAGTTTGTTGATCTCAATATCAATGGAAAGGTTACTGATGGCAGTTGAGCCCAGGTAGGTGACGTCTTGGATAACTTCTAAGCATTGCTCATTGATGTTAATGGATGAAGCATTGCAAACATGATGATTGTCTTCTTAACGCTGATGGTTAACCCACATTCTTTTTCAGGCATTATCAAATCTGTCTGTCATTATATGGACAGGTGAAGAAACTGAATTACTGAGGCACCTCACAGAAGAGACAAACAACTTGAATACAGGACTGAAAATAGTTGTCACTTTCAAAATGACAGCACGCAGACCTCTAGACTGGCAGATTATGTGTCTTACTGTTAACACCATGTTATTCACTTACTGACTGACTACTTACTGACTGACAACACACTGGCACAAACGTAACTATTTCTTTCCCACTAAAATACCATTTATTAGTGGTACAACGTAATCCAGCTGTAACAGCACTTGACTCTCAATCAAGACTCCAGTTACTGCGGGTTTTGTACGTTGAATAATGTCTTACACCCATCTGCTCCACTTTATACGAGTATAATGGGATGTGGACACATGAAAGTAGTTTATGTCATGGCTATGGCTCATGTAGAGTTGGTGATGCAATGAACAAATCAGCCACAAGATGCTATGTGTGTCCTGAGTGCAATGATTTGACACACAACAATGATAAAAACAATTACCTGCTTGGCGAGAGGAATCAGGTGGAAGAAACAGTGCACTCGCACCTCAAGGTGAAGCACAATGAGGCACACCTCAGACTCAGCCTGGAAGTCTTCTGCCAGAGACCTCACGACCCTACAACACAGCACAAGAAGTGACCTCACAACCCTACAACACAGCACAGAAAGTGACCTCACGACCCTACAACACAGCACAGGAAGTGACCTCATGACCGTACAAAACAGCACAGGAAGTGACCTCACGACACTACAAAACAGCACAGGAAGTGACCTCACGACACTACAACACAGCACAGGAAGTAACTTCATGACCCTACAACACAGTACAGGACATTTTTTACAACTAATATGTTTAGATGCATATACCCCAGCAATTGCCTTCTGGTTCCCTTTAATATGCAGATACCTTACTGTAATAAAGGATTGTTATGCAGTGACTGTAATTGTGAGGTGGTTGTATTAAAGAGGTGACATAAAGCAATCTCTACTGGGACAACTAGAGTGTAATGGTAGGACTAGCTAAACAATGTGCAACTATGTTGGTGATTAACCTGTGTAGACTTTTATTGTAAACTTTGCTGCAGTGAAGACTTACTTCAATGTCTTCTCAGACACTGGAGGCAAAGGCTGCTGGATCTACAAATAACATTATCATCATCATTCACTCAGTCTGGCTGGGTATTCAACTACTCCCATATAGCAACCAAGCTAACAAAATCATGTAGCACAGTAGTGCCGGTGACAGTACCGACATTCGGACCTGGATAATAATGTGTATGATGCATGCGTATGTGGATGTGTGTGTGTGTGTGCATGCATGTGTGCGAACACAATTTTTAATTATAACAAATATATTACATGCCTTAATTTCATTAGAATTATGTTTTATTTTATCAAAAAAGGAGCCCGTCCATGTTCCAAATAATGCAGTTTCTAGTTTGGGTTCAACCTGCCTATGTTATCCGTATATGGCATGGCTTTTATTGATTAACACAACATCATTCTAATGAAATAAAGGCATAGATGTACGTGAAATGATTATGTATGTTACAAAGAGTTTAAAGTTTTTAAATAATACCTATTTATTATAATTAGGAAAATGAGAACATCCCTTTCATGCCCCAAAGAATCCTTTTAACATAAGTGATACAATCAAGTCTACACAGCAACTACAACAAATCTACAGACCAATGCAAGAACTGCTGGACTAGAAATCAATGTGCCTAAAATAAAGTGATCACCTTCAACATAAAAGATGAATATCAAGTAACAAGGACAATGAGTGGACAAGCACTTGAGGAAGTAGCACACTTCAGTATCCAGATTTCTGGAGTTACAGTACTAGCAAAGATCATTCAAACTGTCAATCTTAAAAGTTAATAATATATTGCTATATGGCGTTGAGATCTGGACTCACAATAGAACTGGAAAGAAAACTACGTGAGTGACAGGAGAACATTAAGATGTGTCTAAATGTCCAGTGAAAGAACAGGCTGACATATAACATAACTTTATGAGGATGTAAACAAACACACAAATAAAATTTGCATGAGACACATTGACTTAGCGTCAATATTGGTGCTGTTGACCCCCACTGATGACAAGATGCACAGAGGGAAACAGAAGACACCATACACTCAGCCGATCTGTAGACATCTTGTGTTGAAGTGACAGCCTCCCAGCCTTAATGAGCCACCGACCTACGTGTATATAGAAGCAACTCACCCGTAGTCCAGTCTCGGCCAATCAATGATAATGATCAGTACTCTACTTAAGTATAACTAGTATTTGTTTGAATAAACATTATTGAATCTTTTCTTTTAAATGTTACCTTGACCATGCTGCCCCCTGGGTGCACAAACTGTGACTTCTGTTGTTTTGCTGCTCCGAGCTGGTCAGCCAAACTGCTGATATGACCAGCGAACCATTCCTGCGACATGTAACAAATCAAGTGTCATTATTTTCTACACTTTAGCATCCTATTTAGTAAATTTGGATGAATGGGTCTATTGCAGTATTATATTAAGTAAACTACGATGCCAGATTAATGGTTTCTAAATCAAGTAACTAAATTACAAGATAGCCACAGAATAAGTGTTGTAATAATTACACAGGAGCACTGGCTATCTGGTAATGTAAAGAAGTGTCTATAAAAGTGGTTTTGCTATGTCAGCCTATTCACTAGTACAATGTAAGGCTATTCATTGATACCATATTCAGGCTATTTACTGTTATAACATATTATTCACTGCTACAATATAAGGCTACTAGCAGCATGCTAACATAACGTTATTCACTGTTATAACAAGGCCATTCACTGCTACAACATATGATTCACTGCTACAATATAAGGCTACTAGCAGCATGCTAACATAACGTTATTCACTGTTATAACAAGGCCATTCACTGCTACAACATATGATTCACTGCTACAATATAAGGCTACTAGCAGCATGCTAACATAACGTTATTCACTGTTATAACAAGGCCATTCACTGCTACAACATATTATTCACTGCTACAATATAAGGCTACTAGCAGCATGCTAACATAACGTTATTCACTGTTATAACAAGGCCATTCACTGCTACAACATAAGGCTACTAGCAGCATGCTAACATAACGTTATTCACTGTTATAACAAGGCCATTCACTGCTACAATATAAGGCTACTAGCAGCATGCTAACATAACGTTATTCACTGTTATAACAAGGCCATTCACTGCTACAACATAAGACTATTCTATAAAAACAAAAACACAAGTGGTTGTGTGGCCAACCATCTGGCCCTGCACCGCCGAGCACGCAACACACGCGTCCATTGTCAGGTGTCACATCTCACTTCTGCTCTCTCTTAAATGTGGCGGCTCAGCATGGTATGGTTGTATTTGGGATGAATATAGACGATGTTTTCGACAGTTTTAAAGATGCACAGATGTGAATAAAGGGAATATAACAGCCATGCAACTCTACAGAGGGGACTGTAAGACACTGGCTGCATTCATGTTCTAACTTAAATAGTTTTTAAGTTACTGCAGTTTGAAATTTGGGACATACCAGGTTTTTCAACAGTTTCTTTAAAAAAATCATATTTCACTTCTTTCGCTTCTGAACTCTTTAGCCTGTGTCAGTGAAGTTTTGTGGATGTTTATCCACTCTATGTTAACTTCTAAAGTACACACATCACTTACAATTTATAATTGAATTGGCTCTATTAAAATGAACACATTGCATTTGTTTATAACAGCTCCATGTTGTGGACCCTGTCTAGCACATAACAAGGTGCAACTGTACTGGGAAACAGCCAGGTGAACTAGGGCCCTGGTTTGTGACAGACGTCTACATGGGGCACGACTCACGAGACTCTCGCACAGATTGGCCAATGTGCGCAGCTGAAGAACATCAGTGATGATTTCCTGCTCACAGATGAGTGTCTCTGCTGACAAGTTTGATGTCAAGATGGCCGACTCCTTCGAATTCATCGCCCTCAGGTCTTCCTCTGACATCTGCTCTTCTATCACTGTGTCCTCCTTCAGGTTACGCCAGTTGGGGAGGCACCTGTACAGGTCAACACTTACATTTACTCAGTTATCAGTCTATGTAGTATGTTTAGTTTTGTCTGAGGTATTTAAGGGATTCTAACAAAGTGCATACCTAATTTAAGCAGTGGATGACATGATGACAATGTAACGTCTTAGGACAGATAATAAAGTGTTTTCTAGCTGAATTGAGTCTACAGTAACAGTAGGACAAATCTGGAATTAGCAGTCCTTGTCCTTTCAGTGGTCTGCTGGAAGCCTCAGACTTACACATAATATTGTATATTATTTGTTATCCTTTTAAAATAATTATTTGAATCACTTATTCAATTTTATTTCATGACCTATTTATTTATTTTATTACCCACTTATTTATTATTTTACTAGCTTTAGTTTTTAAAAGTATTGTACATTTTTATTTTTGAACTGTATTGTATTTTATGTATACATACGGACCATTTTATACAAATAAACGTACTACTATTACTATGTAAACATTACTGATGAAGACAAACCTGCCACTAACACCAGCAGTTTATTGGGTCATTGTGCCAATTGTGAATTGTCCAGCTTATGATGATGAAATTAAGAAATCCTTTTTTTTGACATGGCTGCCGTGCTGGACTGACGTGTCTTGCGGGTCGGGCAGACGCAAGCAGAAATTTCAATGCGTGAATGAGTTTAATGGAGGTTGTTGCGGTGAACTGATGCTGAGGCGGTCGCCAGCCAGATATTGCAAGCTTTTGGTGAGTTTTTTGTTATCTCATCTGTTTGAGTGATTCAACCCAACTGATCTTGGCTGACCACGCTTAAGTCTGAGTGATAATTGAATACATCTGAGCCAGACGGAGCAAGTGACCAGCCAACCGTGACGAGCTGACTGGCAATTGTATTGCGTAACGCAACACCATGCCTGATGCCAAGCCAAGGAAGGGCAGCAGCAACGCTGAAGAGGAATCGCAGGCCACATTCACCCTGCGAGTACTAGAGTTGCTCGGAGACACGGAAGTGGTGTCGAAAATAAAAAGAGCCCTTTATCCCGACGACCTAGTGGCAGAAATAAAGGGACTTAGAGTGGAGATCACTCAATTGCGCAGCGTAGTTAACGAAAAAGACAGAGTGATTGCTGAACTGCACGATAGGGTCAGTGTGCTCGAGGCAAGTGTAGATGCTTCCGAGCAGTATGGGCGCCGTGCAAATTTGCGCATTCAGGAGGTTGTAGAGTCGGGCGCGGGCGCGGGCGCGGGCGAAGACGCTTGCGCCAAAGTGCTGGATGTCATCAACAGCACGATGTTACTGCGCCCACCGCTGACCGACGTAGACATCGAGCGCTGCCATCGACTGGGGCGCCAGACAGATCTGACACGTCCCAGGACAATGATCGTGCGCTTCAGATCGGAAAAACTATGTGACACCGTATACAATACACGGGGGCAACTCAAGACCTCCAATAAGTCGAAGGAGCCAGCACAACGCGTCTACATCAACAAAGACCTGACCAAGCGACGATCGTTGATGGCGTACGAGACCAGACAACTACGAGCTTCAAAGAAGATAGCGGACTGCTGGACATACAACGGCCACGTTGTCATTAAAGACAACAACAATTCAATTAAACGAATAAATTCACTGAGGAACTTAAAATGTATTAGCTAGTTACACACTGGACATTATTATGTTACATCCTTGATGTCGAATATTATTTCACACCATACCATTATATGTGTGGGTTTGTATGTATGTATGTATAATGAGTACGTGCATATAGAACTAGCAGTGCCAGGACATCGAAAATAACATGAAGAAAAATAACAGCAAGAAAACTTACCAGCTGGTGAAAGACCTGACCAGCACAAAGCAAGGGCGAACCACCACCATACAGGACAAGGATGGAAAATGTCTGACTGAAGAACAGGACATCCTAAAGAGGTGGTCCGAGTACTGCTCCGAGCTGTACAACTACAGAGCCACAGGAGACCCAGAAGTACTAAACGTCCCTCCAGCAACCGACAACGACCACTACCCCATCCTTCGCGAAGAAGTGGAAGCAGCGGTGAAATCGCTCAAGAAGGGGAAGTCAGCAGGAGCGGACAACGTCCCAGCAGAGCTGGTGCAGGCAGGGGGAGAAGCCATGATAAGCGCCCTACTGACTATCTGCAACAAGATCTGGCAGACAGGGGAGTGGCCCACGCCATGGACCCAATCTCTCATCATCACCCTCCCCAAGAAAGGCAACCTACAGCTATGCCAGAACTATCGTACCATCAGCCTCATCAGCCACCCGAGCAAAGTTATGCTGAAAATCTTGCTGAACCGACTGAAGCCGCAAGCGGAAAAGATCATTGCTGAGGAACAAGCTGACTTCAGACCAGGACGCAGCACAACAGCCTTAGGGTACTGTGCGAGAAGTACCTCCAACACCAGCAAGACCTCTATCACGTCTTCATTGACTTCAAGAAGGCATTCGACAGGGTATGGCATGCAGCACTATGGGCCACCATGAAGCATTTCAACATCAACGCCAACCTGATCAGAATGATACAGAACCTCTATGACAAGGCCACCAGCGCAGTCTACCTTAACAACAGCATAGGGGACTGGTTCAGAACCACCGTTGGAGTAAGACAAGGCTGTGTGCTCTCCCCCACCCTCTTCAACATCTTCTTGGAGAGAATTATGACTGACGCACTGAACGACCATGAAGGGACAGTCAGCATTGGTGGCAGAAATATCACAAACTTGTGTTTTGCCGACGACATAGACGGCCTGGCAGGAAGGGAAGACGAGCTAGCTGACTTGGTGGAGTGCATTGATAAGACTTCTACAGCCTTCGGCATGCAGATCAATGCAGAAAAGACCAAACTGATGACCAACAACACCAATGGCTTCAGCACTGACATCAGGGTCAACGGCAAGAAACGAGATTGCGTCAACCGAATCAAATATCTGGGAGCAATCATTACAGATAAAGGATCTAAACCTGAAATTGTCACCAGGATCGCCCAGGCCACAGCAGCACTCGCCAAACTCAAGACCATTTGGAATGACAGGAATATAGCGCTCAGCTCAAAGATCAAACTGATGCGCTCCCTAGTCATGTCCATATTCCTGTACGCCTGTGAGTCTTGGACATTAACAGCAGAAACCGAGAAAACGATACAGGCCATGGAGATGAGATGCCTCAGAAAACTCCTCGGCATCACGTACAGAGAACACATCACCAACGAAGAGGTCCGAAACAGAACTCGGCAAGCCATTGGACCCCACGAAGACCTCCTGACCACAGTCAAACAACGAAAACTGAGATGGTACGGCCACATAACAAGATCAACAGGGTTTGCCAAGACGGTCATGCAAGGTACAGTCCAAGGAGGGAGAAGACGAGGCAGGCAGAGAAAGGATGGGAAGACAACATCCCGGAATGGACGGGCTTGACACTGGGCGCCGCCATGAGGAAAGCCGAGAGACGAGAGGAGTGGAGGGAGCTGGTTGCCAAGTCATCTATGGTGCCCCAACGGTCCACTGAGACTACGGGATAGGCAAGGCAAGGCAAGCATATAGAACTACTGTATAAGTAACTGTGATGACGAATATATACAACTGCATAGGTATAAGTAGTCAATATCAAACAGACTGCAATACCTGTTACACTCTGTCTGTTGAAGATTATTATTAACTGTTTGCTAGTCTAACTGTTTGCTAGTCGTTTTTTGGCCTGACCTCAGAGCCGGATATCTAAGTCATAGTCAGCCACATGCTTTGTTTCATTTTGTATTTTTTGGCCAAGCTGTTATGCATAGCCACGTGTCCATCCATATCTAATTATCTTAAAATCACTATGTTTGACCTTAATGAATGTGTGAGCAATGTCTCAACTATAGTGCTGGTTCGATATTCGATATATCGAAGTATCGCGATACTTGCGAAAGTTCAATACCGATATTTAGTGGTATCGCGATACTTCGATATTTTGGTATCGAACGGCCACTGTTCGATACTTTCGATACCTACGATACCTTCGATACTTTCGATACCTTCGATACCTTCGATATTTCGATACCTTCGATACCTTCGATACCTTCGATACCTTCGATACCTTCGATACCTTCGATACCTTCGATATTTCAATACTTGACATCGAGCCCATTCGACGACGTCGATGCGAAGCCGAAGGCGCAACATTGTTGTTGATGACGACGTTGTTTACGGTACAGCGCTTCGCAGCCTAAATTGACTTAGGCGTGGTTGTTTAAAAAATAATATAACATAAAATGTGAATTGTTTTCTAATACTTTATTGTAGAGTTAGTCTGTATAATAACTGTTTTCTGTGTGCAATCTTAGCCTAGGCCAGACTTCGGTTAGTCTCGTTACCCAAACCAAGTCCAAGGTTGGTACGTGACGCTCTCGTTTGGTGGCAGTACCATGTCCATGCCATCTTTCTCCCTATTTTACTTATGCGTACAAAAACACATATCCTATAGTATTTTTATAGAGTATTTATTGAACGTACTAGTATTCATGAAACTAGTTTAATAATAATATTATTAATATAAATAATAATTCGAGTGCGATGCGGAGGCTTTGTTTATCCAAGTTCCGTTTGGTGGCGCCACCAGTTTCCGTACACGACGCCCACAACCAAAGCGAACGACAACAAGTCGCAACGTTCATCGCTAATTTGGCAGCTTTCCAACAAAGAGTGTCTGTCTGCTATGCTAGAGGCGTCTCAAAGATAGCGGGGAAATAATACATCGAATTTGACGAAACATGTCACCAATCAAGAAGTTATCATATCGTGATGATCAACTTTCATCGTATGGCACGTCGACGTCGTGGACAACGTCGCATTGCCATTGACTCGAGAACGTGTTCTATCGACATATTCGACACTGAGTTACAGTCTCGTTACAGTCGAAGCGAATCGCCATCGGATTGCCGAATCTATTAAGTAACTGCGGCCACATCGCCAAGAAGTGACATGCACGACGTGACTGATTAACGATGACGATTCGCTTACTGCATCTGCTGTCACTGTGACACTGGCACTGGCCAAACAAGTTCACCACTGGCAGAGGCAGAGCCAGAGGTAGAGTGTTCTTGAAAACAGTTGCAAAAACATTATGGGGCTTGTTATGTGTACTTGGTAACATGGTAATTTAAGTTTTATAAAAACAAATATTGGTGTGAACTGTGAAGTACAATTGTAATTTTTATTAATATTTTTTCTATTGTTAATTAGTGTTATTTTAGTGTACTCGTCTATACAGTTTTGATGTTAAATCACAATTATCTTTACGATACAAATAATAAAAAAAGTTATAACTGAGTGTTCAGCTGTGCTGGCAGTGGCACTATTGTAAGTGATAAGTGTTTTTGTATAATAATATATTATTTGTATGTTATTTTTCAGCTGTATTTGTTGAAAGTAACTTTAGGAGACACATTGAATTGAAATTAAGCTGCTATATTATAGTGTATTTACAAACAGCTGGGGTGAAGTACTGTTATTAATTTAAAATAATTCACTGCAATTGATTTGTCACTAGGTATTTTATTGCAGTTATCTTTATTGTTTTAATGCTATATTACAGTTCTCTTTTAGTTTTACAACAGTAATCAATTATATTGAAACTGTTGTTTGTTTACTTACATAAAATGAAAAGTGCATATTAATCATTGTTTGCATGACTAAAATTATCACATATTTCCCTACAAGTGAAAAATGTGTGTGTTTCTGTGGCATTAGTCTAAGTGGAAAGTAGTGTGTTTCTTTGGAGATCTCTACTGTACTGAATTACACTTACAAGGTAAATTTCGAGTATCAAATAAAAATCTGGTATCGATTGATATCGAAGAATTCTGGTATTGAACCAGCAATATACCGATCGGTATTGAAGAATTCTGGAATTTCTGGTATTGAACCAGCACTTCTGTTGCATACTGTGTTTCTACTGGGAACTGGGTTCTATGTGAATATTAGACTTACAACGTAAGTATCGAGTATCGAACAAAATTCAGGTATCGATCGGTATCGAACAAAACCTGGTATCGAACCAGCACTACTCAACTATTATAATGAAAATTATGTTCATTTATTCAACAATCTTTTTCTTGTCGTATAGCTTTATTCTTTCTACAATGACATCGCTTGTCTGTGACCTACCAATGTACTATATTGTAAGCTATTTATTGTCAAGAAAGTATGGATGAAATATTAAGTAATTATGCTGAGCCAGATCTCAGGAACTTGTACGAGAGAAATACCCAATATGAAAATGTAGAAATGAACCCTTTTAATTTAGCAGATATAAATAGTAATTATTATGATGTTAACGATATCCTTACTGACAAGTTTAGTCATAATAATTTTCAGTGTAAAGTGCTCCACCTAAACATACAAGGACTCTCATCAAAATTTGATCAACTTCAAACATTACTGTCAGAGCTCTCTGATGCACATGTGGAAATTGATATTTCGTTGTGTGAAACTTTTGTAAATGATGATAAATGTGCGTGTATGTGTATATATAATATATATCTTAATAATATTTTAGCATCCATATATACACATAATTATTTTAATAATAATTTTATCTTAGCTACTATTTGTACATTATGTGAAGCGCCTGAGAGCAATACTATTGATTCGGGCGCTATACAAATAAATTGTATTATTATTATTATTATTATCTTTTTAAGCTGCCCAATTATAACTTTATTTATAAAAATAGAAAGATTAAAGCTAAAGGTGGTGTTGCAATATATATCCGGGATAATAGTCAAGTTGCCATTTTGTGAACCTGGAAATGTTTGGTCGTCTAAGGTTTTTTTGCTGAATCATATAGATTGTGTGTCCCTGAACTCAAATCCGTGGGATGGCAATGCGCCACCCTTGGGCAACTTGTAGGAACCACGAAAATCCAAGATGGCTGCCGTGATCCTGATAAATTACAAAATGTGTTCATCTTTACACTACATCATGCTAGGAACATAATTTTTGTATGCACACGCATGCTTTCAGGTACGAGGAATTCAATGGAACCATTTATAATAATGTCCGACTATGTCCACGTGACCAAAATTTAAAATGGCCGCCATTTCCACCAACTATTGACAAAATCGAGCATAATTTGATTGCCTTTTCCTAAATAAATATGATTTTATTTTCTCCATTCCTATGTTTTGCCATATCAGGACTTAAAAGGAAGTATTTCAACTAATGCCCACCCAAGAAAACCGAGTAATATTCAAAATGGCGTCATTTTAGCCAAACAGATGCAAGAGCCACGATTTTGTGCCTTTTCCCACGTCTTAGCATATGGGCAAGAATATAGTACTGGTATATACTTGTACGGCCTTAATTATACGTGAAATAAATACATGCAATGTACCAACATATGAGGAATTTAATGTAATCATTTTCTATGGTCACGTGACACAAAATCAAGATGTCCGCCATTTCAATCGAAAATAGCTCGAAGATTTATTTACAATTCCTCTTCAGCATTGAACATTCATCATGACCGAGTTCCAGGAAGGCTAATAGTTTTACCTTCATGTATGTGTATATTACTACACCTGACAGGAAGCACAAAAAGCTTTGGAACTGACACAAAATGGTACAACAATTTAAAAATATAACATCAGTAGTACTGAATTATATAATTGCTGATACAGACTGAGAACTTGTTTGCAATGGCAAGTTTCATTTGGGCATTGACACAGTATAATACATTATAAACCATTGGTATTTAAACGATAAATCATTCCCATTACGTTCTCATAGAAAAGGTTATTCCCCATTCTCTCTAGCTCCCCTCTTCCTCCATACTACCACTTTCATCCTCATTATCATGTCTAGCTTCATTCTCATCATGTTTGGTGAAAGGATTGAAGCACATGGCTTCGCCATATTGTTATTGTGTTGGTGAAGCGATGTCAACAGCAGGCGGAGTCTGCTGGTCTGCTGCCTTCCAGAGCATTACTTGATAGTGTGCTCGCAGGATGTGATATGCCAAATTAGCGTCTGTCGGTGGAAGCTTTTTGACACATACAGCTTTCCCTCTTGTCCTTTTGGTGTAGAGCGCATACCTGGCAGAAGCCATGCTTTCGCCTGCAGCAACACCATAGAGCGAGCAAATAAATTTGCGTCCAGTCTCTAGCAACTGTTGGTGGTTAGCACTCTGTTCACCGAATACAGTATAGAGGTCAGAGTGGTCGGCGGACTTCAGTACCTTTAGCGCCGTCGCTTTGCCACGACCAAATGGACAGGACACAGTATCGCAGCCTGATAATGCATGCATACTGAACAATTGGGGGGATTTCGCACCTAGGACCGAAGAACTTTCATTGGTATTGAGGATAGCCCCACACCATCGATCTAGCTGCACACAGGCTGTCAAATGCAATCTCCACACCCAGTAGATAAGCAGTACAAAGACGTCAGTGTCATTGCTGATCACTCGTACAATGTTCATACCATTCCTTACAGCTTCCAGAAGATACCTGATGATGGTAATATCTGCTTCATCGTGGCTGTACATACTCTCCTCTCTTCCAACCATCGTCACATTGTTGCCCAAATTGAAAGTGGAGAGAACTCTGACGAGAGCCTTCTTATTCGCTTTGCTCTTCATGATGGCATCGCGGCATGGGAGCTTGCTTGATATTGTGATATTGTAGTTAACTTCATCTGCACGCCGGATTTGCTCATGATCTTTTGCTGACTTGTCATCATAGCGATCGAAGATGACCAGCACTTCTGTTGGTTGGTACTGACCGAGTCTATCCTTCATGCTGTTGGCGAGATCTGAAGCAGACCCAGCACATGGCCAAACAATGTGATATAGCAGTTGTTGGCCATCGACGATGACTATGTTTGGAGCATATGGCTGAAGATCATCCACTTTCAGTTTAGAGACAAGAGTGGATTTTGTCCCTGTCCTCAGACATCCATATTCATCAATCATTGATTGTTTGATGCAGGAACAGCGCACAATTCATAGTCAAAGAGTGTTTGAAGTTCGACTTGCGTCAAGATACTGACTGATATCTTCGAATGTCTTGGGACCATCTTTGAGTAAGTCGTATAGCAAGGCTGCTGTCACCATACGAAAGGCACGCATTGATCTCACCCATGCCTTGCCATTCATGATCGATGTCAGGCCACTAAATGCAGCCCCAACCAGTACTTCAAGACCACCAGCTTTCATTAAGTTTCCAATAGAGCCATTGCATGACATGAGGGTGTGCATGCCACCAGGTCGAAAAAAAATGACTGACTTGAAGCGGTTCCCATGACTGGCCCACTTGATAAGTGTTGCTATGATGTAAAGTTGCATGTCAGCGGATAGATTTGAGGTCTTCATCCCAAGTTCAGTGAGAGTTTACTCAAAGTATGACAGCGTCGTGAGAACAGTGTCAGGATGGGATGGTGGTGCGTCGATCAGAGGCCCAAACATGTAGGTAGTGGTTGGTTTAGGGGAACATTCCACTGTCGCCCGGGCAGCATTACAGCCTCCCCATTCGATAGGGTTTGGATCATGCAGGAGGGAGTTCAGCCATTGAGTGTCCACGACCTGGGCACGTTCTAAGCTTCCCTGTAGTGCACATACATCAGTGAATGGTGGGTCAGACCTACATACCACAAGAGGGGGGTTCACTTTCTTCGGGCCTGTATACCGTTGCATCACAACGGACTTACTTCCAAGCCGAAGAGATGCGACTTCACGCTTACAAAGGCGTGGAATGGTGAGGTTCAGCAAGCCAGTCTTTGCACTGCCACATTCTAGAACACCTGAAGGGTGCTGTTGAAATTATATTGCCATGGCGTGTGTCTCATGGCGACCATTGGGTGTGCACACAAGGAGGTCAAAATTGTCAAACCAGCCGAATATCGGGCCTACTCTCCGCATCAAGCCGATCGCCGACTTTCCCCCCATTTACACTTATATACTTGGCGGCTGATTTATGAAATCGCATGACCTCATCATACGTTGTCACGATACCATGCTCGTTGAGCAACTTTACCAATTCCGAACTACCAAATTTAGTATGTAACTTCATAGCAAGACCAAGAGTGGTTTGATTTGTGGAGTTGGAAATGTGCTGTTGAATGCACTGTGATAAGGTTACTGCTGATTTATTCAATTCTCCATTGGATACCAATTGAGAAACTAATGCTAGCAAAGTAGGAGATGTGTTGGCAACAGTCTTCTCAAACGTGAACTGACTTAAATTGTAATCATTGCTGCCAGGAAGTGCTAGAACTTCAGCTTTCACCCTGCGTACTACAGTTTCTACTCTCTCATCATTTACACCGTCATACTTGACCTTCTACACTGTCTTGCCTACAATATCTCTGAAACCAACAATAGATGTACAACCCTCAATGTGTAAAACAACGATATTCTTACCAAAGTAATCACAGAGATTAGCAAGTATTTTTTTCTTTGTTTGAGCTGACCACCTGCACTGCAATAGTTATCATACAATTCACCAGTGGTGTGACTGACAGTACGCTTCGCATACATATAATGATCAATACATGAGGCGAGAGCAGCATCTACATTGCTAGGCTTGACACACTTACGTGTACAACTGGCCTGAGGAAATTTACAGAACCTATCTCGAAACAGTACATGTATATATTTCACGTATAATTAAGGCAGTACAAGTATATACCAGTACTATGTTCTTGCCCGTATGCTAAAATGTAGGAATAGGCACAAAATCGTGGCTCTTGCATCTGTTTGGCTAAAATGACGCCATTTTGAATATTACTCGGTTTTCATGGGCGGGCATCAGTTGAAATACTTCCTTTTAAGTCCTGATATGGTAAAATATAGGAATGGACAAAATAAAATCATATTTATATAGGAAAAGGCAATCAAATTATGCTCGATGTTGGCAATAGTTGGTGGAAGTGGTGGCCATTTTGAATTTTGGTCACGTGGACATAGTCGGACATTATTATAAATGGTTTCATTGAATTCCTCGTACCTAAAAGCATGCGTGTACATACAAAAATTATGTTCCTAGCATGATGTAGTGTAAAGATGAACACATTTTGTAATTTATCAGGATCACGGCAGCCATCTTGGATTTTCGTGGTTCCCACGAGTTGCCCAAGGATGGCGCATTGCCATCCCACGGATTTGAGTTCAGGGACACATAATCTGTATGATTCCGCAAAAAAACCTTAGACGACCAAACATTTCCAGGTTCCCTACAGTAGAGGTGGCAACTCGACTATAATATTCAGTATAATCTAAGAGAAAACCTTAGTATTTTCATAGAAGGTGAATTTGAATCCATATTCATTGAATCTATTAATAATGGTCAAACTTCAATCGTAGGTGAAATATACCGGATTCCTAATACAAATGTTAATTTGTCTATTCAACGGTATGAGGCAATATTACATAAAACGGAAAGCTCAAACAGTCAAGTTATAATAGGCACTGATCAAAATTTCGACTATCTAAAAATTAACTCTGATAAACCCTCAACTGACCTTTTACATCTATATCTAGCCGCAAATACAATTCCCACGATTACTAAGCCAACGCGTATCACCCACACTTCTGCTACCCTCATTGATAACATATATGTATGGCACACTTCCCCATTTGTTCATTCTGGTATACTATTCAGCGATTTACCTATATTCTGTCTTATCGGAAAGCGGAAACCCTCAAAAACATGTAATGAGCCATTCATATTTAAACATAGACCTTTATCTAACGTGTCGATTCGACATATAAAATCTGCACTCCAGCAAATTAATTGGACACATCTTCATCAATTAGACATAAATAAGGCGTTTAAAAACTTTACTGACCATTTAAATTGTACCATTGCATCATACGCACCAGAGAAAACTGTCAAAATTAAATCGAAATATGTCATTCGGAATCTTTGGATGACTAAAGGACTAATGAAGTCATCTTTAACCTCAAATAAACTGTATCGGAAATGTATTAGCAAACCTATTTTGCTCACATCCGTTATGCGAAATATAGAAATATCTATACACGCTGTACCACAATCCAAAAAACAATTTACATCTTATTTGCAATTCGCCCTAAACGTAATTCAAATAGTATGTTCATGACCCCAACCGATGCAAGTGAGATCAGGCAAATAATAAGGTCACTTCAACCTAAGAAAAGTACAAGTCACAGCAATTTGAGTCCGCTTGTTATAAAGTTATTTGGTGAGGAAATAGCTATGCCTTCATCTATTTTAATAAACATGTCAATGTCTGAGGGAATAGTACCAGATGAATTGAAAATTGCGAAAATTATACCTGTCCATAAGTCAAACGCTAAAGACGATATTTCCAATTACAGACCGATATCATTGTTACCTTCAATTTCTAAAATACTGGGTAAAGTTGTATATAAAAGGACTTTTCAATTCATTCAAAGTAATAACATATTAAATAATAACCAATACGGTTTTCGTGAAAAACATTCAACAATAAATGGTATAACCGCACTTACTGGTGATGTTATAAAAGCTTTGGAAAATAAAGACTCGGTCCTTAGTGTTTTCTTGGATTTAAGTAAAGCATTCGATACAATTGATCACCAAATCTTATTACATAAACTTGAGTTTTATGGAATAAGGGGTACTCCTCTCAAATGGTTTAAAAGTTATCTGTCAAATCGGAAACAATATGTTAAATATAATAATAGTGATTCGCTTCAACAGGATATCACTTTTGGCGTCCCACAGGGGTCTATATTTGGTCTGCTCCTGTTAATTATATACATAAATGATCTCCCGTTTTGTGTAAAGCATTGTAAAACTATGCTATTTGCCGATGACACTACTATATACAAGACTGGAAAACAAGTTCATAATATATACGAAGACATGAACAATGAACTTCAAGTATTAGCTTGACTGGTTTCTTGCAAATAAATGATCTCTAAATATTTCCAACACGAAAAGCATGTTATTCTGTAGATCCCCTCCTCCTGAGAATGAAGAACTTATTTTAACAATGTCTAATACAATTATCCAGCGTATGAAGTGTTTACAATTTCTAGGTCTCTATATTGTTGAAAAACTTGATTGGCACGAACACATCAACAAATGCAAAAATAAATTAACCAGTGCTTTATATGTAATCAATAAAGTTAACAGCTACCTTCCTGTGTCCGCACTTAAAACAATTTATTACACTTTAGTTTACCCTTACTTGACATATGGAATCATCTTGTGGGGGTCTACATATAAAACGTACTTGACAAAATTATTTATTATCCAAAAAATAATAGTTCGATCCATACTCGGAAGAAATTATAGGGAATGTTCTCACCCCCTCTTTACGTGCTTAAAATTAGTTAAATTGAATGACGTATACGAACTGGAAATTGGAAAATTTCTGTATAATTATGTTCATAGGAGTCTCCCTCATTATTTATCCGATATATTTACATTTACCCATGACATACACATTCACGAAACTAGACAATCCCCACACATACAACCTTTTACTTCTCTAACAGTAAAATTTTCTAATAGTTTTTTATGTAAAGGTCCATTGATATGGAACAGAATTCCGTTTACCATCCAACAAAAAAAAAACATAAGAAGTGTTGTAGTATCACTAAAAGCAATTGTTGTAAAAGGGTATGAAGAGCTAGCTGAAGCCTATTAAATATAAAATATATGCTCATATACGTTTGTAATTATATCCTTGTCATTGTCGTTATTTGGTATTACTACACGTTTGCTATACATGTTAACTGAACATTTATTATTGAATATTATTATTATGTTTTACATACCTGGTCAGTTATAAAAACTATAAGTATGTGTTACACGTAAAATTACTATTATAACATTATTGTTTATACAGCTATGGTAGGGTTGGCAGTGACCAGTTTAATTTATAACAAATGGTTTCGTAATAATAATTATCTATACAAACTGGTAACAGCCTTAATTGGCTCCGCTGTCTGCCCGGAACCGTGCATTATATAATTGTCTGTTACATTTTTAGTTTATTACATATGTGCTTTGTACGTTTCCGAAAATAAAACATTCATTCATTCATTCAAGATATTTCCTAACTACACTACTTGATGACTATTCAACTTTCAGAATAAATCAGCTGTTCATACTGACCTAATGTGCCATTGCAGCCAAAATCTTGAGTTGAGCTGATGCAGTTGATATTCATGCAAAGTGACCAGGAATGCAGTACAGTCTGTATTCAGTTATCACAAAATTAGAGGGCTGGACTATTGAACTGGTTAAAGGAAGATGTTACCGTAAGAAGCGATTAATGTCTTCATCCTTTGCCCATGTTGCACTGATAATTCTCCTGTCATCTGTCTCTGATTGAACAATGCCTGAAACATACCAAGTCCTTACTGCAGACAAACATGAACATTTGAAACTCCACAAACTAAAACTAGCATTACTCATTATGGTAAATATGGTGTGAAATGCAAACAAGTGTAGACCACTGCCATGTCTACTGCTGTGTCACTGAACTAAGTAAACCAATGCATTAAGTAGACCTCTTTGTCACTGTAGTAAGTAGACCACTGCCGTGTCACTGTGCTAAGTAAACCACTGCCGTGTCACTGAGCTAAGTAAACCACTGCCGTGTCACTGAGCTAAGTAGACCACTGCCATATCACTGCGCTAAGTAAACTACTGCCGTGTCACTGCACTAAGTAGACCACTGCCATGTCACTGCACTAAGTAGACCACTGCCGTGTCACTGTGCTAAGTAGACCACTGCCGTGTCACTGCACTAAGTAGACTACTGCTGTGTCACTGCACTAAGTAGACCACTGCCGTGTCACTGCACTATGCAGACCACTGCCGTGTCACTGAGCTAAGCAGACCACTGCCGTGTCACTGAGCTAAGTTGACCACTGCCGTGTCACTGCACTAAGTAGACTACTGCCGTGTCACTGCACTAAGTAGACCACTGCCGTGTCACTGAGCTAAGCAGACCACTGCCGTGTCACTGAGCTAAGTAGACCACTGCCGTGTCACTGCACTAAGTAGACTACTGCCGTGTCACTGCACTAAGTAGACCACTGCCGTGTCACTGCACTAAGTAGACCACTGCCGTGTCACTGCACTAAGTAGACCACTGCCATGTCACTGCACTAAGTAGACCACTGCCGTGTCACTGCACTAAGTAGACCACTGCCATGTCACTGCACTAAGTAGACCACTGCCGTGTCACTGCACTAAGTAGACCACTGCCATGTCACTGCACTAAGTAGACCACTGCCATATCACTGCACTAAGTAGACCACTGCCATGTCACTGCACTAAGTAGACCACTGCCGTGTCACTGCACTAAGTAGACCACTGCCGTGTCACTGCACTAAGTAGACCACTGCCGTGTCACTGCACTAAGTAGACCACTGCCGTGTCACTGCACTAAGTAGACCACTGCCGTGTCACTGCACTAAGTAGACCACTGCCGTGTCACTGCACTAAGTAGACCACTGCCGTGTCACTGCACTAAGTAGACCACTGCCGTGTCACTGCACTAAGTAGACCACTGCCGTGTCACTGCACTAAGTAGACTACTGCCGTGTCACTGCACTAAGTAGACCACTGCCGTGTCACTGCACTAAGTAGACTACTGCCGTGTCACTGCACTAAGTAGACCACTGCCGTGTCACTGCACTAAGTAGACTACTGCCATGTCACTGCACTAAGTAGACCACTGCCGTGTCACTGCACTAAGTAGACTACTGCCATGTCACTGCACTAAGTAGACCACTGCCGTGTCACTGCACTAAGTAGACCACTGCCGTGTCACTGCACTAAGTAGACTACTGCCATGTCACTGCACTAAGTAGACTACTGCCATGTCACTGCACTAAGTAGACCACTGCCGTGTCACTGCACTAAGTAGACTACTGCCGTGTCACTGCACTAAGTAGACCACTGCCGTGTCACTGCACTAAGTAGATCACTGCTGTGTCACTGTGCTAAGTAAACCACTGTCGTATCACTGTGCTAAGTAGCCCATTGCTGTTGTCACTGCACTAAGTAGACCACTGCCATGTCACTGCACTAAGTAGATCACTGCTGTGTCACTGTGCTAAGTAAACCACTGTCGTATCACTGTGCTAAGTAGCCCATTGCTGTTGTCACTGCACTAAGTAGACCACTGCTGTGTCACTGAGCTAAGTTGACCACTGCCGTGTCATTGCACTAAGTAGACCACTGCTGTGTCACTGCGCTGATTAGACCACTGCTAGTCCGTTTAAAGTTTTGATGCATGTTTTCATTTTAATATTCTCACTGATAGCTGACAAAAAAAGCAAAAATGGAATTAAGAAGTAAGACAGGAGAAAGACTAACCCTTGTAGGATGCCTGGCACGTGTCCTTGTAGTCCTGGAGTATCTTACAAATCATGTTGAGGAACTGGTCTGCGTAGTCTGGCAGGTCCCGCATTAGGTTCTGCAGCTCTCCTATGTTCCGCACCACTGACACTGTGCTCTGTGAACACAACACTGGTGTAACATCACCACCAACACCGTGCTCTGTGAACACAACACTGGTGTAACATCACCACCAACACCGTGCTCTGTGAACACAACACTGGTGTAACATCACCACCAACAACCACTGGTTGTGTGTTTGGAAATGCTAAAGAAACCACTGGCTGTGTGTTTAGAAGTGCTAAAGAAACCACTGGCTGTGTGTTTAGAAGTGCTAAAGAAACCACTGGTTGTGTGTTTAGAAGTGCTAAAGAAACCACTGGCTGTGTGTTTAGAAGTGCTAAAGAAACCACTGGTTGTGTGTTTGGAAATGCTAAAGAAACCACTGGCTGTGTGCTTAGAAGTGCTAAAGAAACCACTGGTTGTGTGTTTGGAAGTGCTAAAGAAACCACTGGCTGTGTGTTTGGAAGTGCTAAAGAAACCACTGGCTGTGTGTTTGGAAGTGCTAAAGAAACCACTGGCTGTGTGTTTGGAAGTGCTAAAGAAACCACTGGCTGTGTGTTTAGAAGTGCTAAAGAAACCACTGGTTGTGTGTTTAGAAGTGCTAAAGAAACCACTGGTTGTGTGTTTGGAAGTGCTAAAGAAACCACTGGTTGTGTGTTTAGAAGTGCTAAAGAAACCACTGGTTGTGTGTTTAGAAGTGCTAAAGAAACCACTGGTTGTGTGTTTGGAAGTGCTAAAGAAACCACTGGTTGTGTGTTTAGAAGTGCTAAAGAAACCACTGGTTGTGTGTTTGGAAGTGCTAAAGAAACCACTGGTTGTGTGTTTGGAAGTGCTAAAGAAACCACTGGCTGTGTGTTTGGAAGTGCTAAAGAAACCACTGGCTGTGTGTTTGGAAGTGCTAAAGAAACCACTGGCTGTGTGTTTAGAAGTGTTAAAGAAACCACTGGCTATGTGTTTAGAAGTGTTAAAGAAACCACTGGCTATGTGTTTAGAAGTGCTAAAGAAACCACTGGCTATGTGTTTAGAAGTGCTAAAGAAACCACTGGCTGTGTGTTTAGAAGTGCTAAAGAAACCACTGGCTATGTGTTTGGAAGTGTTAAAGAAACCACTGGCTATGTGTTTGGAAGTGCTAAAGAAACCACTGGCTATGTGTTTGGAAGTGCTAAAGAAACCACTGGCTATGTGTTTGGAAGTGCTAAAGAAACCACTGGCTATGTGTTTAGAAGTGTTAAAGAAACCACTGGCTGTGTGTTTAGAAGTGTTAAAGAAACCACTGGCTGTGTGTTTGGAAGTGCTAAAGAAACCACTGGCTATGTGTTTAGAAGTGTTAAAGAAACCACTGGCTGTGTGTTTGGAAGTGCTACAGAAACCACTGGCTGTGTGTTTGGAAGTGCTAAAGAAACCACTGGTTGTGTGTTTGGAAGTGCTAAAGAAACCACTGGCTGTGTGTTTAGAAGTGCTAAAGAAACTACTGGCTGTGTGTTTGGAAGTGCTAAAGAAACCACTGGTTGTGTGTTTGGAAGTGCTAAAGAAACCACTGGTTGTGTGTTTGGAAATGCTAAAGAAACCACTGGTTGTGAGTTTAGAAGTGCTAAAGAAACCACTGGCTGTGTGTTTGGAAATGCTAAAGAAACCACTGGTTGTGAGTTTAGAAGTGCTAAAGAAACCACTGGCTGTGTGTTTGGAAATGCTAAAGAAACCACTGGCTGTGTGTTTGGAAATGCTAAAGAAACCACTGGCTATGTGTTTGGAAATGCTAAAGAAACCACTGGTTGTGAGTTTAGAAGTGCTAAAGAAACCACTGGCTGTGTGTTTAGAAGTGTTAAAGAAACCACTGGCTGTGTGTTTAGAAGTGTTAAAGAAACCACTGGTTGTGTGTTTGGAAGTGCCAGAAAAAAACCACTGTGTGTGCATGCGTGCATCTGTTGATGGCTAACCTGTAGAAGAGGCTTTGCGAGCATCAGTTCTCTCTGGGTGCGTAGGTCAATGATGGCCCGTTGAGAATCAAACCCTGTCAAGCAATTATTCCCGTGACATTCCAGTAGGACTCCACCAATGATACCATGTTGATGCTGGTATCACACACAGGCATAGTTATTAATAAATGATTTTTTTATTCAGTGGATCAATATTTGTTGGGTTTAATAACTGTCTGACATAGGATTCTGCGATTAAGCAATTATACTAATAAAATACTTTGTTTAGTTTGTATGATTTTTACATATATTTCCAATAACTAGTTATATCAGTCACACGGTGCATGACTATAAAATATGGCTGACCATACGCAGAAGGCTGCTTAATTATATACAAACAATGTTTAATGTTTGTCAGAGGTGCTAAGACACAACACAGAAAATATATACAGTTTATATAAAACAACAAGAACTCATTAACACTCAGATTTATAAACAGTTTTTCTTCAAATAAATTGCCAATGATGAAAACTATGAAGAATTACATCAAAAAGCAATTAAAAAGAGTAAGCACACAACACTCAGACTTATATAGCTGACAACGGATGCAAATAAAACCATTTCTAACTTAAAAGTAAGTTATAATACCTGCTGCAACTAGGTCAAGTCACTATTGCTAGAGCTTGCTTCTGCAATTATTATGCATTATTACTAACCAAATAATGTGATACCACATTCTAATACAACACTCATCAAAATTACATTTAACATATCAACATTTTTATTCTTGGCCTTAGGCACAAAGCATAATAATTTCCATTTACACAGTTGATCATGTTAACATCTAGCAACCTTTTTAGGAACCTGTAACCTTATTTGTGAAACTTTTTCTGGAGTATGGAAAGGTCTACAATGAAATGAGTAAGAATAAGAAACCGTCACAATAAAAAAATCTTAACAACATGCAACATCAATGACTCAATATAACACAACAAGAACACAGAGACAGGAAGTAATTGTTTACCACTGCCATCCCCTAGAGGAAGGAAACACATTGTTTGTTTATTGTCAGCACACAACCTCACGTTCACTGCAAGTATGTTCATATCAACTGTTTGTGTATATTTGTGTGTGTATGTGTGTGTATGTGTGTGTATGTGTGTGAGTGCGTATGTATATGTGTGTGAGTGCGTGAGTGAGTAAGAGTGCATGAGTCTATTGCATTCAATCTGCATTCATGCACATGTTACTGATTACTGAACTAGGACAATTTCAACTATCAATATATTATGTCAGGATTGTAAATTCAGATTTCAGCATATTTTCCTTTCAAATTACACTCAACAATAATCTGTATACAGATTCTGTGGTATTCTGTTGTACTAACTGTCTCATCCTGCCCTGCTTAGAATGTCTAATTAATCTAAATTTTATTTTGGCAGGGTGACATGGAAATGTAAAACAGGATGTAATATAATATTATATCAAACAAAGGATGTTTTTATTTCCTTTAATTTTATTTGTAATTATTATAATGAGTTACAATATATTTACATAATTTGATTTGAACATATAAATATCGGTGCAAAATGCATAATTTGTGCAATGAACCAGGGGTACATGGAACACACCTTTAGTGGTGATGTCAATGTTGCTCTGTATGCTGTACATCACATGGCCCAGGTAAATGTTTTCAATGAACTCAGTGACAAAGCCATGCAGTGTACATGTCCTACAAACACCCAACACAGTCATTCCAGCACCCAGCAGTAAGGTCCCTCTCTCCTCGGTTGGATTTTGACACTGGTCCTTTTACAGACTATTTTCACAGAAAAATGAAATACATTTAGTACACTCTCATTAATAACACATTATCCCATTTATAAAGATTTGTTATAAAGTTATGTGAAATTACATTATTTATCAGCTCTGAGCCTCTGACCAAAACCAGCGAAAAATTGGATGTGTTCAGTTTCTATATTCTATAAGCAAATGGCAAGTTAATCTCACATCAAAAGTTAATTATTTCACCACATCTTCCTTTCACATTACTTAGCATATCTACACATTACTACATTACTAATGTGAAGACCAATGAACACCATAATGAACATATAATGGGGAAAAGTAACTGTGAAATTGTTAAATTATTGGTTTTTGAATGTGATCTCAAATCATTAGAGGGAAAAACATTGATGTAAGCCACAACATAAAATAGGTTTCATAAGTGAGAATGAAATAGCAACATTATTACTTACTGTTGTACATTGATGTTCTTATTCTTAAAAAAACCTGTTGTTCAAGATTCAAAGGACTTTACTGTCCATTTTAAACATTATATTAAAAATAGAAAATTGTCTTCAGTTGGACATTAAAATGTCAGTAATAAGATTGGTGATCCATATACATCATTTGTTTTCCCATTCCAGTTGTTAAGACAAACTACACATGCACACAGGTTTGTGTTAAAAACCACCACCTACAGGGCACTAAGTAGGTTAGACATCACAATTTATTGATCTTCCATTAGTAGTGTTGCCACTTGCTAAAAAGATGAAATTATCACAATTAAATACATGTACACAAATATGCTATGTCTGTACTGATAAATACGACCAACCTCTGTACTATGACCAGATTCTTTAATCAGACCACTTTATCAGAGTCCCACAGGTGGCTTCTAAAGAGATGTTCTCCTCAACTGTCAGCCTGTATTTCTTAATAGTCATGATCAAAGTATGAAGATTTATGCGAAATTGTGAACCAACCCTGGAGATGTGTCTGTTGCTGTCTCTATTTCGCCCATGAACTTCTGCAGTGCATTGTAGATAGCTGCAAACCAAACCACCATTTCTATCAGTGATGTCTTTAAACCAGAGACCTCTGGAAATATGAATATAAACAAATCCATTTTTTTTTAGATTAGAGTGGTATAAACTATATGCAACAATCAAAAGTTGTCCCTCAAATAAGTTGCAGAAAATAAGGTTTCAGTTTTCCATCTGTTTGATAACTAGGTCATGACATCACATGGCGGATTACGTTGACTGCCTGATTTTCTACTTACATTATAAACACTAACATTGGTTTTAGTGTTCATCAACGTTTGTATTAAAAAAATATTTTTTTCTTCATATAATCTTGTTCTACATAACTATTTCAACGTAGTAAAGACATGTTTGTTATGTTTGCTAACAAAAGTTATGTTTGTACAAAGTCAACATTATAGTTTGTACATCAGCTTGACAACATTTCTGGCCACCAAAACTACTCACTTGTACAATGCAATGCATGTGATGTGATGTGATGTGATGTGATGTGATGTGATGTGATGTGATGTGATGTGATGTGATGTGATGTGATGTGATGTGATGTGATGTGATGTGATGTGATGTGATGTGATGTGATGTGATGTGATGTGATGTGATGTGATGTGATGTGATGTGATGTGATGTGATGTGATGTGATGTGATGTGATGTGATGTGATGTGATGTGATGTGATGTGATGTGATGTGATGTGATGTGATGTGATGTGATGTGATGTGATGTGATGTGATGTGATGTGATGTGATGTGATGTGATGTGATGTGATGTGATGTGATGTGATGTGATGTGATGTGATACAGTGCCATGGGTAAGTGCAAACAATAAGCTGCCTTGTAGATTGTTTGAGTACCACAAAGCTGCACCACAGCTTGGTGAACTTCACAAGCATAACTAATGATGTGTCCGAGACTTCCACCTAGTAGAGTTTTTGAAATTACCTCCCAGTGAGAGCCGAGATCACAAAAATTTGTGATATATATCAGAAATTTACGTGAGTTGGCATGCAACTGCATATTTGTTATGAAGTGTTTTTATCTGCTGTCATGTAGTAGTGTCAACACAGCAAGAGACACGTACTTGTGATGTTAGTGATGGTCGGTTTACACACAAACTGGGCCTTTCCCACCTCAGTTGTGTTCTCTGTGTCTCCCAGGGCCTCTCCCTGCTGCAACACAGCATCACTCACTGCTTCAAACTGGGACACATGACAACATGTAGCTTCACTTGTGACACATGAGAACATGTAGCTTCACTTGTGACACATGACAACATGTAGCTTCACTTGTGACACATGAGAACATGTAGCTTCACTTGCGACACATGAGAACATGTAGCTTCACTTGTGACACATGAGAACATGTAGCTTCACTTGTGACACATGAGAACATGTAGCTTCACTTGTGACACATGAGAACATGTAGCTTCACTTGCGACACATGAGAACATGTAGCTTCACTTGCGACACATGAGAACATGTAGCTTCACTTGCGACACATGAGAACATGTAGCTTCACTTGCGACACATGAGAACATGTAGCTTCACTTGCGACACATGAGAACATGTAGCTTCACTTGCGACACATGAGAACATGTAGCTTCACTTGTGACACATGAGAACATGTAGCTTCACTTGCGACACATGAGAACATGTAGCTTCACTTGTGACACATGAGAACATGTAGCTTCACTTGTGACACATGAGAGCATGTAGCTTCACTTGTGACACATGAGAACATGTAGCTTCACTTGTGACACATGAGAACATGTAGCTTCACTTGCGACACATGAGAACATGTAGCTTCACTTGCGACACATGAGAACATGTAGCTTCACTTGTGACACATGAGAACATGTAGCTTCACTTGCGACACATGAGAACATGTAGCTTCACTTGTGACACTGAGAACATGTAGCTTCACTTGTGACACTGAGAACATGTAGCTTCACTTGTGACACATGAGAACATGTAGCTTCACGTGTGACACATGAGAGCATGTAGCTTCACTTGTGACACATGAGAGCATGTAGCTTCACTTGTGACACATGAGAGCATGTAGCTTCACTTGTGACACATGAGAGCATGTAGCTTCACTTGTGACACATGAGAGCATGTAGCTTCACTTGTGACACATGAGAGCATGTAGCTTCACTTGTGACACATGAGAGCATGTAGCTTCACTTGTGACACACTGAGAGCATGTAGCTTCACTTGTGACACATGAGAGCATGTAGCTACACTTGTGACACATGAGAGCATGTAGCTTCACTTGTGACACATGAGAGCATGTAGCTTCACTTGTGACACATGAGAGCATGTAGCTTCACTTGTGACACATGAGAGCATGTAGCTTCACTTGTGACATGCTGAGAGCATGTAGCTTCACTTGTGACACACTGAGAGCATGTAGCTTCACTTGTGACACATGAGAGCATGTAGCTTCACTTGTGACACACTGAGAGCATGTAGCTTCACTTGTGACACATGAGAGCATGTAGCTTCACTTGTGACACACTGAGACCATGTAGCTTCACTTGCGACACATGAGAACATGTAGCTTCACTTGCGACACATGAGAACATGTAGCTTCACTTGTGACACATGAGAACATGTAGCTTCACTTGTGACACCTGAGAACATGTAGCTTCACTTGTGACACATGAGAGCATGTAGCTTCACTTGTGACACATGAGAGCATGTAGCTTCACTTGTGACACTGAGAACATGTAGCTTCACTTGTGACACATGAGAACATGTAGCTTCACTTGTGACACATGAGAGCATGTAGCTTCACTTGTGACACATGAGAACATGTAGCTTCACTTGTGACACTGAGAACATGTAGCTTCACTTGTGACACTGAGAACATGTAGCTTCACTTGTGACACATGAGAACATGTAGCTTCACTTGCGACACATGAGAACATGTAGCTTCACTTGTGACACTTGAGAACATGTAGCTTCACTTGTGACACATGAGAACATGTAGCTTCACTTGTGACACATGAGAGCATGTAGCTTCACTTGTGACACATGAGAACATGTAGCTTCATTTGTGACACTGAGAACATGTAGCTTCACTTGTGACACATGAGAACATGTAGCTTCACGTGTGACACATGAGAACATGTAGCTTCACTTGTGACACATGAGAGCATGTAGCTTCACTTGTGACACATGAGAGCATGTAGCTTCACTTTTGACACATGAGAGCATGTATCTTCACTTGTGACACATGAGAGCATGTAGCTTCACTTGTGACACTGAGAACATGTAGCTTCACCTGTGACACATGAGAGCATGTAGCTTCACTTGTGACACATGAGAACATGTAGCTTCACTTGTGACACATGAGAACATGTAGCTTCACTTGTGACACATGAGAACATGTAGCTTCACTTGTTCTATTCTATTACAGTGTAGCACCTTTGACTCAGACACATCAACAATCACAAACAGCTAGGCTAGGTTTTTCCCAACACAAAATACACACAAATTGGCCAGACCAATCAGAGACATGAGACTATTTACATATGTTATTACTCATTTGATTGGTTGGTTACTTGACATGTGACTCTATTTTTCCAGTGAGTATAGTGGAAAGCTGTGATTAAAAAATATTATAAGAATGAATGTGAGAATAATGGAACATGAGAATAGTGGAATTGTGTTCTACTTTTCATACCCTGCATTTAAACAAACAAGATGCACACCATATGTATATTACATTGGACAGTTTTGTTGCTAAACGTTGCCACATTACCACACAGCATGACAACAATCACGACCTTATGCTAGAGGTGGCATTTGAGTTTTCAACAAAATAGGTTCTGTTTTGTTGAAATGATCTGAAGTCAGGTGAGTAAAATATGTATCGTGAAAAGAACCTTCTGTGTTTAATATAAACCACCTTTGCTGACTTATCAGATGCTGTTGTCACTGTTTTCTGCACATGACGTAAATAATGGCACTAGCATATTTTTGGCAGAAGCTGGGTCCCCCACTTTAGCATTGTTAATATCGCCTGGAAAGCAACTATTCAAACAATTTGTTTGCACAAACTAATGCTAAGTATATGGTAAATATTTAGAATATGCATATTTACCATAGACGAATTTGTTTAACTTGAAAACACCAATAACTCTTGAAATATGGTATATTTAAAAACAAATACACACATTATGTTCTATTCTAGGGATCATATGCTGCTTCATGAAAGTGTGGGACTCACAATTCATATCTCAGAAGAAAAGGTTAAGACACCCTAATACCTATGCTAGTTGCATTACATGTAGGTAGTGCATATTTAAAAAGGCTGTGGCCAATTGACTGTGACTCACCAAGCCATAGAACTCCTGGCGCTGCTCCCTCATGTAGCTGCTCATACTGATGGCGTGAGAAGACGCATCAAACCGGAACAACGCAAACTACAAAACACGGTCAACATCTACACCGAAACAAGATTTAAAAAATAGCTCTCACAGGCACGTTATCAATGATACCTCACAATAACACAGGATTTCAATGATATCTCACACTGACATGATATCAATGATACCCTACAATGGCACTGGATGTGAATTATATTTATATTTTTCATTTCACATGATATCAATAGTACTTCACAGTGACATGGAATATCATATCATATAGGACCTCATGAACAACCTGAATCGCAATGGAAAGTAGTTTATGGTGAAATAGACCAATTTAGAGATCATGAAATGGTAAGTTATGAATACCAGCATGAATTTCCATTACGGCTGTGCCTTACCTTCTTTGGTTTGGTCTTGGTCTTCCTAGTGAAGTAGGCGGCCACTTCTGTGCTGGGCTCGTCAAAGCTGGGGCGACTGCGCCCCTCCGCTGTCGCTGTGTTGCGAATGTCAAGGTAATCACTCAACAACAACTGCAGCTGTAAGGAAACACCACACTTTAGGCATTGTTCGTGCTGAGTTCTCCAAGTAACAACACTGTTCATGCCAAGTTCTCTAAGGAACAACATCACACATTAGACATTGTTCGTGCCAAGTTCTCTAAGGAACAACATCAGACATTAGATATTGTTCATGCCAAGTTCTCTAAGGAACATCACACTTTAGACATTGTTCGTGCCAAGTTCTCTAAGGAACAACATCACACTTTAGACATTGTTCGTGCCAAGTTCTCTAAGGAACTACATCACACTTTAGACATTGTTTGTGTCTAGTTCTTTTATAACGCCCAATCCTTGCCACTAATGCTCTCTTTGAATAAGTACATTTCAGGCATTATATAACCACTATATGTGACTCATCTTAACAAAAGCGGTCGGATGTCGGTAAATCAGATTTTCCGTAAATGCCGATTTTGTGAAAAAAATTGGGCATTCGTCAATTTTGAGATTTTCCCTGAAAATGATTCTTTAGTATTCGTTTTATCGATTGCCATACTTGTTATCATCTAACTAACTCTGTTTTGCATAGAGCTGTGCTAAGTGTTCCGCTCCATTTCCATAAAACAAAGCCGAAAATGCCAGTAATTGCGCGCATTCTTTGCCGCTAATTTTGGGACGATCCCTATCATAACGGGTATCACCGTGTAGCTTTACTCGTCATCTGTCCATATATGGTCATATCTATGCTAATGCATGCATTGTCCGGCCTCCAGAACGCTTGGAATAGACCCCCTATTCGTTCAACTGTGGTAAACAAACCGGGGTCACATGGTAGCAATAGCTCCGGCAACCGTTCTCATTGGTCCAGCGTGGAACATTTGCATAACCGCATGCGCGCACTGTGTATTTACGTCGCGTCACTGCTGACCTAGTTAGCGAGTGAACACGAAGCGAAAAATGGCGTGCAGCGTGGCGAAGTTGTTAAACTCTGATGCAAGTGATCGGGCACAAATAGATAGTCTGATTGAGGCGACCGGAGTACTTTTTGGAGGAAGTGACTGATGAAAGCGTGGCGGACGATGACGAGGATGACAATTTTGCGAAGTACATCACTGACGAAGACGAATATTGAATTCGACTTTCGTGAGAATGATTACGACACAGCACGGCTACGCAAGTCGCGCTGACCGATCCGTAGAGACGGTGTAAGATTCTCCGGATGAGGAATTGGGAAAAGCAAATGCAATATCATGAAAATTATACTATCTTTGAGATGTCCAAATTTCAGCCAGATATGTCCATCCTAACCAAGGCATAAACAGCAGCAGAGTTTGTTCGCTTTTCTTAACAATGAAGGTAATTGCATAAAATATTAATTAATCTGCAATTGTTTTTCTAATAAACATTTTGTGTTCATATTAACACGGTATCTTAAGAATGACATTATCTTCCAACTTGCCCATCTTCCAAATTTCAAAAAGATCGGTCCATGGTAACTAAGGTACATTCCATGAAATTTAACAAATCTTTTGCATCAACTTTGAAGGCCATTTTCTTACTTTGAAGGTTTCTACCCCACACATGTTTGTCAAGCTATAACTTCGGCTAGAATCGAGATATCTTCTAGCATGATATACCATATGAAAGCAGATATTATGCTCTTTCCTGTGGTACTAGTAACTCAATTTTGAAAATTACCGACATCCAACCGATTTTGTTAAGATGAGTCACATATAGTAGACACATGGCAATTGGTTTTAGAGTTAGGGCTACAATATTATTGGCTGAACTTAATTTTAGGGTTTCACAAGGCAAAGGACCTGCAGGTAGTGAGATCAATGCACCTGCTGTTGTGATTGTGAGTGAATGGGTGGTGTACAGCTGTATACTCAGTATATGGTCAATGAATGGCCATTAAGTGGCCAATGTATGGTCAGTAAATACCAGTGAATGGTCAGTGAACTGTTAGTGTGTGATCAGTGAATGGTCAGTGACAGGTGAAATGGTCAGTTGTACTCACCACGGCTTGTATCTTCACCCAGACCTCCACGGTGTCGTACAACTCAACATCGGCCATGGCAGGGTTTGTGTTCTGCACAAGAAAACAACATTATTATCAATTCATAAAACAGATTCTAAACATATAAAAGTAACTCTTTGATTATTAGAACCACAAAGAATCCCCTATAACGTTAGAACTGAAAGTGCCACACTTTGGGGCCCAGTATGTGGGTGACATGTTGCTAGAAAGTGCTTTGTTACCTCTTGTCACTAGATGATTTATATTGTTCTCATCATTCTGCCTGTCTTCTCCTGTGCTCCATCACAAATGGACACAGAAGAGGGGGGAGGAGAAGACTGTCACTCACATGGAGAGACGGTGTCAACAGAGACATCAAAGGAAAGGGGTGAACTGTCAACAGGGGAAGAGAACAGATGGAGCCCCACCCCAGGGATCGTGGAAAGAACATCATCAGGTTATATATATATATATATATATATATATATATATATATATATATATATATATATATATATATTACTTGACCACCCACCTTCACTCGTTGCATGTTGGCCAGCACCACCTGGTGAGTGCGTGCAACGATGCGGAACTGTTCAAAGATGAGTTCGAGCAGCTCCAGCAGGAAGTGAGGCTGATACAGCTGTGTGATGTTCTCCCCCTCCAAGTAGGCACTGTCACATCACAGCACAAACATCACAGTTTACTACATTTTAACAGATTCATTCCTGTGTATAGGGCTGTGTTATGATACAACATGAACCAAACCAACTACCCTTTACAGTGGGCTAATGTATGAGTGTTAATCAGTTTAATAAGGTTGCATTCAAGACACCTTTTTATAGTTTATTATTCTGACATTCGACGATCATAGTAAATTAGTCAGCTATTCATTCATTTTAATTTATTTATTATTTTAATTACAGTGTATTACATATTTATACTTTTTTATTAATACACTGTATAATTGTTGCTTATTTATGTCGGTATTTTAAGGGAACATGATTGTTATTTATTTGTATTATTATTTTAACAAAATTTGGATTTTTTGGATGAGGCGTTGCATAAGAAATTTATTATTATTATTATTATGAAAAAGTAAATAAAACTGAAGATTTATTTTGCAATTATTTGTTTAACAATCGACTGGCAGAAACAAACATTTAGAAAAACCTTAACTTTACACATAAATTTATTTCTTATGCAAACTTGCACAAATAGTTATTCAATAACCATTGTCGTGCATTACATGACAAGTAAATGTCAATTAAAAAGGTATGCAATACTTTTGGTCATTACAAATCCTAACATAACTGTAAATGAATAAACAATATAATTGTAGACAAAGCTCAGTGTTCTTACTTGTCTGCAACTTGTTGTGATGACCTTTGAACTATTGCCAGCAACCCAGGTCTAATGTGACTCAGCAGTGACTAAAATGAAAGATTTTCATTAAAACACTGAAATGGGAATTAATATTACAAGATAAAATGATACAAATAATCATACAATGATAAAAACAAATTCATTATTATAACTTTAACATATACAACTGAAAATGTAATCAACAAGATAAGTTGTACAGATGAACATTGCCATACATACAATCACCAGGGTTATACAACCATTTACATTTCAAATCGCTACATCGACAGATTTAATTTGCCAAAGCCGCATTCAAAGTGACTGTACATATGTATAATCTTGTTTACTTGAGTTTGGTAGGAAATCAAGTCCATTTTGCCAACAGACTACCGTAGTGTAGCATTTGAAATTCATCCAATTGGTTGTAAATTGTTGCAATTTTATTTAACTTTTAGATTTCAAATACGCATACAAAGTATTTGTTGATCTTGCTCATCAAACAATGGTCACATATCCTCTAAATGGTATGTTCTTGTGTTATCACAATGACTGTTCATTGTCTAACTCAATTTATTTTATTTTATGGGCATGCGACTTATTTTTATTACAACTCGGATGCATTTTATTTATACACTATTAAATTGTAAACATTTCAACAACAAAAATGTGTATCAATTTGTTCTTGCCAATGAGTACCTCAATAGCCTCAGGTAACTTCTTGAGCATTGCCAATGACTCAACAAGGACAGCTATGAAGTGGACAACGTCCATCTCTGGGTCAGTGTCCAGGTCTTCAGTGATGTGACGTGGTGCCACCAACCGGTCAAGATTCACTGTTGTCAATCGCTTCAAATTCTGCTCAGCCACTAGAGTAGCAAGGATCAACCTGATAGATGTCTCACAAAAATTAAGGGTTATCTAAGAGAAATATTACCTAGAATAAAGTAATGGTTTCTGTTTTTTGCTGATAGAAAATGTGTAAGTGGCCCTGAAGTCATTTGGACTATATTGTGAGTTCATGATTGGGGCTAGGATTGTATTTTGGTGTATCATGGAGACTGTCTAATCTACTCAACATAATCACTTAATTAACAGTTTATCTGGTTATTTATACGAAATGACCATAAACAGACCCAAGTTGTGTGAATGCAGCAATAAAGTGTGTCATATTTCACTCTACAGTCCAGAATAATAATTTGTTTGTCACTTACAGGTGATAATACCAGTAGACATAAGTCATATCATTTTAAAGATAATTAAATAAACATAGCTTGCATTTACAGAAACATGCAGGCAGCAACTGTCCAATGTAACAGGGATCTACTGGGTCATTGGCACAGCCCCTGCTGCCTGGGAACAATTAGACCATTTGCTCTGTAGAACGCAAGAATGCAGGGAATGTCCAGTTTCATTGGTGGGGTGGGGGAGGGTCAATCTGTAGTTATACATATTGTGGCATGTCACTAATGGTCAGTGAGCAGCTACTTTGCGATACCCGTAAAAAAGACCAGTCGACTATAAATTTATTGTGTACAGTGACAATACCCTATTGCATGTCTAAGCAAATTAGAAAATAAAGATACAGAACGTTTTTTTTTAAATAGGAAACTATGAATTTTTTTTAGTTTTGGACAGTTTAGTACGAGTCAATCAAATTTATATTTCTTGTGCATGGTGATAGTACACAAAGAAATACAAACTTAGAATGGTAAATCTTCAATGGTTTCTGATATACAAGAGCTAGCAGTGCACAGCGGACGGCAAACACAGAATGATGCCATAAGTCAGTTTGCCCCAAGAACTAAAATTCACATTGGACATGTATTTTATGCAAAGTAGGAGGTTTTTGACTCGTGCCCTACTGATTTTTATTATTGAAATGTCCTCCGAGTTTATCATAACCGTTACCATTCAAATTTTATTTGTAATTGTATTATGTTTACACTTCTTTTGGGTGCAGTTTTGGTTTGTCCAAACCCACTACTGTCATTCTTCACTGAAAATGTATGCTGCTGGTGTTAAGCTACCAGGATCAGTCACAGAACAAACAATAATACTGATAATACATGTATTTGGTATTGTAACACACAGTGCAGTCATCTAGTTGTGACTGTACATTGATATTAAAATTACAAAACAAAATTACCCCCATTCACAGCAAAAGTATTTACGCTGGCCATAAATATCAGATCAGACACAAACTATACCACTTTGTCACGTTTGCCATAAACTCGCCGGGGATATCCACAAAGAGAAATAAAAAAGTAGTATTTAGAGATGCCTGGGATGACTATTAATCTTTCATTATTACATACACATATTCTTGGACTTACACAAATCTGCTTGTGTTGACTGTTGTGGCGCTGTTGCCGTGACAACTGCCATTGAGTCGCCACGAGTGCTGCTGCGTAGCGACCCGTGGCGCTGGAAACCCTTCACCACCCCGCTAGTTGACTTGATGTACATCTGTCTGTGCAGCTCCTCCACCAACAATTCACACAGCTCCTGAAGGGTGAACAAAACATGAAAATACACTCATAAGGACTACAAGAACATTTGAATTTCCTTTTAATTGCTTTCAACTATGGGGATCTTATACTAATGTAGGACAGAATTTATTTTGCTTTTTATTCTCTTGTAAAAAAATCCTCCTTTTCCCTAGTCCAAGAGAAATGAATTAGCTACCATCTATTAGTCAAGTGTATTTGTCATCCAAATCCTTTGCACCCAAACAACAAAAATGTACCAAGAGGCTCTGAAGTCCTTCGGACTACCCGGTATATATTACAACAAGGACTGTCAACACTAAAAGTAGATAATAACATTAAAAGGGTGAAAGCTTCACAAATATTTATATTTCAAACATGAATATTTATTTGGAATATATGTGACTCATCTTAACAAAAGCGGTCGGATGTCGGTAAAGCAGATTTTCCGTAAATGCCGATTTTGTTAAAAAATCGGGCATTCATAAATTTTGAGATTTTCCCTGAAAATTATTCTTTAGTATTCGTTTTATCGATTGCCACACTTGTTATCATCTAAGTAACTCTGTTTCGTGTATTTTAAAGACATTTGCGTAGAGTTGTGCTAAGTGTTCTGCTCCATTTCCTTAAAACAAAGCCGAAAATGCCAGTAATTGCGCGCATTCTTTGCCGCTAATTTTGGGACGATCCCTATCATAACGGGTATCACCACGTAGCTTAACGCGTCATCTGTCCATATATTGTCATATCTATGCTAATGTATGCATTCTCCGGCCTCCAGAAAGCTTGGGATAGACCCCCTGTTCGATGCCAGTGGATAAACAAACCGGGGTCACATGGTAGCAACAGCTCCGGCAACCGTTCTCATTGGTCCAGCGTGGATCATTTGCATAACCGCATGCGCATTGTGTATTTACTTTGTGTCACTGCTGACCTAGTTAGCGAGTGAAGACGAAGCGAAAAATGGCGTGGCGTAGTTGTTAAACTCTGATGGAAGTGATCGGGCACAAATAGATAGTTTGATTGAGGCGACCGGAGTACTTTTTGGAGGAAGTGACTGATGAAAGCGTGGCGGACGATGACGAGGATGACAATTATGCGAACTACATCACTGACGAAGACGACGATTTAATTCGACTTTCGTGAGAATGATTACGACACGGCACGGCTACGCAAGTCGCGCTGACCGATCCGTAGAGACGATGTCAGATTCTCCGAATGAGGAATTGGGAAAAGCATATGCAATATCATGAGAATGATACTATCTTTGAGTTGTCCAAATTTCAGCCAGATATGTCCATCCTAACCAAGGCATAACAGCAGCAGAGTGTGTTCGCTTTTCTTAACAACGGAGGTAATTGCATAAAATATTAATTAATCTGCAATTGTTTTTCTAATAAACATGTTGTGTTCATATTAACATGGTATCTTAAGAATGACATTATCTTCCAACATGCCAAGTTTCAACAAGATCGGTCCATGGTAACTAAGGTACATTCTATGAAACGTAAACAATATTTTGCATCAACTTTGAAGGCCATTTTCTTACTTTGAAGGGTTCTACCCCACACATGTTTGTCAAGTTATAACTTCGGCTAGAATCGAGATATCTTCTAGCATGATATATCATATGAAAGCAGGTATTATGCTCTTTCCAGTGGTACTAATAACTCAATTTTGAAAATTACCGACATCCGACCGATTTTGTTAAGATGAGTCACATATGTTAATTATTTTAACATAACAATAGCCAATATGTGGAATTTGACATTCCCTAACAATAGTTTCCTCATAGGCAAGTGATTTTTCTGTGTGAGTGATTTTGAATAGTTAGGCATATACAATTTTGTAACAAAGGATGCCTATATTTAACAGGCAGTAGAGTAACCGGAGTTACAAATATTACCGTTACCAAAAAACCCAGTAATTAGTTGTTATGTATAAATCAAAGCACCACTTTTTATCTCACCTCTAGTAGAATTGTTCACTCAAATATCAATCTGTTTTCTAATACTGCTGAATTCTGTAATATTTTTCTTAAGTTTTGTAAAATATCATTGGAAACTTACCTCTTTCTTGCTGATTAGCTCAGCTTTGACATCTCTGAGAGCTTCCACCTCTGATAAATCACCCTCCAACAAGGCGACTACAAACAAACACATCTACTTACTTGTGAACTTTCACACTAATCAAATGAATGTTGCTTTCCTGATAAAAACCTATGACACAGACATTTGAGAAAGATTTACTTTTACAAAAATGTATTATAACCATTACTATAAAAGTAAGTTCTACTATTAGAAACTCGTTGGGACATGGCCAGATTGTGTCATACATTCATGTCCCTTATATCTATGCTATACTACATTGCAGAATGACAATTGTAAATGTCACATTTAAGCAGTTATATCAGATGTACTGTCTTTACATTGACGGTTCAATTAAGTCAAAGTAAAGGACAACTTTAACTATATGAGTGATGATGGCTGATTAATTTTTTTGTACTTTCTAGATATCACATGAGAGCTGATGCAATGCATTTAGGTGATGCTGCTTACATGATGAGACAAACAGCTGAGTGGCATGCAGATACTGTTTCTTATCAATGTATCCTTGCAACTTGCCCCCAACATCCTTCACTTGTTCTCTGTAAGCACACACATAATTCAGTCCAATGAATAAATTGGTGATTATGAATTCTTTATACACAGTGTAGAGCAATGACAACATAGAAATGTAAAATCCAAACAAAAGTTTTTCTCTCCTCAATTAGCATTTAATTCTTTACTAGATAGGCAGGCTACAGGTATTTACAGTATACCGTGGTTTTCAAAACATTTCATAAAAACTGGAGATGGTAACCCAGGGACCTCTGGTTGATTGGGCATGGAATGACCCATAAGGCATAAGTAGCAAATGCTTGCAATTAGTTATAAACAACACAATTATTATACGTCTACCCAAATGTGCTATCTCCTGTGCCTGATCAACAGAACATGACACGGGACAGAAACACTCTGTTGTAGCACAGTGGAGCAATGTCTAGAGCTTCACACTAAGAGAATCTGGCTTGGAATCCTGTGAGCACTATCATGTCAAACCTTGGGCAAGTTTGTTCCCTCTACATTGCTCCAATTCCAGACAGTAGTGGGTATTTGTCTACAAAACTGTAATAGTCTTCACACATTACCTACAGCATACCAGGATGCTGCTGATAGAAGTTGAGATGGTGTGCAAATGAACTGAGTTTTTGGTACAGCCCCTGTCACTGCTGTCTGGGAGCAATTAATCAGGGTGCCCCATGCAACAATAGAAAGCATGGGTTGTCCAACTTCTCTAGTGCTGTGGTGAGAGTTGGCCTCTATTGGGAAATACACAAATAACAGAAGTGGGTTGTTTCCTGAGACCAGCTACAAGTCCAGGCAGAAACAGGCAAAATGTGAACATTTTGCTTTATTGAGATGCCCTACCAAAAATACAGTCAACTATACATTTCTTGTTTACAGTGTAAATATCCTAAGATAGGTCTATACAAAATTGAGGAAAAGCTACGGGATATTAAACCAATTGAATAGTGAAAATGTGTTTTGGCCATAGTGGATCCTAGGAAGCTTTAAAATGAGTCACTAAATTAAATTTCTTGTGTATAGTGATAGTGTCCTAAAAACATCTATGCAACATTAGAAAAACAGATCTTCAATGGTTTCCGAGAGCTGAGAGCTAACGGTAGACAGCGCATGCAGGGTAATAATGTTTTTTAATCAGCTGGACCTGAGGACTGACTGACTGATCAGAAAATATCACAAAAATATACCTCTGGGGTCTGCATGGACCCCTGTTGTGCTGATAAGGGTTACAATGTACTTGTAATGTGCAACGTACATTTGGTCGAGCATAGCGACAATGGTTTTGTGTTGGATGCCTTCAATCCAGAGTTTGCGTAGTTCGTCTCTCTTGCAGTGCAATAAGTTCTTGCATGATTGCAGGTTGTCCTTGATGGCTCGAATACGTTCCTGGGACGCTGCACATACAACAGTCTCATTAGTATCCAAATTACTTCCCTTCATATTATTCAACAGTCATCAGGATAGTTTGTTACGTAATATTAAATGTATTACTTGTTATCATGTAAGAAGCTAATTTTTCTGCAGAATGTCACCCTTTTTAACGAGAGGGTGTTATCAGTGTGACTGGCACCCTGGTAGAGTGACATCAGACATATACAGAAGTCCATCAATGAACTGAAATGAAGAAAACTTAGGTTTTGTCAAATTTAAGTCATGTGATGTCAGTAAATTGATGTCATAGCTCAAATCAAGATGCTACATATGTATTATGTGGTCTTATGCCTATCATTACCGTATACATGTGCATGCAACTATTAGATTCCATCAACATGGCCAGCATATAAAAAATGTTAAAGGAAGACTTGACAAAAAAAACAATAAATCTCAGTCGAAACTACAGGAGACATTTCCTCATTTCCTGGTTGGATGACCATCCATGGCTGGTGTATGACGCCACAAAAGGCACTATGTGACGCAATTTATGCATCAAATACCCCAAGCTAGTTGATCTGTCAGGACGGTTCGCAACATGAACACTCATTTGATCTTTCATAATAATTACTCATCAGGCTGCTGTTAGATCCACCCGTTGTGCTGTGCATGAGTTCATTAGGTTTATGCAAAAATGCAGATCCATCATTACGGCTGTTAGGTCAGTTGACAAATTATATCAACATACTACAGTGATGCAGCTGCACTTACTGGTGATTCTGGTAGAGATTGTGCTGAAAGCTTGCATAATGGATGTCAGATCTGTCATGTGTTCTGAAACAGTATTACAATCTCTGATTACTGAGTGTTCCAATTAAGAATACATGGTATTAGTTTCCAATCAATTCTTCTTCATGACCCATTCGACCCTACATTACCACCACTCACACACATGTATGCCATGTAATTGGTAACTCTTTTTAGTACGTTATATAACTTATTAACAGTAATAAAAAAAAACTAAATATTGCATTAATTGATAATTTTATTATGTTACAAAAAGCTTACCCCCCCCCCCCCTGTACATCCTTCTGTATTTGTTCCATTTTTAGTGAACTTTTCATTATGCATAGATCGGTGACGTAAAACATTACATATACACACAGGCCAATCCATTCCATTCATTCAGAGAATGTTTACAAGGAAAGCTTTGGGGTTGAAAAGAACGCTAGAATAAGTTATTGTGCTATATTCTGATGTATTAAAACACAATGAAATGAGCAGTTAAATTAAATCCTTAAATATTGAATCAAATTTTTGTTTAATGAAGACAAAGCAAGCCAGAGGTGTCGCTGAATTTCAGCATCAGCTTTGGCTCAATTTCAGGGTCATTGCATTGACTCATGGTGTAGACTGGACAATTTGTTAAGCTCATCCAATAAATGACTGGTAAATTTATTATGCAACTGGGTCATGAACTGGTATTCATAGTAAACATGAGGTGATTGGAATGCAGCATTATAGACATATATTTATACAGACAGACAGACAGGCAGACAGACAGGCAGGCAGGCAGGCAGGCAGGCAGGCAGGCAGGCAGGCAGGCAGGCAGGCAGGCAGACAGACAGACAGACAGACACACAGACACACAGACAGAGAGACACACAGACAGAGAGACACACAGACAGAGAGACACACAGACAGAGAGACACACAGACAGAGAGACACACAGACAGAGAGACACACAGATAGAGAGACACACAGACAGACACACAGACAGACAGACACACAGACAGACAGACAGACAGACAGACACACACACACACACACACACACACACACACACACACACACACACACACACACACACACACACACACACACACACACACACACACACACACACACACACATGTATATATACATGTAGTGAGTGAACAGATATTGTACTTCAGACAGAGATGTTACATAATTTCATATCACTAGAATATATTGATTTATGAAGGAGGATTTATTATTTAACATAGCAATTTAAATAAGTTTGTACAATTCTACTGATCTTTGTAGCTCAATCGGTAGATGTATTCACTTGGGGTATTGTTTTTACAATCAGACACAGGTTAAAGCTTGACCCAGAACCATGGCATTCATTTAGTTTGATATTTTTTCTATCTTTTCACAAAATAATATAAACCAAATAATGTTTACACAATGATGCAAATCTAGATTTTTTTCTGTAATTATTTATTCACAATAAAAGTAAAAAAATCTACAGTGTAGTACAAAACACCAGGACAGTTTATGTATATATGTATGAGACTATGAGAGTAACTTAAATAATATGTTATAAAAGGTGCTATATATCGTCATGAATGTTCACCTTGAACAAGACTGTTGAGTTTGTGGTCACATTCTTTATATGCCTTCTCCAGTCTTGCCTTTTCTTGCTGTCTTTGATGTACATCAGCACTGTCAAGACAAAACATGCCCATTGTGACATTGATATATACCTTACTTGAGGGAACACTTGAACAACCACTGCCCAAACATTAGAACATACATACCGTGTCTGCCATCAAGCAAAGTTCTTGATTCAAGACATTCAAATCAGGTCTCAATGTGTGTGTCTTAGATGTCTAACAGATTTTTGTGAATTGTATGGGCTTACAGTTAGGAAGCAACAGGGCGCGTAAATCCCACGCGCGAAAACGAGCCTGGGGGCAGTTGGGGGCAGGAGGTCCATATTCTCCATGTTAACATATAGGACTTTGTTTTGTTTTTGGTCGAAATAATCGAACTGTTCCCAAATAGCGTATTTCAGTTATATTGTCCGAATGATTATTACAAGCAGAAGCAGTGGAACACTTTGCCGGTGACAATGATCATGGAAATCATGAATTTTAATCGATTTTTATGGTGGTTGCCATGGCAATAGCGGCAAGTATTTGTGTTTGGCGATCTTGACTAATAATGAAGAGTGCCATTTTTTTGCACAGTACAACCTGTTTGGGGCAAACGTACACATGTGTTATAATTATGTGCATTTAGACAACTTGTCAGATATAAATGCTTATCGAAACCACAACGTACAGCAATGTAAAATGCAAATCCCGTAAAAGACACATACGACCTAACATCGTGACTATTATCTGCACTGCGTGTGATAAACTCAATATTAAATTGGACATTTAATATAAGAAACGTATAACACAAGATATTTATGACCTGATTTCCCTAGTATTCATCAGCTACAACTGTCATCCATCGTGTGAACATTATTCTTGTGACCACTCCCCAATTGTCTCGCTTAGTCACCAATAAGCTCCAATCGCGCGGAGTCACGCCATGTATCGTGACCCACTTACAGGCCCTATCCTTATGGATATTTATAATTTTGGCAAAAAACTAATTGACATTAACATAACATTTCATGCATGAATTCCATAAGCATAACAAGACCAATAAGTAAAACGTGTACATTTGCATTTTTCTGGGTATCCCTTACTGCAGACAAGTTTGATACTATGGGAAAGTCCAGCATATCTATCTGTATCTGGCACTGGAATTCTCCAATGATATTACTTTTAGCCAATAGCTCAGCGACTCATTCTGTTAGGACATGTATGTACCAACATTGGGTATACGCCTAAATTGTACTTATGTTTGCAATAACAATTTGTACGGATTTTGTGAAGATCTTACGGATTTGTTCTCATGATCTTATGATATGTGTTGTCTCAACTCCAGGTTGACACCTCTGAATGGGAGTCTGTTTTAAAAGTTACACTTATGTCAAGACTTGAAGGGGCACTGTATGGGATTGAACCTTCCATGCGAAACGGCAAAATTTGGCCGACCCACGAGAGGCAGCACTGTCAGTATCTAAAAATATCTTGTTGACGTTGACAATGTTGCGCAGCCAAGCGGTGGACAAAACTGCGACAACTGACAAGACAAACATGCCACGTGAATGACGTGATAACCATACATGTTAAGTCACCCGCATTCGGCAGGAGACTCCCGCAATTACAGGAAATTTCCCCGATCTCCCGCACGGGAGAACCAATCTCCGGCAATTTCATCGAAACGAAGTGAACAAATTTGCGGGAGCATCCGGGTTTTTCCGGTTTTCAGTCCACCCAAAAAAAAAACAATTGTACGTAATTTACCTTACTGGGTGCGGATAATTGGTTTATTTCTGGCTGGGCATTGTCTCAAATGTTTTTCAGAGAGACCTCACAATGAATAGCAATGCCAGTTAACTAATTGCAATCGAGTCTGAGACTGAGCTAATGCTCACAGTCACAGACACTGTAGGGCGCTCGTAGGCGCGGCCAAGTATTTGAACAATGACCTCAATTGGAATTATTTAAATCACATCTTACTGTCATGACTGAACATTAAAAACAGTCTAATAAATATCTAAGTACAAGGCCTACACCTTGTCTGTGGCTGACATTGTTTATAGAATCGGCGCGAGCCGCTTCGATACCGTATCATCGCCCACTGTGTACGTTCCAGTCTTGTAGGACAAAGTGAAATCCGTTTACATCTTTACAAATAATGTCCATCCATACATCTGCATTACATGTGCATGTTTGTAAATGTATGTACTTTAGCTAAGCGCTTTATTATTTGAGTACATTTGACATGTAAATAAAAAACATCCTTAACAGACTGAAAGCATGGTTACTTAAATAGCTCCAGTCGTGCCTACGTTACCATGGCTCAGTCCAGCTCATAAAATAATGAATTCCATATTCAATTATTACATGTAAAGATTATGTTAGTTGTGTAATAAAATATCATGTAGATGCTGTTCTTTTCATGTAAGGGATTCTTTGCAACCTATGATACATATCAGAAGCTGAACAAATATGCCTATGTTAGGCCTATACCTAGAACACAAGAAGTAAATTACTGAACATTGTTCTATAACCAAGCCTTCTTTTCACGAGGGCCAAACAGCAACACATAATTTTTTTATGAGATTAGCAGGGAATTATATTATATTTGTGGTATTATGACAAGAAATAATAAAACATCTATGTTAATACTGAATATTGTTCATGGCTCCAAGAATAATTTTGCTCCAGAGTAAGTTAATTCATATAACAACATCTATGTCAATATCTTAATAAGTGGAATGTATTCCTTTTTGTATTATATTCTTTGCATTTATGATTAAAAACCTAATTTACGTACAGTAGCCCCCTTTTCCAAGAGCCTCCGATTTACGTATAAAATACCGTTTTTCCCGAGACCCTCCGATTTACGTATAAATCTCCCACATTGGCATTTCCAAAACTTAACATGTATGTGATAACTGTTGTTGCTATTTTTAACTCATGGCTTTTAAAAGTGATCCTGGACAGTGCAGTTGTGGAAACATCTTTAATAGATTGGAAAAGAGAGGCGCGTGTCCGTGTTTGATTCAAATTCAACAAGATATTTTAGGTACTGACGGGTCGGCCAAATTGTGCTGTTTCGCGTGGAAGGTTCAATCCCATACACTGAGTGCCCCTTTAACTGTAACTCAGTCTCAGTTATCATAAGTTACTCGGTTACTGTCTTAAATTCCACGTCACCCTAAGCATATATTTATGTTATTTGTGTCTTCGTACACGTTTGAAGCCCAAAGAGTGACAACATGCAGGCAAAACTATTAATAGTTATGACGGCGAAATCGAGGTAGATCGGGATTCGACAAAGGACAAAAGTGCTTAATTTATAGTAAGTAATATACGAAGCATTGGGCGATAATATAACGAAATCACATACCCAATTGAAAGTGTTCGAATGATCGACATCAGCAGACCCGGCTACAAAATACAACGATGTCGTTTAATACACAAAAACCTGCATACTACGAAAACATATTAAGCAAAAGATTTTTTTATGAATTATACGAACGTACCGTATCTTTCTTCCTGGTAGGCGTTTTCTTCGTCTCTTGATTTGCCATCTTGATGTTTTCGTGGGAGCATCTCGTGTTGCTCTAACAATTCACTGTGCAATATATCGATATTTTATGTTAACGTGACTTTGATGTTATTGTAAAGTTATCAGATTATTATACTTCATTACGATAACAAAAAAATGTATCTGTTAAAGTATATACTTTTAAATGCAACAAATGGTCCCCTTTCGTCGCGTCGTCGTCTGCTTTTTAAGTTCGCTGAATTAAACTTTTAAAGTCTGTCTCAGCGACAGTCTTACAAATATAAAATAATATCGCCGAAGAACGAGTACTAAGGATTCGTGGTAATTCGGTATTTTTTTCTTTTATGTGAGATGTACATTTGTCAACTTTAAGATAATGAATTAAACGGACATTATACAATGTCATTTCCGTCGAGACGAGAGCCACCCGTAAATTGGCGTCAAACAATCATCTTGCAATGATCTTATCGTACACATATTTTTGTGTGTGTTAAATTTGTCATAGATTGGTGTATTGTTCACTACACTCTTATATTTTGAATATATTTTGAAGTTTTCTTTTCAATGATGTTCATTATTCGTCTGAACGCCCTCTGAACGCGCAATGCGAATCATTCCAAAATGCCAATGGCAACGGTGTAACATAAGGCGACTCGGACTCGGGATGGCAGTGTTGTAACTCGATGTGTTTATTGGCTTGTCGTGTACACATGCGCGGTAGCTAGTCACGCTAAATACTACATCTCCCTTTCTTTCAAGGAAATAGTAGTGTGTTTACTATTAAACCAAATAAAAAACAAATAAACATGTAGATCAACTGATTCACAACCTGTAAAAAGGTGAACGTAGTTAATTAGACTTAATTCAACACATGAGTTTACAGAATAGTCCCAATAGAATATTCAGTTATACAAAGTAAATGTTCAATGTATGCCAATGTTCAATGTCTGCCTCCATTTTATTTTGCCATTATTCACACTTCTAAAGTTATACGGACTGTAGGGTGGACTATCTACAGTCGTGGAGTAAACAACTAGTCATGGATTATTCTGCCATGCAGCGCCTGTAACGTCTCAGTTGTGACGTTTGCCCTTCAGCTGACCTGGTCAGAGGTGCAGGCGTCTTGGTGGCGTGCTCACAAGACCACTGCGGGTCACAAACCCCGCGGGAGGCATTGGATAATTAGCGGGTGGACTTGAACCCAGCGGTGCCACAGTCTCCGGTGTTTGTTGACGGACTGGGCTGACCGGCTGCCTCTGCTCGTTTAGTGCGATACCTGTTGCCCTCGCGTTGGACTCCGAGCTTTGGCCTGACTGAGTGACAGCTGCTAATCGAGTGTCTGCGTATTGCTTCTCTGTCGGTGTGAGCGCTGTCGATGTGTACGCCATCGGACGACCGTCTTGTAAGAGGACTCCTCCTAGTCCGTAGCTACTCGCACCACACTGTATTGTGACATCTTTCGTCACGTCGTAATACGCCAACACTGGCGTACTACAACAGAGTTCCTTCAGCTCATCGAAGCTTCTCTGTTGTTGCTTGTTCCAGTAGAAATCGACATTTCTTTTTATCACATCTCGTAGTGGGGCGTCCACTGTGCTCATATTTGGAATGAATTTCGAAAGATACTGGACAAATCCAAGAAATCTGCGTACGTCTTCCCTGCTTCCGGGAACTGTCATGCTGCGTACTGCTCGGACTTTCTCTGGATCCGGTTTCAAGCCTTGGTCAGTCACCAAGTGTCCCACGTAGGTAACTCTTGGTTGTTTCACCTGACACTTGTCGAAGTTGAGTTTGACATTCCACTCGGTCGCTCTCTCAACAACTTTTCTCATTATCCTGTCGTGTTCTTGTGGGATCTTCCCTGCGATCAGGATATCGTCCATAATAGCTTGTGCGCCATCAATATCTTCCAGCATCTCGTCCATGATTCGCTGGTAGATTTCTGGAGCTGACTTTATGCCAAACAGATGACACAACCACCTGTATCTTCCAATTGGCGAGTTGAAAGTCATCAGTAGACTTGATTTGTAGTCTAGTTTGATTTGCAGGAATCCCGACTTTGCGTCTATCTTGGAGACCACTTTGGCACCTGGCATTGATGCTACCACTTCTTCCACCGTTGGAATTGGGTAGTGTTCTCGTCTGATGGCTTTGTTGAGATCTTTGGGGTCTGAACAGATTCTCAACTTTCCATTCCGCACAACCGTGACCATCGAACTAACCCAGTCAGTGGGCTCTGTCACTTTGGTAATGTGGCCATCAGCATCCATCTCTTTCAGTTTCGTACGTATCTTTGCCGACAGTGCTTTTGGCTTACGTCTCGGTCCATGTACTACTGGCATGACTGTAGGATCGATCTTGATGGAATAAGTCCCTGGAAGCGTACCTGTCGTTTTATTCTCAGTTCCGGATACTTGTCAAGCTCGTTGGTGACTTCGTGTATTCTTTCAATCAGCCCTAGCTGTTCGCTGGCTTGCCCTGACAACAACGGCTTTTGATCGACATGAACCACGTAGTACTGGACATCCACAAACTTGTTCTTGTAATGTGTTGGGAGCGTGACGTAGCCTTCCACTTTGATTGGGTGATGTGTGTACGACTTGAATTTGTGAGCGGTCTTCGTTATTGGTGTATTGCAGAGCATATCTTTGAACACTTTGTACGGCAACAAAGATTTCGTAGCGCCGTTGTCAATTTGCATATCGATGTAAAATCCATCTACTTCTATGCATTCCCACCAGTCGTGTTTGCCTGCGTCGGTGACGGTATTGATAAGATGTGCACCGCCGTCATCATCTGATTCCTCAGAGCCATACATTTCCTCCACCATGTGGGTGCTCGCCTTTCTGCGGCACATCGCCGCGAAATGTCCCTTCTTGCGACAGTAATTGCAGTTACTGTCTTTGGCGGGGCAATGAGCTTGATTGCGATCATACCCGCATTTCATGCATTTGGTATCTCAAGGTTTCTTCTTGAAGCCGTGCTGCTTGAACCTGGACTGAGGCTTGTTATACGAGCGTCGAGGGGCGTTCGATTTGGCTCCGTTCACAGCATGAACTATCGGGTCTTCGTCGATGCCGTTAGCACGCATGCTCTCTTGTGATGTCTCGTAGTTTTGGCTGATACCAATGGCCATGTCTAACGTCAGATCATCACCCTTCTCGAGACATTTTTTGCAGACAGCAGCATGCGATGATCGTAGCACAATCACATCTCGCAGCATGCGGTTTTCTTCTACGTAGCCACAGTCTCTCAGGAGGATGCGGAGGTCTGTAACAAAGTTGTCGAACTTTTCTCCTGCATCTTCTCCTGCGATTGAACGATACTGTCGCACGGATGTGGCTTTTCATGGGTGCGATGTACTGCCCGTATTTGGCGTACACACCCTCTAGAGTGGCGTTCTCCGCGGGAGTGTCATCCGTCGCTGGCCTCCATAGAAATGTCTCGTATATTTCACGACCTTTATCCCCGATGTATGTCATAAGGTAATTTACCTTCTGACCTTCTGTCTTATTTGTGAGAGGGCCCTTGAACGTAAATTCGGAGTGCTGTCGAAAGCGGCGCCATTCGGTTGCGAGATTGGCCGTTTGCCAATTCATGCAAGGTTTGTCGCCGGCGTTCGCCATGTTGACTGCCTGGCCGGACAGCTCTGGTAAACACTCACTGCGTATCGATGTCGCTCAGTCTGCGGTAATCCTAGTTGCCCCGGTCATCCCCCGCGACCCCCGGTCAACCGCGGTGAAGGATGCTGGCGTCGCGACGTAGAATCGGTCGATCACTGAGTGATGCCTTGTTGCAAAACTGCCAAAGTCATCTTTTACAAATGGTCCGCTCTTTTCTGCCGTCTTTCACATCAGACGGTGCCTGGAGTTACTATGCACATGATAGTCCGTAGTTTCTGTTTCTAAAACAACTTTTGACATTATTTTAGAGCTACTTCTAGACACCATGTAACATAAGGCGACTCGGACTCGGGATGGCAGTGTTGTAAATCGATATGTTTATTGGCTAGTCGTGTACACATGCACGGTAGCTAGTCACGCTAAATACTACAAATGGAAAAGTAAAAAACTTGATTGTGGGCAAGAACGAAACGAACAAGAAGAGATGCAACTTGATTAGGCTGCATATACACAAGCCCAAGTCCAAAGCAAACCAACGACCATGTCCAATTAAGGGCCAAGGTCAAGTACTTTTAATTTGGCCTGTAATTTAGTGTAATGGAGAACCAAAGGCAAAACACCTTGATACATCTTATACAAGTCCATTTGCATCCAAATTCAAGATCCAACTTTTTGGTAAATTGGATAAATGAAATTGAAACGCAAAAATGAAAATATTGTCTAACTTAAAAAATACATTCTTTTGTTTCGATTACGTAACATCTTGTACATAGTATATCATATTCATATTTGTCATTATCAACAACTAAAACAATATGAGTAGCTCTGATTAATAGTCGACTCGGCTATTGTAACTCACTTCTAAACAACATAGCCAAAAAAGACTTATCTAGCATTTACTGAATAGTTTAGCCCACATGGTACTTAAGCAAAAAACAAATTGCCTACTGCACACTGTACTCTTTCTACTCAACATCTGATATAATTAGTTAATCTGCTACAATTCTCTTATATCTCTTGGACCCTTAGATCATCCATTTACAAAACGGTTTTTTCTTCCTAAAACTAAGTTCAATAAAGATTTATTTCTTGATGGCATGTTATCCAAAAATCCAACCAACGTAGATGGCTTGTTTAGATTTTAGTTTAGATACATTACCTGCATTAGTGATGCCTCAGTTCGACATATAACCATTCTGAAAATGTTTTGTTCATACAGAAAGACATGTCTGAGGAAAAGATAAAGAACAGCAAAGGAACCCTGCAGAAGGTTGGCTCTTTCCTTGGAGTGACAGAGGATGACAGTCAGATGAGGGTGTGGAAGGACAAATGCATGGAGCGAGCACAGGTTCCACTTCAGATATTTCTTATCTCTTCACTATACCTTTCACTGCTGATGGCTGGCTATACTGTATATGGCCTGATATCACGTATTCTGTATTTGTAACAGAAATAAAGCATTGAACTGAAAATTGAATATAAAAAACAGTATAATCAAATTAGCATTATAGATTGTTAGGCTAATCCTAAACTCTAAATTCATTATAAACTACAACCACAAGAATAAAACACACCACTGTTGCTGTCACATAATTGACTCCTTGTGGAAAAAAAATAAAATTATGATCATCCAAAATTAATCAATCTTCCCAAGTTGAGCAGTGATAACTATTCAAAGTTAGTTTATTTTACATTAATTCATCCTTCATCAAATATCCAGTATGCATATTTTGTGAAACCTTTCCTGCAGATGAGGGTATGTTGCTCCAACCAGATGATAGGTATTTGTTGCCAGCATAATCTAATGTAACAAGATAAGTATTTTATATCAGTTTTTGCAACTGCTTCACAAAATTCTTGATGTTTTGACATTGAGTAAGTTCAAAATTAATTACTGTATTCTACAGAGGACCGGATGATTATATTAGGACAATTATGAACATTAATTTTATTTATTTATATATTAGTTTATCTTAAAATGTAAAAGTTTAGAACTGTATTTATTTGTTTAAGACATTTGGTTAGATATTTGAAGGGTTTCAGTGCAAAACACACTAATATCCATTTTCTTTATTTTGAGAACAAGTAACTTTTTGTGATTCATGCAACATTTGGTTATTGTTGTCTTAAAATCCATTGTGTATATATGTTCACATTATTTGTAACCAAAGTAAATTTCAATTCATATAAAATATGGCATCCTTGCAGGCCAGTGGTCGCTGCTGCTGATTATGTCAGTGTCACCATCCCTTTGAAAAACTCCTCTTAAATTTAGCCAACGAAATTACCCATGACGATTGTGGTTGGCCTTCAGTTGTGATATAATTTAGGGTGATTTCAGCCATACGCTGATCGTGTTGCATGCAATACACAAAATTGTTAGCTGTTTGTTCGATTGGGAACTGGTCGTTAAACTGGATTTCCCCAAATAAGTTATTTGTCTTCAAACTGGGACAGGTATTTGCACTGTTCTCATGAAGGTTGAAGTGGTAGTCACGATTGGTGAAGTCAATAAACTAGTTCGACTCAGCTAAATCATGCACTTCTCATAGGGGACCTGCCAGGACTGGTTTGCGTGGCAAACATTTGTGTGACAAATCTGCAATAAATATTTCACACCTTGTTACCTTTTCCTATTATTTCAGAGTCACAACATTCATTTATAAGTTTTCATTTATACTGGGTACAGCTTTTTAATATCTGAATCAAGCCTTAAATGCAAATCATTTTACAGAGTGGCGAAGTCGGTGTGTCATTCAGAAATATCATCCCGGGTGCTGACCGTGGCGAGAAACAGTTGTTGAACCAACTTGAACGTACTCTATCGGAAGTCTCCGCCGCATGTCAGCAGAACCAACTACTGCTAGATGAGTTTGCCCAGTCAGCCATTCCAGATTCTGACATCTGCAGCATGACAGCTAGTTCTACATTCCAGGAATCTGGTAGTTCAAGAGTGATTGGCAAGCAAATGAAGTCACTTACCAACACAGATGAAGAACAGGGCATGCCAAGCCGTCAGAATGCACGACTGCGGATACCAGGGGCCCGGAATGTTGTCATCAAAGATGGACAGTCAAGTGAGATGATTGAAATGATGCCAAGATTGCATTCCTCAAAAAGATTTGACCAGAGCAAGGACATGGGTGTCTCATCATCCAAGAAAAGCACACACACAGACAAGACAGGAACACACCCCACAGTGTCAAAGATCCTAAGTGATATGGTGAAAGAAAATGAGAAGCGTCGTCAGGCAGCTAGTTATCGGTTGTACTACAAGAAGCCACCTAAACTGAGGGAGTCGTTGCTGTCAACTGTGGAACGGAAGGGAGTGACAACAAGTGAGGTTGCCATCATGAGCCGAGAGTACACGCAGTCAGAGCCGTGTCTGCAGCAGAACATAGACCACTCCAACCTGGCTGCGGCCACCCTCAAGAGACGCAGTGAGTGGACAGGCAACCCACAGGTGTTTGATGCACACTTGAAAGCAACTCGTAGATCCAGCATCACTTTCTCCCCGCTGGTGAGTTCTACATTGTCTAGTGCAATTAAAGTCGACACCTTTATTTTGGAATTATCACATCCAATTAAACAAAAACAAAAAACTATAAATGTACAGAAATGTTGATCTAAGATATAAGTGAAGGATTGGTCAATCATGACCAATACTATTTTGTTTCAAAGTCATCATGTTAAAAATGTTAATGTTTCAAATGTGGCATGATAACAGATTGCTGTATTTAGTTGTATAACATTGTAACATAATCAAATTGTCTTTTTTATTTGTATTAAACTATATTGTATTTAACATACCCACTAAGCATTGTTTTAAAGGTGACAGACAATGAACATTTAAATATCCATTGTTCTTACCTAAAATCATACTTTGATGTGAGAAACCTAGGTGTGACATCACAGATACAAATTGTCATTGTTAATGGCACTACTTATTGTCTTCAAGGCAGGTTCTATGTAATGACCAAACATGGAGTTATGTCATAGTGTAGATATCTTACAAAGATGAAATTAAAGATACTTCTCTAGTTCAATTTAGCCTTATGATTTTTGTATAAAAAAATCTATTTACCATATTCAGATGTGCCACAAGATATACTCACAATTTTTTATAGCCACTTGAACATCGCACATTTTTAATCCTGCAATATATGCACGGCTAATGATGTAATGCAAAGAAGATCATGCATGTGTTCAAACAGCAGTAACTCAGAAAGTAAAGTAACTTCCTGTGTACATACAAAGACACATTTGTAGGTAAGATTATTATTAACAGATTTAATTTCCGTGATTGCAATTTCATGTACAGCTTGAAAGAAAAGGTCACACCGTCACTTTTCATTTTAAAACTCGGCCAAGTTCAGTGACACTTCCTTTGATGAGATACATTTGCCAAGCTGATTGCATTGTGACACAATCAACTGATGTCATATTTGGCACATTACTGTACAAGAGCATTAAGTTTACATAATAATATATATATATATATACATATATATATATATATATATACATATATATAATATATTTATATATATATATATGAGGTTTCAAAAAATGGAAAATTTCATTTCGTGTAGCTTTTAACCAAATTGTACACATTGTACTAACTATAGTATGAATAAATGTATTATTATTCAACTACAACTCAATGCAGTTTCCAAAAGCGTCACATATATTAGTAAGTTAACTTTGAAACATTGTAACAGCATCATCTCTCATGAGCCAAGGGCCACATGGCCGGCCATATGTAGATATTCAATCACTTCCTTCAGATTAAATGGATTAAAAAACTAGTTATATAAAATTCTTTATTTGCTATTCTAAATGTCCTGTCTATTAACTAACTTGTGATCCACTCTCTAGATGGCACCACGGTAAAATAGTTTCAGTTCAAACTACTTCAGTATTGAAGATTTTATGTCCATGGTACTGTATGTTGCTCCTTGCATGGATGTAAGTGTAACCCAGATTGATGTGAGTGACTAATTATTCAGGTGAAGAAGTTCACATTTCCAATGGAGCCATCCTTTGAGGGAGGTGGTAGGTCAGAGAATCTGCTGAAGAAATTGTTCCACACGAAGCAGCCACGTCTGAAGCAGCTCCAGAAGGAAGGAAGAGTGGAGCTGGAGGGAGATCAGCAGCAAGATGTGGAGGATGCCATTATTCAGCCAGATGTCTCCCACCCACTCTATGCAGTAGCACCCTCCAGTCTCACCCATCTTGACGACAGACCCTCCAAGTCTATCCTCAAGAATCGCTTGTTGAACTCTGCGGTAGGTTTGCTGTTTATTTATATTATATGTGCTACAGGAAAGACTGTCTATTCTATTAAGTAATTATTAGGAGGAATGTAATTTAGTCATTTCTTGATTTCCCTTTAATTGTGGTTTATCGAACTTTGAATGTAGCTGGCCTGTATGTTATGGTACATCCATGCACACCTCCACTAAGGCAAGAGTACTGATTTAGGAAAATGATTTCCTTTTGAAATATCAGGGGTGCAGTTAGGTGCACCCACTGGTGCTATATACATGCAAGCATCCATTGCTATGTAAGAGTGGCGCCACATGGTGAGCTGGAGACCAGTTAACGTGTCATCGCAGCAGCCATGTTGCATAGTCTAGACATGCAAGAGATACTGCATGCAACCACGTTGCAAGCAACATCGTTCGGCCTTGACCTTTCTCAGTTGCCTTGTTGCTTGCAACCGCATTGCATAGTGTAAACCCATTTTAAGTGACCTCATTATGTCACTTTGCATGGTTTGCCAATGTTGAATATATGTGTATATATATATATATATATATATATATATATATATATATATATGTATGTATGTATGTATATATATCAAAACAAAGGTAAGATTTGGGCGAGGTGGGATAGAAAATTGGCAAGACGTGAGTGAGAAATGTACATCATATCCTTAATTTTTGTCACACACTTGCTTCTGATATTTCACTTAATTCAGGTCAAATTATGTTCAGTGTAAGCCAGCTGTATAAACAATAATTTCTGTCATAATGTGCTTATTGACTTAAGATAAAAGGCAATTAATTTTGATTTTACATTTTTTTTATCCTTATTCCTGTCCTGTCCGTTTAAATGGAAAATTGTACTTATTTGGAGATTCGTTAATTAACATTTCATTTGTTTAAGTATTGAAAGGCTATCTATGAAACTGTAATCTGCACAGCTAAAAGAAACATCTTTAAATGACATTGTAACAGTTTTCTGTAGGATGATCAATGGAAAAATATTATGGATTTAATTTTGAGAAAATTGTTGTATGATCTACGTTAACTGCATGAATGAAAATATGATCATGATAGGTGTGTTTAATTATTCCTGCTAATGTTTTCTATCTTACATAACCCTTGGGAGAAATGTTATTTAAATTGTTAAATAAAATAACTGACATTGAACATTTTGATGTACAATTGCAACTTTATTTGTTTTCTGTGATTGTTCCAAGTTACATAGACAATCCAAAAGTGCTCAATATTGTGGAAACCAGTTCAAATGACACAATCTTTTACAACTGTCAGGTATGATAATTTCAGGAAACTATCCCCTCAGTCTGTGTTTATGTAATGCTACCTTTAGGATGGACACTTCTGTCCATTTTCTGACCAGCAAAATTATTTCACTGTCGTCACTAGGAAGGTGATCCTAATGCGGAGCTAGATGACTGTCTCAACGCAGAAGCAAAGCACCTAGTTCCAACTGAAGGAAATGACGAGTATCTGTATCGTGCAGAAGCTCTGGAACATTATCGCAAGTTTGTAGCGGTAAGAGCATATCTTTTAAATGGCTAGAAACTGCAGTCACCATAGCATATGGACGGGTAGCAATGTAGTAACATTGATAGACTTGATTATTAAAAAAAAAAAATGGGTTTATGAGCAAAGTGACACAAACTACAACATTTGTATTTGCACTACAAAGTTTAAAATTACTAACATTTAATAGGATCTATGAGTGACATGTCATTGTCACTCATGTCATTGCCAGTGTTGGCCAAATAATTGTGTTTTGTACATGTACATACTACATTTACAGATAGCACACATTGATTGGTTGCCTCTTTTGAGTAACTTATAAGGGAGGTTTTACTTGTTAAGATTATATGCCACTTAGTGGTTAACCCTGTAAACTGGCAATGCCAGAGTGTATTCTCATAACACTGTTAACAGACATTTGTGCCACTATGTGTAGTAAAAAATTGTGCCACCAAAATATTGTGTTCTAATACTTTTTGGGTATATTTCTACATTGCCTGATCTCGCACTGACTCACCTACACGCTCTGCACACAGAGCATATACAGCATACACACAGAGTTTTAACAGCGCAATTTTTTTTCTTCTGTCAGTAGATTGGCAAAATCTGCAGGTTGCACTTGTATCAATCATTGTCTTGACCAGTACTAATCTCATCTTTGGAGTTCCATGGTAGAGTAGTTGTAAAAACACCAGACTCAATCATTTGCGCAAATCCACTCACTGCCATTTGAAAGGGTGGGTAATATACTTCAATCTACCAAGCCTTAGTTCATTTTGCTTTTAATAACTAAGTAATACAAATGGCTAGAAACTGTATTGCTGATATAATTGGATAATATGAATAATTGTTTTTGCACAGTAGTTGAGCATGCCTAAATGTCCTTAAAGAAAGAAGTCAAAAGAATGTTTGAATGAAAGGCCTGCCAAGGGGATGAAGTCTAAAATGCTTTGAGCAGTCCTAAGGACTGGATACTTTTATTAAACAATTTAGTGTTTTACTTAGCATGTTGGCTTGGTAACTGGATTTTACGACTGATATGCTACACTCAGTCATATCTGTGTTCTTACAGGGTGAGATTGCCTTTAAGAAAGAGGAACTTCTGCGAAAGAAACTTATTCTGGAGAAGATGATTATACAGAAGCAGAAACTCATTGACGATGTTTTGGAAATGACTGATGGTGAGTATATTTGCATTACTAAACATGTTTCAGTTCATGGTGGTAGTGCTAAAGGAATATTATCATTGGTAGCACTAAAGGAATATTATCAGCTAGAAAGCTAAACAAATTATGTTATCAATACAGTGTTCTGCCATTCACACCAGCAGCGAAACACTCAAGTGTATCTTTCTTTGATACAGCCCACTTTTATGACCCAAGGGGCAACTCGAAGAAGGGTTGGAAGCAATTGATGAAGGAGAACTGCCGGGTGTTGTTTCTCAATGAAAGCAAGGATGGAAGGAACCGCTCCATACGTGAGCAACTCTACCGACTGCATGAGTTCATGCCACTCTTCACATACTTCATGTGTGTTGTTAGTATCACTAGAGTTCATGCCAATCTTCACATACTTCATGTGTGTTGTTAGTATCACTAGAGTTCATGCCAATCTTCACATACTTCATGTGTGTTGTTAGTATCACTAGAGTTCATGCCAATCTTCACATACTTCATGTGTGTTGTTAGTATCACTAGAGTTCATGCCAATCTTCACATACTTCGACATGTGTGTTGTTAGTATCACTAGAGTTCATGCCAATCTTCACATACTTCATGTGTGTTGTTAGTATCACTAGAGTTCATGCCAATCTTCACATACTTCATGTGTATTGTTAGTATCACTAGAGTTCATGCCAATCTTCACATACTTCATGTGTGTTGTTAGTATCACTAGAGTTCATGCCAGTCTTCACATACTTCATGTGTGTTGTTAGTATCACCATAGTTCATGCCAGTCTTCACATACTTCATGTGTGTTGTTAGTATCACCCGAGTTCATGCTAGTTTTCAAATAATTGACATGTATTATTATTATTATTACTGCAGTTCATATGTCTTCATATAGTCAACATGTTGTTACTGTTAGTATCACAAGCATTCATAGCTATCTTCATATGCTTCATGTGTTGTTAGTATCTTTAGAGTTTATGTATGTCTTCATATCCCCATGTGTGTTGTAATAGTCATAAGAGGTCATGTTTATCTTCATACGCTTCATGTGTGTAACTAGAGTTTATGTCTCTATATTTATTTCATATTTATTATTGGGTTCATTCTAGAATGTTATCTGATGAATTTACCATTATTCTAAATCATTACAAAATACTTAGTTAAAGTATGACCATACAACTTGTTATCACACTTTTACAAATTTGGTTTTAATAGTTAAAATTAAAAATTCTATTTAAAAAAGGGAAACGTTTTATGGCAAACAAATCCTACCACTTTTTTATGCAGATTCATTACCCAATTAATGACATTTCTAACGATGCAATTCAAATGACTATGTATGTTATGAATGACATGTCTAATGATGTAATTGATTCAAATTACCATAGATCTAAATAACTAAATATGTAATGCGAGTGTCGGCAAATTATCAAAAGGCAACAGAAACTGATGCATAGAAGAAATCATTACGGTTTACATACAAACACCAAAATAAAGACTGTTTCCCATGATATTCATATGGATTTGAAAAGGATATTGTAGCAAGAGTCATAGAATAATCCTCGAAAGTTAATTTGGCCCGAGAGCTCGGTTGTCATTATATTTGATTCAGTCAAATTGGCTAAGTAACCTCTGGTAAAAAGGTGTACAAAGGCCACTGCAAAGAAATGTTCAATACTACAAAATTGTAATTGACAGTTGTTGATATTCTTGATGTGTTGTATTCAGTGTGCCCATTTTTGTCACAGAGCCAGTTCATTGTCACAGTGATCCTGGTGACATTGGGAGGTGTGAATCCTGTTGGTCTGGAGCCAGAACTTGTTCTGAGAAGCAATGTGCCAACATTCCGTGGACTTGAGACAGTAGAACATTGGACAGTACGCAACATCTGGGTTGGCCCAGCACCTATGTTTTTTGTCAGTAAGTTTGTCATCATATCACTGTTTTACTTACTATGTTCTCCCCTCTGCCATAATGCAGCTACACATCTCATCCAGTCAGAAAGGTCTTGGCTGAGCCAAAGCAGTTTGTTCTATGTCACCTTTCCTGCTTTGTTTCTTCTTTAGAGATGTAAAGACATGACAATGCTCACAGGAGACTTTAATTCAACCAACAGCAGGTTTGAAGAAGTCATGGGCAGACAGGGATTTGGCACAACGCATGAAAATTGAAGATTTCATATAGAACTCAGTGACAACAGGAACATTCCAACTCAACAAATATGAAGCGGGGATTGAAGCCCTACAATGTCTTCTCAAAGAAGAAACATGGATACACTGCATAGGGATCTGTAAGCAAAAAATAACCAGACGTGGGCCAGCACATGAAATAAAGTCGTGAGAAAGTAAAAATGGCAACAGAAGGAGTGGATTTCTGCTGACACTATTATCAAAATGCAAGTGAGGAAGGAAAACAAAGGAGTATTAACAACCTGTTGAAAACAGTTTATTATTTTAGAAATACAGCTGTTGGATGAAAGTTGATTTCCCATCATTTTTCCACTATTTTTGATATAGCTGGTAGAAGAGAGATTAGTCTACAGTTGTTGATTATTGATGGGTCACCATTTTTTAATAGCAGAATGACTTTGGCAACTAAATTATTCAGGGAAGATACCCGTGCTGAAGATTTGGTTTATAAGTACACATAGCGTTAAGGATTTAATTATTTTGTGTGCAATTTGCTTTAATTGTAAAATGTGTCTCGCAAACCCAGCAAGGAAGCAGCTACAGCAAGACAAAATGAGTTAGGGATAGAGACCACCACTCTGGGATTCAATCTCAATTAAATATAATACATTTACACCCAGTGTCAGCTGTTTTCTTCCCTTGCATTAACAACAGGGCATCAGACATAATAGAGGGAACCAATGAGTTTTACTGTCACATGCCACTCAGGCAAATTGAGGTGATTTAAATTACCCCTTCCCAAGAGTAAACCAAAACCAGTTGCATAACTTTTGCATTGATTTCATAAATTCATATGTCTCTGTTTCACGTGACTCTTTCCAGAAATGGGAGGGTTGTTTGCGCCATGCCTGAGAGACGACATCTTTGTGAACATGCTGTATGCGTTGAAGGGCTATGGGGAGGAGCCCATCATTGGGTGTTGTGAGATGCCCAACCGCCACGCAGCAGCGACCACTACGGAGACAGAGTGTGACCAGATGACCTCGGGTCAGTTGCCACCATGTCTACAAGTCTCATTCCCTTGCAGCCTACCACTAACCTTCACATCACTAGAACAGTTATCTCCATGTCACTAGCTCCACAGTAACATGTCACTAGCTCCACAGTAACATGTCACTAGCTCCACAGTAACATGTCACTAGCTCCACAGTAACATGTCACTTGCCCTTTACTCCCCATGATAATAGCACTTAGCATATGTATTGGGACAAGTTAAATATTGGGAGGCTGAACTAGAACTTCACCGCTTTGATGCAGTGGGACATGACATTCTGACCATGTTTTCATTACAGTTATATGTCAATAGTTGTTGCTTTTAAAGCATGTGTGTTTATTAAACATTAAAAGAGAAAACATGTATTTGTTACTAGTGTTTTTACACACTGCTTACCCCGGTACTAAAAATCACTAATCATATAAAAATAAATAGATGTAACTTATATACAAGGAGATATCTGCCCGCTGTGGGTGGTCATTGTCATGGCGATATCAGAAACCATTTGTTTACCTGGTAGTTTGGAATTATGATTTCCTCCTGCCATTTTGCAGACCTTCTTTGTGGTTCTCTGATCAGTAATGGACTCATAGTTGAGAAATGTGGCTATTAATCCATCATCTGATGTCAATGCTGACACAGTAGAATATCCTGTGGACAGATGAATGTGTAGTCTATATACCCATCTGTGGTCAATGTTGACAGGGGTGGGCGTCTGGTGGAAGGGACAGTTGTGCTCGGAGCGTAGGAAGCAGAACGTGTCGTGGACATTCAACCATGTGCTGCGGCCATGCTGCTACAGCCTCAAGACTCAGTGTAAGATGATGTCCCATGAACACTGCACCTTCCTTGAAGGCGTATTCTTTTTTGGTGACAGCCCCAAAACTGAGCACTGCAGTCTGGTAAGCCTGATGAATACGTATAAGTTAGAGATAACTTATTGTGATGATGTAGGAGTAATACACTTATATTGTCTTGTGTTGTAACCTTGCGCTGCAGATGCTTATCTTATGTTGCACAATTAGCAAGATAGCCATACAATATGACACTCATCCAGGCCAGCTGGGAAGGTGTGATCAGTGGAGCATGACACTGAATAGTTACTGTTGAAGAACATAGGGCTTGGTTAAACATAGCTTGCTAAAGAAAGCTATGGCAGTGTGAAGGATTGTCTAATGGTGATTGACTGTCGCATATGGCAAACAGTCTACTGTGGCCAGTTAAATGTAATTCAGCACTGAAGCTACAACAATCAGACGACCGTTCAATAGTGTTTCACTGTGCTACACATATTTGTCAGTGTGTTGTTGACTGCACCATATTTAGCAGTTAGTGACTGATGATAGCTGGCCACAGGATGCACAGTGGCCAGCAAGTGTCATGTGGTTTGTGAAGAGGAGGACAATGACTTGACAAAACATTGCCACACCAGTGGTGTGATGTTTGTGACGTAACCCCTGGGAACAGACATATCACATGGCATGACATTCATGATGACAGATAGATGGACATTTGAGTTGTGATCGAATGATGTTATCAACAGTATTACTTGGTGAATTTATGGTGTTCATCTGATCCACAGTCTGTGTTAATTGTGTAAGGTTAATCTATTGGGTTCATATGCTTGTTATTATATCTGTTGTATAGCCATTAGACACATTGTTGATTGGCAGTTGTGGCTTAGTTTAATAGAAAATACATGACCATTTTGCAACTACATCACATTCATTACTTTAACAAAATTGTAATTCTTTTCTGTGTTTTATTGATTAAGTTGTGATCTAAGTAGTTTCTACAGTGTTTGTTTTTTAATGTTATGCTTCTAATATAACATTGAGTCAAGATGATTATATTTAGCAGCTATGCAGATTACAATATAAAATATGAATTTGGTTTAGTCAAAAACATAATAAATTTATATTCAGTAACTTCATGTAAGATTCACTTCTATGTACATAATATGCAACTGTGAAATTATAAGATGTGTATTTCTTTGTGAGACATTGAAAATGAGAGATTCAATGGAGCTCACACTATTCACTTGTACTTGTAATACATCGTAAGTAGTTTGAACTAAAGTGTGTCTGTCTGTGCCCCCACCAGGTGAACTGTGTGTCCCAGCTGTGCTCCCTGACAGGCAGAAAGCAGAAGGCTAAGATGCCCTACCTGACCACTGGGGTGGGACAGTGGTATCGCCTCATAACAGCTGTCTTTGCACACCAAGGCATCATTCATGTCCTTCTTGTCATGTTGCTACAGGCTCGTTACTTATTCAGTTCATCCATTACTTGTGTGTATTATTTACTACAAAAAGTCCATCCTCAGCACAGTACTACATTCACACATACCTACGACAAATCTGGCAAGGAGAAACTAAAAACTAATCAGGCAAATATTTTTACAATATTGTAACCAAACTAATGGTTTTTAGCATAAAATATATTGGTAGCATAAAATACAAGTGGAACAGACTAGTCTTCTGAAATTAACCAAAGCAGTTGTACAGCTAATCAAAACAGGTCTTTCACACCAGCTCCCAATTATAATGCTTGTTACATTTCCTACAGTTGCTCATTGGACACCAGATTGAGGTGATTGCTGGGTGGCTGCGCATTGGAATCATCTACTGGGTCAGTGCCATCATGGGTCTCATGGTAAGCTTCTCACTTGTGTCTTTGTGTAACTCATTTGAAGCTTCTTATTTGTCAGTGGTGTAGTGTGACTCGGAGTGAGTTTCTCATATGACACTCTAACAGTGTGACTCATTGGTAAGTTTCTTTTGACCAGCCAATCAGTGAGTCATAGTTAAACTTCATGATGCTTGTGTTTCTGTACTCTTGTTCAGTTTCTGTCTACATACAGCAAACCTCACATAATTCAGATTCCATAGGACTAAGTGACTTAATCCAAGTTATGCATTTATGTCAATCATTATTAATCATATATGATATTTGCTAATAATAACTTTGTGGCCATTTTATATTATTAATCACTGACATCTTCCCAAACTGATTATTCAAAGTTTGCCCAAACAACCTTTTGTTCCTTAGTGTCTTCACCACGTGTGCTCCCTTCACTGTGCCTCTGTTTCGTTGTTTCAATGGTAATACCAAGGCATTATAGACAGCTAGTGCGAGATGTTAATATGGCAATTTATATAAAATGTAAGCTTGTTATTTTGTCAGGACTGCAAAATTATTAAATGAAAATATAATTAAGTGTCGGTTGCTGATAAAACATTTGCGTTGTGGCACTTGGAGACTGTTGTGGCACTTGGAGACTGTTATGGCACTTGTAGACTGTTATGGCACTTGGAGACTGTTATGGCACTTGGAGACTGTTGTGGCACTTGGAGACTGTTATGGCACCTGGAGACTGTTGTGGCACCTGGAGACTGTTGTGGCACTTGGAGACTGTTGTGGCGCTTGGAGACTGTTGTGGCGCTTGGAGACTGTTATGGCACTTGGAGACTGTTGTGGCACTTGGAGACTGTTGTGGCACTTGGAGACTGTTGTGGCACTTGGAGACTGTTGTGGCACTTGGAGACTGTTGTGGCACTTGGAGACTGTTGTGGCACTTGGAGACTGTTGTGGCACTTGGAGACTGTTGTGGCACTTGGAGACTGTTGTGGCACTTGGAGACTGTTGTGGCACTTGGAGACTGTTGTGGCACTTGGAGACTGTTGTGGCACTTGGAGACTGTTGTGGCACTTGGAGACTGTTGTGGCACTTGGAGACTGTTGTGGCACTTGGAGACTGTTGTGGCACTTGGAGACTGTTGTGGCACTTGGAGACTGTTGTGGCACTTGGAGACTGTTGTGGCACTTGGAGACTGTTGTGGCACTTGGAGACTGTTGTGGCACTTGGAGACTGTTGTGGCACTTGGAGACTGTTGTGGCACTTGGAGACTGTTGTGGCACTTGGAGACTGTTGTGGCACTTGGAGACTGTTGTGTCACTTGGAGACTGTTGTGGCACTTGGAGACTGTTGTGGCCCTTGGAGACTGTTGTGGCACTTGGAGACTGTTGTGGCACTTGGAGACTGTTGTGGCACTTGGAGACTGTTGTGGCACTTGGAGACTGTTGTGGCCCTTGGAGACTGTTGTGGCACTTGGAGACTGTTGTGGCCCTTGGAGACTGTTGTGGCCCTTGGAGACTGTTGTGGCACTTGGAGACTGTTGTGGCACTTGGAGACTGTTGTGGCACTTGGAGACTGTTGTGGCACTTGGAGACTGTTGTGGCCCTTGGAGACTGTTGTGGCACTTGGAGACTGTTGTGGCACTTGGAGACTGTTGTGGCCCTTGGAGACTGTTGTGGCACTTGGAGACTGTTGTGGCACTTGGAGACTGTTGTGGCACTTGGAGAGTGTTGTGGCCCTTGGAGACTGTTGTGTGGCACCACTCACATGGCATCCACATGTTGTGTACCTGGTAGTACCCAGTAATCTCTTATTTTGAGCATTTGTGATGTAACAGGTTGGAGCTACATTCAACCCATATTTGCCACACTTGGGGGCTGGAGCTGCTGTATTTGGCCTTGTTGGAGTTGTTTCTGTTGAACTGATACAGTCGTGGCAACTGGTCGCTCATCCATGGCGAGAGGTGAGTATTGAATCTGTTACCTGACTATATAAGTTTCTTTTGTCCTATACAGAGGCTGTCTTATATATGCCATGTCTATCATTTTATATATATATATATATATATATATATATATATATATATATATATATACCCCCTGGTATATACAGTCATGCCTCATTTATCTGCAAATTTTGGTTCCTAAGGTTGTCGCCAAATAAATGAAACATGCAGATTAACAAAACACTGCATTATGCATGGTATCAAGATGGTCCCATACAAAAAACGTGCAGATCGTGAATCATCCAGATGATCAAAGGCTGTATAAATAAAAAAGACTATATATATATATATATATATATATTATATATGTATATATATATATATATTGTATATACAAAGGAAAAACTGTGCTTTGTGAGCATGATTGGAATTGCAATATATTTGTTATAGCCACATTACTTCTACGGACTGGTAGTGAAAAGTGCAAACTAATCATTCAAGAGTTTCACAAATTCTTTTGAAGGCAACTTTTCATTATGGACATTTTGCAAACACCACTTATAAAATACAATTTTAGTTGCCAGTGTATGTTCATCATATCTGATATCAAGAACATTGTATTATTGATGAGAAAGACTAGGTATCTTTAAATCACCATGTAAGCAATTGTTTGAGATATCCCCAACCAACCTCACTATGTTGCCCAGGTATTGAAGCTTGTCTTGGTATGCGCCTTGTTCATCCTGTCCGGGACTCTACCATTTGTCGACAACATGGAGTTAATCACAGGCTACATATTTGGCGCACTCACTGGCATGATTGTACTGCCTTATATCACGTTTGGAAAGTGGCACGCTGTGCGTAAACGTATCATTGTTGCCGTCGCTGTGCCAGTTCTGCTGCTCAGTGTGTTTGCAGTCTTCTTCCTCTTCCTACACGCCCAGTGGATCACCACTCAGTGCTCAGTCTGTAGGCACATCAACTGTGTGCCTTACACCAAGACCATGTGCAAGATCAGTGAACTCTGGTAGTAGACATCCTCCCACAGTAATCTTAAAAGCTCTCTCAATACCATTTTGTAAAAAGTAAACATGACATGCTAGCTGGTTTTGTGCCACAGGTTATACATAGTTTTGGTAAAATCGCCACACAAATAGTTTTTTAAAGTAATACACTGTTAGTCACGCAATTTGTGATACGCATGCATTTCTGTTTATGTACATTTTCCTTACACTCTCAAGAACCATGTGGCCGACAAATACAGTGATCTAAAGACTAAACTTTGGTTCAATAATTGGCCTTGGTAATAATATAATTTCCATGTGTAACAATGAAAGTAGATTTTTTGATCAGTTAAACAAATGAATGTATGGCTGTACAAACTTAATATTAAACAACCAATGCAACTATATGGGCTATTCATGCACTATTTAAAGGACAACAAATGGCAACGGTTTCGTGGCATAAACCTAATAGAGTTAATATAAAGTAACAATTTCCACATATACTCAAGTTTTTAACGCCAGCGGTTTACCAGAAAAATATTTTTGAACACTCAGTCATCGAAATACTATGAGTTACTCCATGTTAGACGAAGAATAACGTCACGAAGCTTTGGTGCTATCCACAGATTTCCTGCATATTAGTTATTCATAAAGCCGTCTAGAGGCGCTGTGCGCAGTTTAGGCCCTCACCTCGAAAAAACCCATCAAAATGATCACCTACGATAACCAAACTTCGCAGGGCGTATCTACTACACCTGAACTACGCGTATGCACTTGTTACGTGATCAAAAAAATAATAATTAACGCCTGAAATTGATCAAAATGTGTAAGTCAATACGATCTGACTACGGTAACTAACGACAGCAAGATGGTGGCGCCACCTGACGGAGTTTACTGTTTCAGTAGTAGGTGTTATTTACTTACACATTTTGATCGATTTCAGGCATTAATAATTTTTTGTAATCACTTTCCGAGTGCATACGCATAGTACAAGTGTAGTAGATACGCCCTGCGAAGTTTGGTCATCGTAGGTAATCATTTTGATGTTTTTTTCGAGATGCGGGCCTAAATTGCAAAAGTACCCGCAATTGTGAATCCAATGTTCAATACTACCAGTTGTTTCAATGGGAAAGAAAAAAAGATAGATCAAAATTTCTCATGGAACTATTACTGCAACCGTATGCCGAACAGTAAGGCATAATTACAAAAGTTTATACCATAGATTTGACCACAGATTTAGATACACATCTAAGCAGCTGCTACATGTCACGCCAACTGAATGAAGACTCAAAGTTGTTGACCCTTAACGACGTCCCAGGAAGCTAACCGGCTTCAGCAGAGACCTAGAATGCCGCGCCCTTATTGGCCAAGCCAAGTTAACCTGTCACCGATGGCCACGTCTAGGCCATAGTGGATTTCGGTAGAATTTTAGACTTTAAGGTCACATTCTGAGTAAACCGCTGACGTTAAAAAATTGAGTATATGTGGAAATTGTTACTTTGCATAAACTCTATTAGGTGTATGACACGAAACGTTTGCCATTTTTTGTCCTTTAAGAATCAAAGAACTGGATTTTATGTAGGCAAAGTAAGGAAAATAGATTAAACTGCTCTAACAGTTTGACAAAGAGAAGCTTACATTGGTAATGTTGATATATATATTTGCCCTGGGATCATAACTGTTTGGTTCCCATTAAACACACATTGGCAGTACGTATTTGATATTGCATCACCATCATCACCGTGCAGCCTAGGCATCCTGTGGTTGGGCGAAGGCCTCAGCATGTTGCTTGCTGCACGTCAACAGAATACGAGATAACTGATGGACATTGCGTATCACCACCACATGGAAACCCTACGGAAAGAAAACACCTAGAGGTAGACCGGCGAGATGGTGGAGAGACAAACTAGATGACTACTGGAAGAGCACTTTCTGGCAGAGGATAGTGCAAGATAGGCAGATGTGCAAGCAGCAAGCAGCATGCTGATATTGCAGTATCATTCTTGAATGTATGAGTTCATTTATACAACTGTAATAGTGACGTGTTCAGTGTTGGTGTGTAGCCAAATTAATGCATGCTTCCATTGTATTTTTAGAGTACTGCAAAAGAACATGTAAACTGTTGTGTAGGCCAACACCGTATGTGATGCTGCTGACTGCAGGGTGTAGCATGATTATAATACAACTGGTAAAAAACATTTATTATAAAAATCCAGAAACAATTTTGATACACACAACATTTCTACTGACACAGATATATTAAAACAAGGAATTCTACATTTGGCAACAGCCTCCTAACTAAAACGTGCTACCCTGACTTGATCATATTAACACTCAGTGAACAAGAGTACTGTGTGGTGCTCTCTGGTGATAGCAATTGGATATGTACATGTTGAACATTGGAAATATGCCCCAATAATAGCACTATATTCAACATCTGTTTTATATACAGCCATAAGTAATTAGCGATATTTTACCTTTTGTGAAACAAACATATGGTTGATGCAGCTGCAAGATCATTCTGCTCACACTGTAATCATTCCCCCAAGCACAGAAGACCACATTAACCACTGGTGACACTTCAAAGTACATGGGTATTGCAAGTTAAGTGTGAAAGGGAAGACCAACTGCTACGCAGACAAGTGGGAAAATTTAGCCTTTAATGTGCATATGGGTGTTGCATTAGTCTGCTAAGTCACAAAATATACTGTGCATTTCTTAGTTGGTGGCTTGGTTTTTGCTACATATTACAGTAAAAATAAAGTGCTAGAGTGCCATCACCTAGAGAATTAAACAAGTTAATGCAGATTGATGCTACCAACCTTTTTAAATTATAAAATCGCAAGTCCCATGACACGTTAGATTTCGCAAACTTAAGTCTTCAATGATAGTGTATGACCAGAAAGCGAAAGCAGTCACTAACCTGGAAAAGCACAAATTCTAACTGACTAAGCGTCACCTGGTTTCCTGATTCACAATAACTATTGTGCATTGTATTAGAACTCTGTCCGTGTATTGGCAGACATAAATTCCAAAATTACCATTTGAACTAGCCACTTAATGTCAATGTAATTTCTTGTGGTCACAGCGTATGTAAATGACATGGTCAGATACTCAGAGGAGTCCCGCCAACCTAAGCACGTTCTTCCCTATCTCAGCAAAAATTCCAGTTGCATTGAGCAGTGTGGCCTCATCCTTGTACTCAAGTGGGTTTGGGTGAGTCCAGTGGAAGGCATTGACATCTTCTCGCCAGTTTGGGATGCTGTTCACTGTCATGTGGTTCCATGACTCATTGTGGTAGTTTTCTGCGTAGATTGGATGGCACTTGAACTTGTAGCAGATTACCTGAAATAGGCAGAGTGAAAATATGCGACTGAGACTTTTATACTTGAAACAAATTCCCAAAAGTGTCCTGCTTTCCTAAAAATGCAACACCATCCATGCTGTGGACCTGCATGTAATATAACTTATGAAATCAGATTACTAAGGATTCTGACACAAGCAGTTGGTATTGTGGTCTTTGGAAGTATGTACCAGTAGGTCATTAAGAAAAGAAGAGGCTTGTATTGTATTGTATATGCACAAAACATAATAAAAAGACACATTAAACAATGGATGGCAAACTCTTAAAATGCATGCAAAAAACCTACATGTATATGGAAATTTCTTTTTAAAAAATGAACAAATTCCATTTACAAGAGAAGTACAAGGAATATATAAATAACTGAAAGCCATATTGAGATATTCAGAAAAACAATAGTCTGACTTTCTTGAAATAAACAAAAGGAAAATAACAGAAACTTGAACATATTAAAATTCCAATTAAAAAAAGATCAAAATATCCTACTCATTTTAAAGATAATACAAATTAAATCATGGGCAGAAAGAATATTGCAAATAGTTTTAATGAATTCTTTTCAAATATAGGTCCAACACAAATCAAACAAATACACCAATAATGTTAAGCATTACATGAATGAAAGGATAGAAGGGTCATTATTCCATTACCCTGCTACAGATGATAAAATATTGGCACTACTAAACAATACTAACAGCAAAACATTAAAAGATCATGACGATATACAATGCAATGCCATATATTTTAATACATTTAAAACAGATATTCAGCAATTCCCTACAAAAGAGATTTTATGGATAATATAAACATTGCTGGGGTTATTCCCATGTTAAGAAATGGTGATGTACAAGAATTCTCAAACCAGTGCCTGTAATACATCAGTTCTTGAGAATGCATGTACTAGAAAGAATGTATCAGAGTAGATTCGTGTGTTTCTTGAATATTAAAACTACGATGGCCAGTATAGATGAAAAACACTGAACTAGAGTGGCAATATTATAATTGATAGAGGAACTGACAACAGCAATGGATAACTTGGTCTTCAGTTGCAGTTTTTATAGGTTTAAAAGGCATTTGACATTGTTGATCACAGCATTCTGTTATATAAATTACTTTATAGAATTTAAGGTGTAGCCTTTTATTTCAGACATGACAGATATGTGAATGTTCCATCTGAGATGATCAGAGAACTCCACACCTAGATATGGGTGGTGATGTACAAGTCCCAGGTTGTTTCCATTGATGGTATACTGACACTGAGGCTTTTATTATTAATAACTGCCTAGCTGATCGTTACCAAAAGTGTAATAGTTGTACCGCATATGTGATGGACAATATATAATAATGTACAGTGTATATTGACACTTACGGATGTCAGAACTGGGCACCGTAGTGACGTAGTGAGTAATGTTTAAAAATGTAGTTTAGGAGCAACTTTAGATCATTCAAAACCCTAAATCCCACACCATGTATTAGTGATAGTTTGAAATAATGTGAATGGGGAACGTTTTTTTGACTTCATAATCTTATGAGACTATATAATGGTCATGTACTACAGAGGATTTACTAATGCAATGGAGATGTTCACAGTTGGTGTCACAACACAGAGATGACACTAATACAGAGATCTCATACTCCCAGCCGTTGCCACAGTACTCTTATATCTGTGATATGAATATAATAATTATTATATGTTGTTAAATACTCACGGCCAGGCGTCTGTCTATGCGCAGTAGATGCGGGTACTTTTCGAGCAGCTTGTATGGCATCGAGACGCCCGTGAAGCCGGGATGTTCGTTGTGTAACGTGCGCATCGAGTCTCGAAAGATGCGCCAGAAGGGAGCGTTCTTCTTGCCGTACGACACTCCGAAATTAACGATGTCTGGGAACGGGTAACTGTGTGTAACAACAACATGTAGGCGTGACATCAGAACTAATTACAAAGCTACGATGTACGGAAATGTTTCAGTATACGACTATTCAGTGAAAGTGTGTGCGCGCGAGTGCGTGCGTGCGTGCGTGCGTGCGCGCGTGCGGAGTAATTATTCATGGCAGGAAGTTTGAATGTGCATGGGTTCATAGAAAATGTGCCGACCACCAACCTGCAGATTAAGCCGGCAAACAGATGTAATCTGGTTATTTTTGATTTGAACATATCAGTCCATGTATTAAAATGCGAACACCATTTCAGGTTTAGTACCATAAATGTCGTTTCGCTGACTTCAACAGTATTTATCCCGGTAGGCCTATTTAGATTGGTTTATATAAGCAACACACAGCCTCTGGCTCTGTTTAAATATCTTGAACCACAGTACGTGAGAAAAAACTGCCCACCTCCAGTCGATCCAGTCGAATGTGGCGACGGCGTCGTAGCCCCGGTCCTCCTGCGTCAGAGGCTTCACCCATATTGCATCAGTGTCGGTGTAGATGCCTCCGTAGCGAATCATCAGCTCCACTCGGATGATGTCACTCATCAGTGGCCGGTAGTAGTGCTCAATGAAACCGCCGTATACGCTGTCGGGAATGGGCCGTATCACAAATGTCACCCTCGTCTGTTCCCGCACAACCTACACAAATATGACATATAACTAATACAAGACTTATTGTATTGTTGGTTAACATGGTGCGATGCCTAACGCCTTTCCGGTATATTCTTCGGGTTCTTTTGATACCGCTATGCATGTTTGTGTTCAAGTTGGCCATACACTTTTTCAAAGAGAGCATGCGATACATTCGTCAGTTACAAAAATGTCCACAAGAATATGCTAAACTGACACCGTGTACCTTAATTATACTACACTGTAGTACGCCGTCAATAAATCATATAAAACTGTTTTCGCGTAGACCTAAGTTTGGCGTTGTTACTGTCCCTATCACATATGCGTAACGTATAATATTATGTACGCCATAGACTTAAGTTAGGTACGGAAAAGTTTTGTATTTTCCGTGTATTTCCTTCAGTAAACTGGCGTACTTTTTGCCACAAGTCCCCGGCCGGCGGCTGGTCGCCGTGAATGTAGAGTCGATCAACCTTGGCGACGTAGAGGACGCTCAGGACACTCAGGTAGAACACATAGTCCATACGGCCGCCGCCCAACCACACCATATGGCCTATGTTCGGCACGAGTTCATCGGTGCAAGGGCGCGGCATGCGGATCTCCTCCGTGCCGTAGAAGAGCCGCCTGACCAGGCGACCGAACGGATCGTCTAGCTCCCAGATGTCCTTTGGATAGATGGCCTTGTAGCGACCGCCATTCACCGTGTAGCAGTGGGGCTGGGGAATTCCGCTGTCGACACAGGCACCGCATGGCATTAGTGTGTGTGTGTGTGTGTGTGTGTGTGTGTGTGTGTGTGTGTGTGTGTGTGTGTGTGTGTGTGTGTGTGTGTGTGTGTGTGTGTGTGTGTGTGTGTGTGTGTGTGTGTGTGTGTGTGTGTGTGTGTGTGTGTGTGTGTGTGTGTGTGTGTGTGTGTGTGTGTGTGTGTGTGTGTGTGTGTGTGTGTGTGTGTGTGTGTGTGTGTGTGTGTGTGTGTGTGTGTGTGTGTGTGTGTGTGTGTGTGTGTGTGTGTGTGTGTGTGTGTGTGTGTGTGTGTGTGTGTGTGTGTGTGTGTGTGTGTGTGTGTGTGTGTGTGTGTGTGTGTGTGTGTGTGTGTGTGTGTGTGTGTGTGTGTGTGTGTGTGTGTGTGTGTGTGTGTGTGTGTGTGTGTGTGTGTGTGTGTGTGTGTGTGTGTGTGTGTGTGTGTGTGTGTGTGTGTGTGTGTGTGTGTGTGTGTGTGTGTGTGTGTGTGTGTGTGTGTGTGTGTGTGTGTGTGTGTGTGTGTGTGTGTGTGTGTGTGTGTGTGTGTGTGTGTGTGTGTGTGTGTGTGTGTGTGTGTGTGTGTGTGTGTGTGTGTGTGTGTGTGTGTGTGTGTGTGTGTGTGTGTGTGTGTGTGTGTGTGTGTGTGTGTGTGTGTGTGTGTGTGTGTGTGTGTGTGTGTGTGTGTGTGTGTGTGTGTGTGTGTGTGTGTGTGTGTGTGTGTGTGTGTGTGTGTGTGTGTGTGTGTGTGTGTGTGTGTGTGTGTGTGTGTGTGTGTGTGTGTGTGTGCAGTAGCGAAGAGAGAGAACGAGTGGGAAATGTATGCCAGAACAATATTGTGTCAAGTAGGCGTACATGGGCCCTGATGGGTTATTACATTTACAAGTGGGTAGACCCCTGGTAGGGCCTGGGGAAAGCAGAAGATCACACACCCCTACCCTTGATAAGGACATCCCTTAATCCTTAATCTAGGGAATAAACGTGTGTGTGTGTGTGTGCGTGCGTGCGTGCGTGCGTGCGTGCGTGCGTGTTTGTTGGAAGCTATGGTAAAAAGAAAACGACCGTTGAAGTCGGTACATCCACAATAAGCCTCTCTCTCTATCTATATATATATATATACATACATATACATACACATATATATATTCAGCTAAGATAGACAGTACGACCCCACCGGGACTAAGGGCTTACCTGTAAATGTGGCTGATTGGGCCGCAGGAAGACACCTTGGCATTATATTTGCTCGAGTTTTTTATGATGTCCGACCAGTTATCCCCAGTGCCTGAGATAACGCCGGCACGCAACAGCATGTAGCCATCAACACTGGTCGGGTCGATGGCGAATTCCATATCGGCAAGTCGCCTCGTGGGTGCGAAACTTAACAGCCAAGTGTTCTCGCTAACGTACATACCCCCTCCGCCGGCGTCAACCATCCGCATGATCATCTTGACGCGGGTTTCATGGTCGGTCGTGCAGATCTTTACGGCATCGTCGTTCATACGATCCAGTTTTATGTACGGGTAGTCTTTCCTCAGTTCGCCCAGCCACTGGTTGTAGTACTCTTGGTCCATTATCGGTTCTGTTTCATAATGAAAGATGATCTGGTCGGGATGTATCGCACGAATGACACTGACCATGCTAAGGTAATGCTTGAATTCGAACCAGCGTCTGCCGCACCAGACGTAGTGGACAGTGCTGGGAATAAGTCCGCTTTGAAGCTGCATCTTCGGCGACCAATAGTTTGTGGCATTTACTGCCGACAGAGAACTCTTGCGTTCACCGCGCTGGTGTGCTGCTATGTGGTCGTCCATTACCAGATACCCGTCCTGCTGGGAGGATATCTCTTTGTTTGCCTTTCCCATCTGCCCATCCATGCTCAGCGACACCTTCATCTCCGTGTTGGAAGCGGTTACTCTCTGTAACGACGATATCTTATTGTCTGATGGCACATCCTTCGTCCCAGACGACCTCAGTCCTGTCTGCTGTTCATGGGGCGCTTCTCTCTCCGCCTCTGACCATCGTCGTTTAGCTCGATCATCAAGGTGCTAAAAAGAGGCGAGAAGTTAACATTTTCGTATATTCTCCAGCGGCATATTAAGACATCTAGCTGAATTTAATCTAATGCAATATTATCAATGCACCGTTCATTCGTAATTAAGTAAAGCTACATATCAACAAAGCATGTGTGTGTTAGCTGATGTAAGCCGGCATATAGGCATACATGGAACCAGGGGATCGATGATTGTGCTATAAAATAATCAAACTCACTACATGTTATCAAATATTTAATTGCATGACCTCAAATACACTATGGTAGGCTTTAACTCAGGACTTAATCTACGAATGTTTCCAATTGTGGTTTGTTGAAGCATCGACTGTAGGTGATGAAAGGCAGTGTTAGTTGAACAACTGGGTTAGCTGAAACACATGATTTCCAGAAAACTACAGAAGTGACCGTTGCTTGGTTGTATGTAGTCATCAATTATGATATCAAACCATGATTGACATACATTATGTGACAACAGATTTATTTAAGATATAATTTACGACCCGCTGACAGTATTGTTACAAGTTACATGTATGATGCCCTAATGGTATCTTTATGAAACAAGTTGTAGTGGTGCATTGTTGAACATACCCCCGTGCGTTGCGAAGTGGTCGAGACTTGCGGCGAACTCTGCACTAGGGTTCTGACCATCGCCAGGAGCATTGTGGCGATGGCCGCCACGACGACCAGGCGCAGCCAGTTGCGACGCAGCGAGAAATCCATCTCGACGGCCGCACGAGATCCTGCCAGACAGTCCGAAATACACAATGAGTTCATGATTCAGCTATTGAACACGGGACATTTTACAACATAGTCGTAGAGGGGCTTAATTGCACATTAGGTATAAACTACTAATAGAATAAGCTAGGCATATAGGGGAAGGGCGGGTAAAGTGGGCCCCTCTGTCAGCATTCCTGGTATGCAATGCAGTCAAAGCAACGGTAGTAGTATTTACAAGTCTTTCAGAGGACATAACTCAACGTCGTATTTGTTTCTTTGGCACGAATGCAAAATGGTTAGTAGGTATTTTTCTTAAAATAATTGATGTGCCTTATAAACACCACCTTTACATAACTTGTCAGGGTACATGACTGTCAATGTGGCCCATGTAGCAATAGGCCTTATTTAGTTGAATGAGCAATTAATCCCAAAATGGCGTCCGACCGACAATCTATGGCAGAGACCAAAGTGGGCCCCATGGGACTACAGTGCGACAAGCTACAGGGCAGCCCTTACAAGAAAGACGTCGATGCCACGGCAAGACTGGTAACATGCCTACAAGACATAGGAGGAAGACATTAACATTATGCCTTGTCTGTGTTGTTCGGATATTTATCTTCCAATAGCAGAAACTGCGAAAGCTAGATGTATTGCAGGGACTGTGGCCGGTGGACACACCATGCCTGTGTCGGGTATGAGCGTGGCGGGTTTACGTGCGAGATTTGCGCCATCGATTAAGTGCCATCGCATAGCGTTGTGACGAGGCCCTCTTTGGCCTCCACGTTAAAAAATATATAATAAAATAGATGTTTTTAAAACTTGTCTGACGTATTATATTTCTTTCGATAGAGAAATTAGACTGCACATACTTAGTCACTATACATAGCTAGGTAGTGTCGCAAAATTTAACAATTGTAACAAAGTGTACATCAATGCCAAATGAAGGTCGATCGGCGCTTAAAGGGCCCACTTTACCCGCCCTTCCACTATATACTCACTCTAGAATTCCACTTAAACCTACGACTTTATATTATGTAAATCGTTCAATTAGGTATGGAAGGTCAATATGATTATTGGTGGATTTTGTTTTTGTAATAATTGTCACAGTTTTTTGTTTGTTTGAGGATTTCCAACAACAACCCGCCGATTTATACAATATAAATCGGCGTATTTCCCAAACATACTGTTTGAGCATTATTCTTGTTTCCGAATGTGCAGAAGTTTCACAAAAACAACCATTATTGTATGTTTTGTTTTAACAAATTCGTAAGCATTTCCGTGCCTTTACAAATTATCGATATTGTTTTAAAGGCCTATAAGTGTGTCACGATACATGAATACTAGGAAAATCAGGTTTTAATTATCATGCGTTATACCCTTTTTATCTTAAATGTCCGATTTAATATTGAGCATGCCATAGACATATATAGCGATTTATGTAGCGGAGATAGTATACATGATTTTAGGCCGTATGTGTCGTTTACAGGATTTGCATTTTACATTGCTATATGTTGTGGTTTCACAACAGTTCGATAAGCACTTATATCTAACAAGTTGCCTAAATGCACATAATCATAACACGTATAAATTTGCCCTAAAACAAGTTGTACTGCGCAAAATATGGCATTCTTCATTACTAGTCAAAACCGCCAAACACTACTACTAGCCGCCGGTGCCATGGCAACCACCATAATGATTGCTGATTAAAATGCATGATTTCCGTGATTATTATTACCGGCAAAGTGTTCCATTGGTTCTGCTTGTAATTATTCTTCGGACAATATGACTATAAAACACTATTTGGGGACAATCCGAATATTACAACCAAAAACAAAGTCCTGTATGTCAACATGGAGAATATGGACTTCCTGCCCCACCTGTCCCCAACCTTGTTTTCGAGCGTGAGACTTACATGGCCTGTAGGTATCTACTTACAAGTACCTTTTGCCCGTAAGTTGTATACGTAGTTTACGTACGGCCTTGTTTTGCGTATTGTGCCGGGATATGAATAATCTCGCTCGGCTGCGTGATTTCATCCTCGCCAGCCAAGGTTGTCGAACTAGTTTATTGACTGTACTGATCATGACTGCTTCACACGTTGGAAGAGCGCAAATATCCGCCCCAAGTTGAGGACGGATAAATATTTTTTTAGGAATTCCAGCATAACCATCCGTCCGCATAATCGCAAGAGCAGCTGAAAGGTGTTGTGTATTCGAATATTTCTTTCTATATCCCCAAAATTGCATGTAACACAAGTGGCGTGTGGCAGAAAAAAATAAAACAAACTTCCATGCGTACATGCTAACCAAACTTACACTTTTGACCGTATTCCTGCCCGTCTTCGAAATCTACAAAATCGGCCCCTGATATTTGAAACGCCACCCGCATGAAAAGGGCCGATGTTATGTATTGTGTGTCTGTCTTTACTCCGTGTAGTACCATTGCATTTACGGTTAGGCTATATTGTATTGGTGCCAGACACACACCAGTCGAAGGAATTACCCCGTGTATTCACCCACACCAAGCGCACACATTCTAGCCGGAGGAAAAATATAACACCCCTCATTACAATGACTGTATTGTCTGCGTTCTGGTATTGATATGTAGGCCGATATTCACAAGACGCCTGCCCCTTTTAGCCTGACAACTTGCATACAATCGACAGAGAAACCTCGGTTTATAAGACCTCCAGCTGTCAAGTGAACAAGGAAGCCTTTAAGTGTCCATTAATTTTTAGCCCCTGCTCTGGAATATTTATATGTGTGATTAGTGGGTATCAGACCTGGGGCCGAATACGTTTTCATGAGTTGAAGTACGAGTACATTTACAAATTATTAAATAATGTGTTTTAAAATACAAATGAGTGGGCAAAACACGCTACTCGACCCGTGGGCAAGGTATCTTCACTAGAAAGTGGATACTGCTAGCACAGGCCTTGAAGAACTTTGGATCAAACATAAAAGATCAGCTTTATTGGAGAATATAAAACAATCGTATTTAGCCTTGTCGGTTTCGATGGCCTTTTCCGCTGCATATCTCGCTTTCTTGTATCATGGGTAGAGCTTCGGGCGCTTGAACCCGGATTTGAATCCTGTGCTGCAGTGTGAAACATTGGGCAAGTTGTCACTCTACATTGATCCAGTTCACTCAGCTATGTGAACTGGGTGCATAGACGGTCTGGGATAGATGCACGAGCAGCCTTCGCGCATTAATTGCAGCGTGGATGGATGCTTCCTTAAACAATTGAGATGGTGCTTAAGTGAATAGGTGTGCCATCCCAAGGAATTAAAGTGTGAAGTACTTTGAGCAGTTCCGAGGACTGTATAGTGCACTATATAAGAACGTTTTACATAAATATATATATGGTCTATTAATAACATTAAGGACAACAATAACCATTGTCGTATGTGTTTTGGAAAACCCACTGTAATCTATAATTCATCATTAAGCTGAAGCTAATGTATGCACCAATAACAGATTCAATGATTGCACACTACTTTTTTATTGTACAATTTAGTTTTTGTACAATACACTTGGTTTACACAGTTACTCGTTTCATTTTTTCATACTAAAGGCACCTTCGTGTACTCCTGTGTTAGCCCCAGAAGGGATTCTATGAAGTCTACATCCCAAAGGACAGTGTGGGCGATAATATGTGATTGTCTGATTAATAAGCGTGGATAAAACTGGAACGAATTATTTTATCATCGATACTTTGCTCTGTGAGGAATAATTCGACCAGGATAATAATAATGAAAACATTGATTTACTTATCATGTTTATAACACAGAAGAATTAAGACTAAGATACGGACAGGTTCAGATCTATGGACGCCCATTTAGGTAGGCCGATACATAATTATACCCTCAATAAATGCTTAACTGTTGAATGCAATCTGTCGATTGTATGCAAGTTGTCAGGCTAAAAGGGGCAGGCGTCTTGTGAATATCGGCCTACATATCAATACCAGAACGCAGACAATACAGTCATTGTAAAGAGGGGTGTTATATTTTTCCTCCGGCTAGAATGTGTGCGCTTGGTGTGGGTGAATACACGGGGTAATTGCTTCGACTGGTGTGTGTCTGGCACCAATACATGCTCCCAGTCTTGTTATACCAGCATGGCGTATTTCACACAGACCCTCATCAATCTGTCCACACCAGTGGAAGGCCGTACGTGTAGCTGCGTGCACCATAAACAACAAAGCCACCATGTGAAATGGACAGTCGCTGTGTTTGGCATGTATGACATTCTAGAAAGAACTATACATAGTAAACCTAGTATCTATTGTCTACGTCGCTACAGGCTGGTGTGAACGGGTCTATACAACGTTACACGTGTGCATGCCTTTTAACGTCTCACCTGGTAGCTAGTCTAAAACGTTCGAAGCCTGGCTCGGTCTCAGTCCTTAGCTTACTCCGGTACGGGCCACGCTATATATCGAGAACGGTCATTCGAGGCTAACTAGAACCATTCCGCCGGTCGGTATATTGCAACCCGTCCAACCGGTGTGTGACCAGGCGGTTCGTCTCGGTGTAGCTCGTCACGCGTGGCTGCACACCGCGCAGGCGGACTGTGAATGCGGGGGTCACACCGCATTTAATGTCATTTCCGCTGTCGTTGGTGCCGCATGACCACCGCAAGATTGAGGTGTGAGGTGTGACAACGAGAAGCTGTCACGCCTTATTGAAAATATGTTTTCATCCGTACATTGACAACTGTGCATAATTTTCAAAAGACAAACACTAATAAGTCTATCTCTATCTCGAGCTAGATGCTCAATATATTTCCAACAGTAAAGACATCTGACTGAGGCCAAATGTCCAGTTCACAGTGACCATCTCTGTCGATTGAAGGTTGCTACATACACAACCTGGTTGTTTATTATTGCATGTTAGGATTTCATTAAATATTGTTAATTAATGTAAATAGCATACCAAGACTGCCTGAAAAATATAATTACCGCAATCACAAAAGCGACATAAGAATGTTGTGTGAACACGTTTGCTTCAGCACAAGTATAGCATTTGACAAAAATGCTTTATAATTGTTTACAATTAACAAAATACAGTCACCCGCTGGCAACAACGTTATTTTTCAATTTGCTAGTCGTTCATCATGGTTAGTTACATGAAAACGGTGCAAATATGATGATTGAGATTAATGTTAGCATTAGCAACATATTTGATTTAATAGGAATCAGTTACCCTTCTTTTTTACATTTGTGTAATTATATGTACATCATGTATACACACACGCGCGCATAAGCCTACATATATTATTATGTAAAATAAATATCTCGCTAGTTTTTGTAGGCGTGCGTGTATGGTGTATCGGAAGTTGTCTGTTTTCGTGGTCGTTTAGTCACACGTCTATAGCGGCACTTCCACTGGCCGTGCGTCATGAAATACAACGGTGGTTGCAGACGGCGGCCTTATAGGGACCTACAAGTATTTATTTCAAGTATACGGATTGTAAGATGCCTTTGGTTCTGGTAAAAGCGCTGCAGTGACAAATTCCATGGTGTGTGTGTGCGTATGTGAGCAGTGGCGTAGCCAGAGGGGGGGCCATGCCCCCCCCCCAGTCCCGGAAATAAATTAGGATGGTGGGGAACGGAGGACCAATAACTGGCTGCCTGATTCATATGGTCACACAGTACAATGGGTTTCAGGATGTGTGTGTAAGATTTTCTTTCCCAGTCCTACCCTTTCGCAAACGGTTGTCATCATTCAAATAGGATTAAGTTAGGAATTCTCCACTTCTGTCGCTGGGCGCATTCAAAATAATAGTTGCCACGTTACTAGACTAGGGTCAAATTGCATTTGGTTGTTATTATTTTCTTGGCAACACTGTAATCATGGGTGAGTTGACCATAAATTCCTTCTCCGTTGTCTTTGCTTCCTCCCACTTTTCTCTTACTACGTTCTCTGTCAGCCGTCTCCAATTCATTCTATCCAAAAACATTTTCCCCATTCTTCTCCCACTCTTTCTAGGCCTTTAATGCAATCACCCATCGCAATTTCGGTCTTCCAGGCCTCCATTTCCCTTCCACTTTCGGGGCATCTGCTCTCTTTGCCATTTCTTTCATCTTCCATTTTTGCCATTGTACTCCTCACCAATTTCTTCTTAGAACTTTACTTCACTCCAACCTCCACTCTCATTGGACATCTCTACATCCATTTTCTCTTATCAGTCTCTTAATTAGCACACCTATTCTTACCAGGTAGTTTTCGCAAACCTGGACCTTCTCCGGTTGTTTCTCTGTTACTGCAATTGTCGCTAGTGCATTCATGTATACCGGGGTAACACACGAGCTGAGCAAATTTCCTTTACTTTTACGTGATATGCGTCTATCTCCCATCACCCGTTCGACTTTCCTCCAAGCGTTTGCTCTGACTGTAATCCTCAATGTAACCAAAGCAATTAATCTAGTGGATTTTGCACTGGGAAAATGCCAGTTCCTATCGAGAATTTATAAATGTGTTGAAGTGACTGGTTGAACGTCAATACCACATCATATGTATGTATATATATATATATATATATATATATATATATATATATATATATATATATATAGAGAGAGAGAGAGAGAGAGAGAGAGAGAGAGAGAGAGAGAGAGAGAGAGAGAAAGTGTGCTTGGTTGTCGGGCGACCCCTCCAAAGCAAAATCCTGGCTACGCCTCTGTGTGTGTGTGTGTGTGTGTGTGTGGGTGGGTGTGTGTGTGTGTGTGTGTGTGTGTGTGTGTGTGTGTGTGTGTGTGTGTGTGTGTGTGCACGCGCGGTTACCCACACGTACGCATATATATATATATTATGATATATATTTATTTATGTACAGACACATGTAGGCCTGTATATATGTTTTGGTGTTTTCTTCTTGGCATCCCTGTCGTCAGAAGTTAAGTTGACCTGGTTACCGTCGTGTTTTCTCTTTTCTCATTTAAATATAGGACCTATATCTTATAACCTTGACGCCCAAACGCTACTGAGACTAACATTCGCTGCGTCTGCATCCCTCGTGTCACCCATGCGACCTGACAGGACTTGGCATAAGTAAGTGAGGTATAATCATAAATCATTTGCGAATTCAGGGGCCATTGCTTTCCAGAAAAAAAACGTATTTTATGTATACATGTTGTGTTGAATTATTGTTTACGTAGTACACTGACATTAAAATGAGCAATAGGGAAATGTCTGTTTGGTGTTGTATTTCCGCACTAAAGCAGTGTGCGTGCGTGCGTGCGTGCGTGCGTGCGTGCGTGCGTGCGTGCGTGCGTGCGTGCGTGTGTGTATAAACTGCTTTATTGCGGAAATACAAAACTTTTTTTATAATATACACTATATATATATATATATTATCAAAACAAAGTTAAGAAAAACATGACCAGTATACGGTGCATTGTGTCTTTCATCGAATTAATAATTTATTATTAAAATATATTTCATACTTGCAATGCATGTATTGTCATTGTTTTATTTATTTTTGATATTCACCAAATGTCAAGGCACTGTATGTCAATCGATGGACCCTCGTACCCATTTGACTATGAGGAAGAAAACTAAGCACAAAACAATAGCAATACGGCAACATTGATGCTGTATATACTCCATATATTTAATAACAATTCAACATTTCGGTCGACAATCGAGACGCTGATCGTGCCTGTTGTATACGGCTTGTGTCTAACCCACGCATTTATCGTTGTTGTATTCAATTTGCAAAGTCGTCATGTCGTGTTAGTCGATTCGAAACCACGTTCAGCGTTATTATATACGTGAAATCAATCACATTCACAACCTACAAAATAACGAAATATTGAGCATTATCTTGAGCAGATTCTACTTAGGCTACATCACAGATATGCAACAGTATCTTAGAATAATTGTTATTTAAACATTGCACTGTTTACATATATGCACCATTCCTGTTCGCCACCCGACCACCGTGTTTATCTTCAGCTAGTTGAGCCTCAACTTCAACCTCCACTTGAGGTGGCCGGTACGACGGAAGAACATAACGGCTTGAAGTGTAAAGGTGTCGTAGTGAAGAGTGAATAATGGATGTGAGGGCTCAAACGACCAACGGAAACAAATATAAAACGAATATAATGTTTTAATGTCTATGTCGTAGATATGTATATGAAAATGAGTTGTAGTGCTATTCCTGTGAAACAATAATCAATCTATTTAAAAACATGAAAGTGGACACGTCCCGTGATACTGATACTCTACCTATTTCGACTGCGGATGTTTCGTCTTTCGTTGCTCTTTCTCGTTGTCGTGACTGTGACTCATGTTCTCTGCCACCTTGCGCGTGTGGTCGGCACTGTCGGACTTGCTCGCATGTTCTGCTGCCTCCCGCTTCGTGCGTCCCTTGCCCTGTCCACCCGCCGCGATCCTATCCTGTTCATAGTTGTACTCCTCAAACCGGTCCCCACTTGTCGCCTTGGCGTCCGACATCTCGTCACGATGACAGCCTGTCAGACACAGACGTTTGCTTCTAAAACTAGTTAGCAAGTTGTAACTGTAAGTGCCGCTACTGTAGACAGATGGCGTCAGTCTCAACGTGTATCGTCTCGGTCTAGTGTTGTCGTGTCAAACGAGCGTCGAGCGATGTTGACGTGGCCGTGAGTGCAGAGTCCGGGACGTAAATTGTCGCCGCTACTTACTAGATGGCGCTACGGTGTTATTAAACATCGATACATGCTGACACCTAACGGAAAGTACTCGTACTTATACAGCGTGTAAATATAATTACGGTTTTGCAATTGTTAATAAAATTGATTAATAATGCTATTATCGTGACGTATATTCTTTTGGAAGGGATTTCCATAAGTTGTTTTAAGATAAGTTGACCACATTATTTGTGGCTTATTCAGAGAAGGGAGGAATTTATATGCATTCGGTACTAAAGGTATAAGTACTTACTTAGCACAGTATCCAATCCTCAAGATTGCTCAAAACGCAATTTACACTTTACTCCCTGGCAAACATCTTGAATTGTAGACTATCTCGGTTTCTCTGGGAATCATCCAACCTCATTGCAATTAATGTGCAAAGACTTTTCGTAAACAAATATGCACCACTGTCAATAGCCAGGGATATATTCATACAACTAAGTGAATTGGAGCAATATAGAGTGAAAACATTTGACATGGCAGCACAGGATTCGAGGCCGGGTTCTCGTAGCCGAGAGTCCGAAGCTTTAGCCACTGCACTCTGCGCTACAATTAACATATTTGTGCATTGAAAATGATGTTCAACAAAGCTTAGCTCCAGTTGTTTTAAGTACGGTTCTTAGGAAATACTATATCGAGGGCTTCAATATCGTGACAACACATTTTTATTGATTGCATTAAAAAAAATTATGTTTTATCATTAAAACATTGGCAGCATTATATAAAATGTACACACATTATATAATTTGTGATTCGTCGAATTATCGGCGGAAGTTTACGGAAATCCAATCACAATTGACGTTACACAAATCCAAATATGGGCCAGTGTTGCTACGAGGTGAAAGTGGGCAGACAATTAAGAGTGCCAAAGCAGCAACCATGAAGATCCTTGAAGAGTACCAAAAAAAAGGCAGAGGCAACTGCATGAACTGACAGTGACAATGATACAATGTAATGGCATTTGGTAATGATGTCATATTGTGTCCTATAGATCTATTCTGGCAAATCATGTTGTTATCAGTCTGTTGACATGACCTTGTAAATAAAGAAAGTGCAGTGTATTAAAATGTTGTTTGATTTGTTTGGGTATGAAACATTTCATAATGCCACGGGCTATTTATTTAATGTTTTGTCTCATCATTCGAAATGTTCTGTGGTCTCTTGCATTGGCTCCTTGGAACATTTGTGGCATTTCCATTAGGCAGATTAGTTCTGACAAGATGATGTATTTTTGGGGGGTCTAAATTTGCTGTAAATACATTTTTACCTGCAAAAAAACAGTAGCACATATTCACAATTTTAAGTTTAAAGTGCCCTCAAAAGCCACCATTTAATGTCCTATTTTCCCAAAGTTTCTTGCTCACGGAGGGGGCCCGGTCGCTACGATCCCTCGGGGTACCTCCCTGAAATGAAACTCTCCAAGGTTGGCAACACTGGGAGTGTGGATACAAGTGTGTTGTATATGTTGACGTGACAGTGTGTTTATGCACGTGTGCGTTTGTATATGCAATTGGGTATGATTTTGCCAGCCCCCAGCACGCTAACGCAAGAAAAGCGTGGACACATTCTAAAGGACACGTGCCTCTCAGCCCCCCACAATGGGACCCCCTGTGAATATAACTCTAAATTAATAAACCTGGCGCCAATTAACCAGGAGTAAACCTGCGAGAACATTAATATTGTGAATGACATGGACAAACGACTAGTTTTGTGGTTCCTGAATTCTTGGCGTTTGACGTCACAAGTTTACGTCTACTAGTCACGTGGTTTCGTCAACAATCACGATGACGTCATTCATTTGAACTTTACAATCGTTGGTGCATGGTTAAAGACACTGCGGCGGGTCAGCTTTGTGTGGACAGTTATAGGCCTATCATTTATAAACTATTGTCGGTAGTTTTTTGGACTTGGTGCGGAACTCACGATTTCGAGCTCACCGAAGCAAACTTAACTATAAAGACATTATAGGCGTTATTAATAGTTTGTCACCGTTTTATTGAATGGAACTAAGGCTTATGAAGTAGGCATACTGATTCATAATAATGTTTGGTGTTTTTATTATGTATGCAGGTTAACGTCCCAGATTTTTATATCGTCCATAACATTTTCAAGTGTTCTTTTGCGGAGTGACACTTGCATCTCGTCGTTTTGGACGTTTTGGCGACTTCGGTGACTTTCTCCGCAATTCGAACATAACACAGTACGTACACACAACATACACGTAAATCGAACAGACAAGCAACATTGGTCTCGTCCACAAACCCCCACTAGAACCAGGTCTGGATACACAAACAGGGGAATCCAATCAACAGTGCGAACTTTTTCAGTCGATCGGCCCTGGATCTCATCCGGGAATTGCAACGGTCCCCCGTAACAACCCCCTCGTCACAAAACTGAACATAGAATCGGGCGTTGACACTAATACGTCGTAGTGGCCCACAGAGAAAGAGACAAGACACGGACAGGACATACGATGCGGAGTTACTGATACCGGCTGCTGCTGCGGTAACATCGGATGCTCGGGTATTTGAAAGAAGCAGTCTCGTGGCGCCGAATTCGGCCAGTTGCCCTTGTAGCGCTTTGGCGATGTCGCGTTTCGATGCGAGTTGAACGGCGATCGTGGCGGCACCTGCGCGGCGGATGGGTGAATGCGCGAAGTTGCCGCCGAAAGACTTGGCTCATCTCTGTTTGTGACGACACGCAGCATTCCGGATTTGCGGTGGTGGTAGCGAAGCCGAAGGTGGAGAACAGCAACGGGTTTTGGCGATGCCGCGTTTCGATGCGAATTGACCGGCGATCGTAATGGCGCCAGCGGATGCGTGATGTCGCCGGCATAGTCTGCCGTCGTCTGTGATCGTGACGGCACGCGGCATTCTGGATTTCCCCTGACGGTGGCGAAGGTGGTGTACAGCAACGCGATTCACGACTGCGCACATCTGAAAACGCAATAACAACATCTGAGTAACCATGTTTTAAAGCAAACGCATCATTGTATAAATTTCGCAAGCAGCATAACTTAGGTTTGAATTCGGAATGTTTCATATAAAAATGCCTACCTTTGTACCCGAGAGCGTTGGTAACCATTGCATGGCGGGACGTTCGTTGGCAGCGACAACTTGGTGCAGGGAAGACGGCGATGAAATAGTGTTCAATCGCACAGAGCATAGTTGTGTCTTCAGACTTGCGCGCGTTGCCGCTAACGTTCGATCGCTTCTGTAGTTGTAGCGCAAATGTTCAGGCTCGACAAACGATACATCCGAAGTCCTTTTCGCGTTGGTTTCTCTGTTTGAGCTTCTGAATGTCTTGCTAGTTCGAGGAGTTGCGCTCGACTGATCTCCTTAACGATCAAATCCACGTATAACGTTAGGGGAGACCGGGGCTAGTTGTAACAGGTGTAAGTTGTAACAGAGGGCTTGCAGACAAAACTACTAATGCAAATTATTCTGCAGGAAGACAGCATGTTCATCAATAGATTTGAGCATGTCATGTGTAATATCACACGAATCCGTCGAAACACCATTAATTTATGCCTTTTTTAAAGACAACACGTACTATTCTGATTTTTTTCAATATGTTCAAGTTAAGTGTATGTGTATCCATAATTTATATTTTCTGCTTTTTCATTGATGGATGTATTTACGAGTATATTATTGTAACTCTGACATAAGCCTTTAAACAGGATTTGAAGAATATTTTATGCAATATCGTGTTTTATGAAAAAGACGGGTCGGGGCAAGTTGTAACATTCATTTCGGGGCAAGTTGTAACACCGTTTAGGCCGGGAGCCAGGTCCAGGCCTCAGGAAGTTTTCTGCAAAGTTTTGTTCACTGCCATTTCCTGTTAACCTATGCCATGGGCCATCACAAGTTTGTAATGACCACTCCCAACTCGGGGCCTTTTGCCTTCAGGGGGCCAAAACTTCCTTTTCGGGCCTAAAATTAGGTATATTCAAATATTGTGTCAGTGTGACGTCAGAAATAGACATAGAAAAACCATATTTGGCAGAAAGCATCATTAGATAGTAGGGAAGGCTATCATATATGATTTAGGGGCTTTCCACAAAGCAATTCCATAATTTGAGCCATTGCGTCCCAGAAATGATGAAAAATCGTCCTCCGCCTGACACGTTCATGTCAGAAATTAATATTTACAAGCCTTTCGAAATGAACACCATGGACTGTTTTCTAAATAGAAAACTTTCCAAAGGCATAAGCTTCTATTTGGTACCACGATGACCTCTCTATCTTGAAAATTGTGCCCGCTGTGGGTGAAAACCCCCTAAATGACTGAAATTTCAGTTATCGCATTTCGGGTCTTCTAATGTGCTACCATCTTTAATTTTTGGACAATAACCTTGATCTTTAAGTTGATTTCATGTTTATCAGTGTTGTTCAAGTTTACTGTGCATATCTGAATTCTATATAAGGTCAAAGTCAACGATAAAGGTTCAAGGTCAATTGATTTTACCCCCATGCATGGACTGTGTGGGCGCAGAAATCAAGCTATGCTTAACCATGTGGCATGTAGTACCTCGTTCTGAAGCCCTGCACATCTAGATGTCGATTCTAGACTTTGTCTCGTCATACAATCAAGCAGGATACCCTGGTCGTAAAGGCCCCTGAATGTAATACTGCCCCCCCCCCCTCCGCTATATCTGCCAAATTAGCGACCACGGAATTACGCGAAATAGTTAAAGTGCTACAGTGATTAGCTATTCTGATGTGGTGAAGAGGCAACCCGAAGGAGCAGTTGTCCATAGTGATTGGGATAATTTCGATCAGTTGGTTTCAGATGTGTATGTAGCATGGTCCGTTCAGTGAGAAATGGAGAACTGGGAGAAACTGGGCGCTTCCGGCTCGAATACTTGGATTGCATGTGGCTCGTCTTGTCATTGAACAACGCAATCAAAACGAATAACTACGACAGGTACAAGTCTGCATAAGCCACATGCCTGTGCAAATCAGCAGAATTATGCTTGATTTCTCACATATTACGGCCACTATCTAGAACACATTGAGAAAACGCAACCTGGTTCAGAGAAACTGCTGCGTGCTGGGGCTATCAGTGTTGCCAGATCGCACTATCCGCTGCCACACTGTTAAAACAATAGAAGAGACAGCTATGAAGTGGCTCAATTCTATATCAGGTTCTGGTACATATTCTGCTGGAATCAGCGGTATCACCAGTAATTATGAAGCGAGTCAACGTCACCTTTTGACTGTGCATGCCAAGGGAGAAAATGCTCGAAAACAGACAGGCCGCTAGAGCAGCGCGAGCTACAGGATGCAGTAGTAAGCGAAAACTGCCACTCACGAAAGGCAAAGGCAAAGCTCGCGTCAAGAAAACAAAATCAGTGGAATGGTTCTGCTTAGTATGTGACGAGAATTACGCCGACAGCAGGTCGCATGAACAGTGGATCCAGTGTCAGATGTGCCTCAGATGGGTACACACTGAAAGCACCACAGGCGACGACACATATCTGTGTCACTTGTGCGACTCTGACAGCGAGTAGGCCTTATTCGTCAGGTTCCTGTCGTTGCCGATCTGATGATATATGTCATACTAGTCTTGTTTTTAATTTCGATTTTCATCTTTCTTTTTAATTTTATTGTGGAAAGGAATACCTAATGAGTGTGCATAATTGCCCATTGCATTCACAATAAAAATTATACGTTACATCAGACACTTAGTTAAAACATGCGACTAATTACTGGGCCTACTGTGTTTTAGCAATTATAAATAACCATCACATGTTTGTAATCGAAATGATTGTCATTGCAATTTCTGGTAATAAAACTATGTTTTGTTTGGTCAGATACTGTGTTTAAAAGCTGAACTCCAATACGGAATATACTATATATGCAATGATACATCGTTATTATTAAGTCTCAAATAATGTATATAGCTTACAGAAAGCAGTAGCATCAATTGTGTAATTTTATGTTGTGTTACAACTTACCCCAATGGTAAAACATACGTGTTACAACTTACCCCGTACTCTGTTACAACTTGCCCCGTATCGGGGTAAGTTGTAACACTTTAGGACACCTCATATAATACATCATACCGTAAATGTGAAATATCCCAGACAATTAATTATCTCCAATTAACTGCGGGAGATATGTGAGGACCTATTGGCATAAAAAAAGTTTCGATCGGTTACGAAACCCTCCCGCAATCCTGAAATATGTTGTTTTTGTTACAACTAGCCCCGGTCTCCCCTACTCAGTCGAAGGTTTTGTTTGGTTAATATGGAACCCGTGTTTAACTAGCCAATCAGAATGAATTATTTGAAACTTCCTGCAGAACGTTCTAGAAGGAAAGACTGTTCAACCGACCAACGAGAACACTCGTTTCAAAAACGGTTGACGTAGCCTAAACGGGTTTTCCAGGGTAGGATTTTTGGATATGACACAAACAAAGTAACGTTTTTGAAGACGAAACTGGTCGTTTCTACGCAATTTTGCATTTTTTTAAATAGAGCTAGCTTAGAGTTTGTACGTTTTTTGAATCGGTGGTTGACGTTATCAATGTGAGTTTTGTTTAATTTAACAACTACCCCGTTATGATCAATGGACTGTCCCGTGAAAGTCAGAACGCGTACGCGTTTAATTACGTATACGCTCGTTGTGACGTATTTAGTTTTACATAGTTTGTTATTGCAATTTCTGGTAATAAAACTATGTTTTGTTTGGTCAGATACTGTGTTTAAAAGCTGAACTCCAATACGGAATATACTATATATGCATTGATACATCGTTATTATTAAGTCTCAAATAATGTATATAGCAGTGGCATCAATTGTGTAATTTTATGTTGTGTTACAACTTACCCCAATGGTAAAACATACGTGTTACAACTTACCCCGTACTCTGTTACAACTTGCCCCGTATCGGGGTAAGTTGTAACACTTTAGGACACCTCATATAATACATCATACCGTAAATGTGAAATATCCCAGACAATTAATTATCTCCAATTAACTGCGGGAGATATGTGAGGACCTTTCGGCATAAACAAAGTTTCGATCGGTTACGAAACCCTCCCGCAATCCTGAAATATGTTGTTTTTGTTACAACTAGCCCCGGTCTCCCCTACTCAGTCGAAGGTTTTGTTTGGTTAATATGGAACCCGTGTTTAACTAGCCAATCAGAATGAATTATTTGAAACTTCCTGCAGAACGTTCTAGAAGGAAAGACTGTTCAGCCGACCAAGGAGAACACTCGTTTCAAAAACGGTTGACGTAGCCTAAACGGGTTTTCCAGGGTAGGATTTTTGGATATGACACAAACAAAGTAACGTTTTTGAAGACGAAACTGGTCGTTTCTACGCAATTTTGCATTCTTTTAAATAGAGCTAGCTTAGAGTTTTTTGTTTTTTTGAATCGGTGGTTGACGTTATCAATGTGAGTTTTGTTTAATTTAACAACTACCCCGTTATGATCAATGGACTGTCTCGTGAAAGTCAGAACGCGTACGCGTTTAATTACGTATACGCTCGTTGTGACGTATTTAGTTTTACATAGTCATCGCGGGAAAACCGACTTTCTCTCCATGCCGATAAAACGCGGGTCCTTTGATATATTTGCTTCCTCCATAAAACTTTGAATTCCGATGCTGGGAACTACAGAGAAATGTATATTGTATAACTTATTTCTGAATAAATAAAAACAGTGCTTTGTGTTTGTGAATAAAGCAAAATATGCACCTTGTGCGCTTGAATCTATGTCCATCTATCTGTCATTCTCTGTCTCCCTCTATGTTCACCTCCTCCTCTCCCCGCTCAGTTTTTAGACGTCTGTTGAATCTGAAAGATTCTGCATGTCTCGGAGCAAAAGTGTAACACTGACAATGAACGTGTGCACAGGGGCGGTGACTGTTTGTGTAGTTCCTGTATAGTCTGGCGAATTAGTTATTCAATGCTGCAAAAAAGGAGAGAATTGTCATAATTATGAAGAACTAAGTTGGTTCTGGCATAACACTAATTGCCAACCCTCCCGGAATTCCCGGGGGTCTCACGGATTTTACAGCTTATGTTTCTTGAACTCCCGACTCCCGGGACGTTCCCAGAACCTCATGGAATTTTACAGAATATAAAAAAGTATTATTTCCATTGATTTCTATTCATATTACTTGGCAGTCTTTTCCGTGAGGACAGCGGAAGTGATTGCAGCGGTTTACATGGTTTAAACAGGAAAATATGCAGCCGGTGTTACCTGATTTGTGATTCGTCGAATTATCGGCGGAAGTTTGCGGAAATCCAATCACAATTGACTTTACACAAATCCAAAGAAGTTAGCGCAGTTCATACTCATCGGGGCCTCAAAGCATTCCAAACACCTACACATAAAAAACGCGGTAAGACCGTTTTGAAAAGGCTCTAATAATTGAGGCCAGTTAAATGTAGAAGATTACCGAAGTTTAACTTCACTTCAGCACGTTTAAACTGCGTACCGCAAAACAGACAGTGTCATCTAATAATGACAATTTATTTAAGCATTTCGAGCATATATCGAAGTTCTACCGGCAAGCGTCAACATTTTAAAATCAGAAATGCAGGCCATTTCATTGAACTCTGCGTCGAGCTCCATTTCCTGTGCTGCTTTTCATAATCGTCACGCGCCTGCCATGCGCGCCGTTCCCACCCGTTGAGGCACCTGCCGCAGTATTCAGAACTAACATATACCAGCGTGCCGTGTATTACGCGCTACAGTAAACTAATCGGTGGTTTAGTGCGTTTGTTTCGAATATACTTACTTAGTTACTAACTGTAAACGATTATTCCATTGTGCTCTATTGTTTTGTATATATACAAGGACATCATTTGTATATATACAAGGACATAATGCGGTTAAAAATAATGTCTCCATAAATTTAGTTAAAATCCGTATCAAAACGGAGTACGGCCGTATCAATTAAAAAAACCGTCAAAATCCGTATCGGATATGGGTAATCCGTATGATGTGGCATGTCTGCCATTCATATTGAAATTATGATAATTCCTTTATAGTAAGTTATGCAGTAATATCTCTTCTCGACCTTTTTTCTTCTAAGGCCCTCATGTGTCCTATACAACGTCTAATGACCTACACAGCCTTGCCTATCCACCATAGCTCCCTGGCGTGTCAATCAGTTGACAACTGGAATTGTTTCTTGACTCTGAGATCGATTAATTATGTTTTACTACTGTGCCTTTGAGTTTAGTTTCCAAGGACTTATGCGCAATAGAAGTGATCTTGTTATTATTACTACATATGTGATACCTGCCGTATCATGCATGTTAGTACGCCTTTATCAGCAGTTGTTGCTTTACAATATGTATTTATTAAAATAATTAAGTGTTTACAATAGCACTAACAACAGCTATTACAAAAACATTTACATGAAATAAATGTCATAGTATATCAGCTTGGGTTGATCTCAATTGGTATTTCAAAACATGGTTACATTACAAAACATGTTCATGCATGTTCTTTGCTAGTCTAACTACGAGCTCTCGTCTCGCCGTGTGAGGATTGCTGCTGGTGTCTGCCAGTGGCACAATCTGTGTGCGGAGAGATGTTTGATAAACGAATATGCGTGTCATCATCAATGGTCAGTCTGGTCGTTATTTAGTGTTAAGTACTGTAATGACTGAGAGGCCAGCCTCACATAGTCACGTGGTGCTGAATAATATCAATACCTCCATTGCTGCGTGACGGCTTACGTGGAACTCAGCACCACCCTGAGATCCCAGTGTTTCAAACTGCACCTCGACACACGAGGTCTAATGACGTCATTATAATGACAAGTCAGTGAGCTCTTCCAAGGGTTCAATTCGAAGCAAAATTATTGTTTATGGTAATTGAGGAGATTTTATGTATTTTAATTTTGTAGGCGTTATATAGCATTACATCTATGGTTGTGTTAATGTGACGTGTGTACACACACACCAGAGAAACCAAAGGAGACTTCAAGTCATTATAGGTGGTCGTTTACATTGTTGGGCCAGAAACTATTTAAATTTTACCTAGCAATTTGAAATTTCACCTGCCAGTTCGCGAACCCTCTGGCAGTACTCCGCGGTCCCCAGTGGGCTGAGAACATCCGGTTGTGAAACGATCGCTGGACCTCAAAACTATGCTAAGACGCAATGTTTTCGTTATATAAATATACGTGGATTGATGGAATTAACGCACTGATGTATACCATTTATGCAAACATATAGTTACAGCGGCGAAATCGAAGTGGGTGTGAATTCGACACTTACTGAGACAGTACAACTGACACTGCGAGGATCTTCCTTATGTGTATTAATATATAAAATAGCTACTGACGAGTGTTTTTAATACTATCTATATTAGTCAAATGCAGTAATAACATATATTTTGTGAACATGCTCGTCATTGTCATAGTTGTGACCTGTATATATTTACACCACCACTGCATATTATTTGATAACTCAAATTAATCATGTATATATGTACATTCTATTTACACATAATAGAGACGAGGAAAAACGAGTTGCACAAGTACATCAATATATAATGTATGTTTAGCGTTAATATCTGACATCACTGCCACAGTTTGTCAACGAACTGACGTATCGTGAACATTGCTTCAGGCAGACGTCTGGTGAGGCTGGTTGAAGTCACTGCCTAGGTCACAGACCCCGTCCGTTCTTTTAAATTTGCCGTCTGCCGCTGCCTACTGGACATTTTCTTGTCGGCTACCGTGCCACCACGTTTGTGGTCATTGTTTTGTCGCATGTATGACACGCCACTGGAGCGTCTAGGGACATCTTCTTCGCGCTCAGGTAGTTTTCCTGCCGGGTGAGAGTCGAGGGCAATGGTGGACCGACGCGTCAGCGGTGCCGCCGCCCGCGCGGGGACCCGACTCTCACGCCCCGACGGCAACTTGTCGGCAAACGTCACCTTCGTGTCTTTGGCAGGCGGCGGCGGTGGCGGCTGTTCCGTAACTTTCTTTGTCTCGGCAAGTCGTTGCTTCGTCTCTTTCGCCTCGCGCAGTGCCATGGCGTGGCGGTAACTAACGGGTTCGGTGTCAGTCGAGCTGCCTTTGAGCGCTTTTGACGACTGACTAAGAACTTTGAGTGATCCGTGTTGGCCACTGATCGCCATCGACGTCGGCTTTGGTTTCTGTGTCATATGTGACGTCGAAAGTCCTCCAGGCACTACCGGGCTGACCATACGACCCCTGGTCGGGGCCCCGCCCGGTGCCGCCAGGTACACCTGCTTACCGGGAGTCCTCGGTTTCATCACCGCTGGTATCTCTACCATGAGCCGCTGGCCCAGTCCCAGTGTCATCGACGAGCCGAAGCGACGAGCCTCAGAGTCGAATGTGGGTGCGCGCGGGGGAACCGGAGGTAGCTTAATGTTAAGCTTCCGGCTGCGCGCGCTGGTAGCATTTGTGTCAGTAAGAGTGAGTTGTTTGATTGGCGGGCCCGTTAGGCGCACTTTCACATTGGCAGCGGCTTTGCCGAGCTGTAACGCAGAACGTTCTGCCGAGTCACTCTCTGTGGGGGCGACGCCATCAGTCGTAGGGCCTTCGTCGACTGGCACAGTGCCGGCTGCGGGCGCCTGCTCCTGTCCCGGGCTCTCGGGCTCTTCGGGGATCGTGGGCTCGATGGGGATGGCAGTGAACGGCACCATGAGATGGTTGCCGCCGACAGTGTCGTCTGGCGTCGACGAGGGCTCGGCGTCGTACCGGGGCGGCAGCGTGAAGAACGAACCCCGCCTCGCTCGCCCGCGGAAGTCCGTCGACTCGACTGGCCCGTCCACGTCGTCGTCACCCTCCACTATGTCTTCCTCGTCGTCGTCACTCGCTGGCGTCGACACAATCGTCGTCGTGACACCAGGCGGCGTCGACGACGGCTTCTTCAAAATCTCATCTGTGATCTCCGTCAGCTGCGCCATGCAGCGGTCGTACGATGTACTAAAGAGATAGATGTTCGCTAGATGGAGACCGTCGTCTTCGTCTATCATCTTAATGACTGCGTCCTCCTTCTTCACGAATAAATCCACTTCCGACAATGCTCGTGCCTTCTGGAGATCAATGACATCGCCGACCTCGTGACCATTTGCAAATGTAACAACCCGTACCTATGAATGGACAACACAATGATACGTAATCAGTATTATTATGTTAGCTAACGTCCATGTGTAATGAATGTATCTTAAGTATAGTTTATTCTTGTCTGCTAATTCAGATTTAGCCGTATTTTCGTTGCTAGCATCTATATATTTATTAGATCGTTATTATATGCCTTCAGTGAGAATTAATACTTCCTTATTTATAATCGCCAACTTTATTCGCTGTTCGCCAATTCTCGTAACAATACCCATTACTCCATGTCCTAAGCCGAATCAATGTCCGAAATACTATTTACCGATCACGTGTTCTATTGTCGTGGGATGATGATCAAGCTAGAATAATGTAATCGCGTATTTCTGCTGATTGGTCGGGTTCTATACCTTCATGGCGTATCGCTCTGGCAGCGTGCGTGGAGTGCTCAACGTGTCCCCCAGGCCGATGTCCATCTGTGCCCGCCAGTTGTCGCCGTGGTTGAGGACGTGGCGGTAGAGGGCGGTGTTGTCGGCGAGCAGACAGCCGGCCATGTCCGTCACCTTGACGGAGCCGTCGTCCAGCACGGCCACCTTGGCGTGCACGAACTGGTCCTGGAAGCCGCGCTCCATCAGTCGCTGGACCGTCTCCCGGAACACGGCCCACACCTGGAGGAGAGACACACGCACGGTCAGGGGGTAGAGGACACACGCACGGTCAGGG
>OZ024864.1:26695687-26725687 GCA_964017155.1 Oasisia sp. SBJ-2009 | reverse complement strand
TTCTAGTTTTGTTGCAGTTGTTTTATTGGTGTAAGCTAACATCTCAGTTCTCTCTTAACATGTGACCAGTGATACTCACCCCCATCTGAACCTCTTCATCGAGTGCCGTCGGCAGGCCGACGACCGTCAGGTAGGTCGGCTTGTGGCGGCAGTACTGCACGTCGGAGATGGCCCACGGCACAATGATGCCGTCCGTGACGCAGCCCTCCACGTAGTGTATGGTGACGGGCCGCTTGCGTGGGTCCCAGTCTTCGTCGATCAGACAGATAGGGTCGAGTGCAAGCGGGTATTTGGCTTTGTGTAAGAAGTCGGACACAAAACGACGGATACGGTCACCATTCTCGTTCAGTTGCTTCTTGATCCGCGTCAGATCACGTGGCGTAGGCAGTTTACTGCGCAGGCGCATGCTGAGTGCATTCTCCGTGGCGAAAATATCCTGTTGAAGTAATAATAATAATAGTTTATTTCTTATATAGCGCCCCATCCAAATACTTGTTCTGGGACGCTTTACAATGATTGTTTCTAGAATAATGATAATAAAAATACATACTAATAATGTTGATAGCATACTAGCCTACAACGCCTATTCCTAGCCCTCTCATATGTAAATTGTTTATGCATGTTTCTCAGGGTAACGAGTTTAAAAATTAGCGTTAGAACTAATATCTTCTTCATACCTCAGAGTCGTCATTAAAATATGCACTATGACCGTGATTAATTAAATACCATTATTAAAAAAAAACACAAGGCAACCATTTGAGCTCTAACTGTTTTTAACACAACCTGTGCGAAACGTGTTTTTCTTATATTAATTCTTGGTAACACAGTCGCACTATTAAAATATATAATATATTCATGGCTGAAAGATGTTTCCAATTTTTATTTTTTTAATAAATTTACCTCATTTTTATGTATCAGCCTTGCTATTGAAATGTGTAGCATTAGCTGAATTAAACATTAATATGAAAATGTGAAAATAATGTAAGATTAATTTCAAAGGCAACTAACTGGCTAAATAGCGACTGTTTGTGTATTTCATTTGAATTTAAGGAATTATTTATAGAGGTACTTTTGAAACCACAATATATATCCACGCGTCTTTGCGTCGTTGCCCCGGCCTCCCGCATATTGACAACGCTATAACCTGCTATGAATAGCTACGTGAAAATGCAACGAACTGATGATAGGTAGACATGTGTGACCATGTTCAATGTGTTATGCGTGTAAGCAGACTGACTATAAATTCCAATTGTACTGGCAGCTTGGTTATTATTTAACAAAATAATATTTATTTTTATAAATTCCCAATAAAAATCGAATTTTAAAGTGTTGGTATTTAGTCAGACTTCTGGCATGTTTATCAGAGATACTGCATAAAATGTTTGTACGGAGTGTGCGCACAATAGTTGTCTGGTTGATTTATACCATACTAATTTCATATCAGAACATGTACAAATAGTGTAGACGATATACTAAATTAACCATGTTAAACGTCAAACTACTACCAAGGAGAGTACGATTCACCAATCAACCAACATTAACTAGCGCTATCAGTAAGGTGAGAGAAGACAATATTAAGCCTAACGCCCTAACGTGATTTGTTAGGATACCACACTAACTACGGTGAACCAGCGGGTGTATGGAAATACTAATATTCTATATTTAATGGCTCAACATACAGTAGACGAGTTGTTGAGCTACCACTGAGATGATACCTTGAGCTGTAGCGCCGACGAGCTGAAGTCTTCGAGGACACTGGCGAGAGTCTCGGGGTCAATGTCGTCGATGTCGATGATGTTGAAGGGTGGACTGAAGTCGACACTGATGACACGTTTGTTGTAGTAGCGATGTAGAAGGAGGAAGGCCGACTCGAACGACGGCCCTCGCAGCTCCGGGAAGTCTAACAGCAGGGCGGAGTGCACCAACTGAGGGCAAACAGTATCCCTTTCAATTGCCAGATTTATTGCCAGATTAAACATTCACGATGTACAAACAACATTAGCTCAAAAACAAGAATATAACTCCTGCTTACGTCTTGATACACACACACACCTATGTATATATATATATATATATATATATATATATATATATATATATATATATATGTATATGTATATATATATTATATATATGTATATATATACATATAAATATATATAATATATAAGAGTGTTTAAGTATATGTATTATATATATATTATATATATATAATATATATATATACTTATACACTCCTATGCATACTTATATGTACTGTATATATATATATATGTGTGTGTATATATATATATATATATATATATATATAACTTTATTGTCCAATTCATAGAATGGAAATACATTTTGCATATATATATATATACATACATACAAGTGTGTGTTTGTACATATATATATATAAGTATGCATAAGAGTGTATAAGTATATGTATTATATATATTATATATATAATATATATACTTATATTATATATATAATATATATATACTTATACACTGTTATACATACTTATATATATATATATACACTTACACACACTTACATACATATAGATAGGGTAGTGGGAGCTCTGGAGTAAGGCGGGGGAGTGGAAAACTGTGACAATATAGGGGGAGTATAAGGACCGGAGGTATGTGAGGAGTGTGAGGACTGGAGTGAGCTAGAGGAGTGTGAGGACTGGAGTGAGCTAGAGGAGTGTGAGGACTGGAGTGAGCTAGAGGAGTGTGAGGACTGGAGTGAGCTAGAGGAGTGTGAGGACTGGAGTGAGCTAGAGGAGTGTGAGGACTGGAGTTAACTAGAGGAGTGTGAGGACTGGAGTGAGCTAGAGGAGTACGAGGACTGGAGTGAGCTAGAGGAGTACGAGGACTGGAGTGAGCTAGAGAAGTGTGAGGACTGGAGTGAGCTAGAGAAGTGTGAGGACTGGAGTGAGCTAGAGGAGTACGAGGACTGGAGTGAGCTAGAGGAGTACGAGTACTGGAGTGAGCTAGAGAAGTGTGAGGACTGGAGTGAGCTAGAGAAGTGTGAGGACTGGAGTGAGCTAGAGTAGTACGAGGACTGGAGTGAGCTAGAGGAGTACGAGTACTGGAGTGAGCTAGAGGAGTGGGTGGAGAGGACTGGAGTGAGCTAGAGGAGTACGAGGACTGGAGTGAGCTAGAGGAGTACGAGGACTGGAGTGAACTAGAGGAGTGTGACGACTGGAGTGAGCTAGAGGAGTACGAGGACTGGAGTGAGCTAGAGGAGTACGAGTACTGGAGTGAGCTAGAGGAGTGGGTGGAGAGGACTGGAGTGAGCTAGAGGAGTACGAGGACTGGAGTGAGCTAGAGGAGTACGAGGACTGGAGTGAGCTAGAGGAGTGTGACGACTGGAGTGAGCTAGAGGAGTATGAGGACTGGAGTGAGCTAGAGGAGTACGAGGACTGGAATGAGCTAGAGGAGTGCGAGGACTGGAGTGAGCTAGAGGAGTACGAGGACTGGAGTGAGCTAGAGGAGTGCGAGGACTGGAGTGAACTAGAGGAGTACGAGGACTGAATTGAGCTAGAGGAGTGTGACGACTGGAGTGAGCTAGAGGAATGTGACGACTGGAGTGAGCTAGAGGAATGTGACGACTGGAGTGAGCTAGAGGAATGTGACGACTGGAGTGAGATAGAGGAGTGTGAGGACTGGAGTTAACTAGAGGAGTGTGAGGACTGGAGTGAGCTAGAGGAGTACGAGGACTGGAATGAGCTAGAGGAGTACGAGGACTGGAGTGAGCTAGAGGAGTACGAGGACTGGAGTGAGCTACAGGAGTACGAGGACTGGAATGAGGTACAGGAGTGCGAGGACTGGAGTGAACTAGAGGAGTACGAGGACTGGAGTGAACTAGAGGAGTGTGAGGACTGGAGTGAGCTAGAGGAGTGTGAGGACTGGAGTTAACTAGAGGAGTGTGAGGACTGGAGTGAGCTAGAGGAGTGTGACGACTGGAATGAGCTAGAGGAGTACGAGGACTGGAGTGAGCTAGAGGAGTGTGACGACTGGAATGAGCTAGAGGAGTACGAGGACTGGAGTGAGCTAGAGGAGTGTGACGACTGGAATGAGCTAGAGGAGTACGAGGACTGGAGTGAGCTAGAGGAGTGGGAGGACTGGAGTGAGCTAGAGGAGTACGAGGACTGGAATGAGCTAGAGGAGTACGAGGACTGGAGTGAGCTAGAGGAGTGTGAGGACTGGAGTGAGCTAGAGGAGTGTGAGGACTGGAGTGAGCTAGAGGAGTGTGAGGACTGGAGTGAGCTAGAGGAGTGTGAGGACTGGAGTGAGCTAGAGGAGTGTGACGACTGGAGTGAGCTAGAGGAGTGTGACGACTGGAGTGAGCTAGAGGAGTGTGAGGACTGGAGTGAGCTAGAGGAGTGTGAGGACTGGAGTGAGCTAGAGGAGTGTGAGGACTGGAGTGAGCTAGAGGAGTGTGAGGACTGGAGTTAACTAGAGGAGTGTGAGGACTGGAGTGAGCTAGAGGAGTACGAGGACTGGAGTGAGCTAGAGGAGTACGAGGACTGGAGTGAGCTAGAGAAGTGTGAGGACTGGAGTGAGCTAGAGAAGTGTGAGGACTGGAGTGAGCTAGAGGAGTACGAGGACTGGAGTGAGCTAGAGGAGTACGAGTACTGGAGTGAGCTAGAGAAGTGTGAGGACTGGAGTGAGCTAGAGAAGTGTGAGGACTGGAGTGAGCTAGAGGAGTACGAGGACTGGAGTGAGCTAGAGGAGTACGAGTACTGGAGTGAGCTAGAGGAGTGGGTGGAGAGGACTGGAGTGAGCTAGAGGAGTACGAGGACTGGAGTGAGCTAGAGGAGTACGAGGACTGGAGTGAACTAGAGGAGTGTGACGACTGGAGTGAGCTAGAGGAGTACGAGGACTGGAGTGAGCTAGAGGAGTACGAGTACTGGAGTGAGCTAGAGGAGTGGGTGGAGAGGACTGGAGTGAGCTAGAGGAGTACGAGGACTGGAGTGAGCTAGAGGAGTACGAGGACTGGAGTGAGCTAGAGGAGTGTGACGACTGGAGTGAGCTAGAGGAGTATGAGGACTGGAGTGAGCTAGAGGAGTGTGAGGACTGGAGTGAGCTAGAGGAGTGCGAGGACTGGAGTGAGCTAGAGGAGTACGAGGACTGGAGTGAGCTAGAGGAGTGTGACGACTGGAGTGAGCTAGAGGAGTGCGAGGACTGGAGTGAGCTAGAGGAGTACGAGGACTGGAATGAGCTAGAGGAGTACGAGGACTGGAGTGAGCTAGAGGAGTGTGACGACTGGAGTGAGCTAGAGGAGTGTGAGGACTGGAGTGAGCTAGAGGAGTATGAGGACTGGAGTGAGCTAGAGGAGTGTGAGGACTGGAGTGAGCTAGAGGAGTGCGAGGACTGGAGTGAGCTAGAGGAGTACGAGGACTGGAATGAGCTAGAGGAGTGCGAGGACTGGAGTGAGCTAGAAGAGTACGAGGACTGGAGTGAACTAGAGGAGTGTGAGGACTGGAGTGAGCTAGAGGAGTGCGAGGACTGGAGTGAGCTAGAGGAGTACGAGGACTGGAATGAGCTAGAGGAGTGCGAGGACTGGAGTGAGCTAGAGGAGTGTGAGGACTGGAGTGAGCTAGTGGAGTGTGAGGACTGGAGTGAGCTAGAGGAGTACGAGGACTGGAATGAGCTAGAGGAGTGCGAGGACTGGAGTGAGCTAGAGGAGTACGAGGACTGGAGTGAGCTAGAGGAGTGCGAGGACTGGAGTGAACTAGAGGAGTACGAGGACTGAATTGAGCTAGAGGAGTGTGACGACTGGAGTGAGCTAGAGGAATGTGACGACTGGAGTGAGCTAGAGGAATGTGACGACTGGAGTGAGCTAGAGGAATGTGACGACTGGAGTGAGATAGAGGAGTGTGAGGACTGGAGTTAACTAGAGGAGTGTGAGGACTGGAGTGAGCTAGAGGAGTACGAGGACTGGAATGAGCTAGAGGAGTACGAGGACTGGAGTGAGCTAGAGGAGTACGAGGACTGGAGTGAGCTACAGGAGTACGAGGACTGGAATGAGGTACAGGAGTGCGAGGACTGGAGTGAACTAGAGGAGTACGAGGACTGGAGTGAACTAGAGGAGTGTGAGGACTGGAGTGAGCTAGAGGAGTGTGAGGACTGGAGTTAACTAGAGGAGTGTGAGGACTGGAGTGAGCTAGAGGAGTGTGAGGACTGGAGTTAACTAGAGGAGTGTGAGGACTGGAGTTAACTAGAGGAGTGTGAGGACTGGAGTTAACTAGAGGAGTGTGAGGACTGGAGTGAGCTAGAGGAGTGTGACGACTGGAATGAGCTAGAGGAGTACGAGGACTGGAGTGAGCTAGAGGAGTGTGACGACTGGAATGAGCTAGAGGAGTACGAGGACTGGAGTGAGCTAGAGGAGTGTGACGACTGGAATGAGCTAGAGGAGTACGAGGACTGGAGTGAGCTAGAGGAGTGGGAGGACTGGAGTGAGCTAGAGGAGTACGAGGACTGGAATGAGCTAGAGGAGTACGAGGACTGGAGTGAGCTAGAGGAGTGTGAGGACTGGAGTGAGCTAGAGGAGTACGAGGACTGGAGTGAGCTAGAGGAGTGTGACGACTGGAGTGAGCTAGAGGAGTGCGAGGACTGGAGTGAGCTAGAAGAGTACGTGGACTGGAGTGAACTAGAGGAGTGTGAGAACTGGAGTGAGCTAGAGGAGTGGGAGGACTGGAGTGAGCTAGAGGAGTGCGAGGACTGGAGTGAGCTAGAGGAGTACGAGGACTGGAGTGAACTAGAGAAGTGTGAGGACTGGAGTGAGCTAGAGGAGTGTGAGGACTGGAGTGATGTAGAGGAGTGCGAGGACTGGAGTGAGCTAGAGGAGTACGAGGACTGGAGTGAACTAGAGAAGTGTGAGGACTGGAGTGAGCTAGAGGAGTGTGGGAACTGGAGTGAGCTAGAGGAGAACGAGGACTGGAGTGTACTAGAGAAGTGTGAGGACTGGAGTGAGCTAGATTAGTGTGAGGACTGGAGTGAGCTAGAGGGGTGTGAGGACTGGAGTGAGCTTGTGTGTGTATGAGGACTGGAAGGATGGATGGTGAAATGAACCAATGAGGAAGGGGAGTTAAATGAAGGGAGAAACGGAAAGATGAGCCAAAGATAAACAAACAAACAGAGACATAGAGCACTTGTGTAAATGTACCTGTAACGACGGTTTTGAACTCAAAATAGCTGAAATATCCTCATCGGTAATGACGTCACAGCAGTCCTCGTACAGCTCCTGGTGGAACACGAATGTCACGTGATTTGTACGAGTTCAATATTGTAAACTTTAACGACCGTTAGTATATGTATTCAGTACTGAAAGCAAAATGCACGCGGATGGAAATTATCTACAAAGGTTACCAACCAATCCCTGACAGGTGTGGCGTTCGATGTTCAAGTAACATATCGAATTACGTATTACACATGGTAGTTGTATTATAATTAGATTGTCATATTGTTGCATTACCATTTATATAATGTCTGGGACAAAGTATTTATTAGTGTATTGAAGTGTTAAAAGTCTAACAGTTGTGGTTGACATTTTGAAAGTATCTCTATCCTTCTACGGGTAATCGACATTATGTCGATTTCACATGTACAGCGGAAACATTAAATTGAAAATATTGTGTATTTCAGTATTGTATAGCAGCAAGGCATGAATGTATTTAGTGTATGCGTATACGTGCATCCTTGCGTGCGCGTGTGTATTATAAAGATATAATACAAACTGTTATGTGAGGATTGGAGTGAGCTTAGAAATGATGGCATGACATAGAAACGCCACGTGTGAGGAGTAGGCTGAAATGGGCCGGACATGTGGAAACAATGGGAGATGAAAAATTACCAAAGAGAGCAGATGCCCAGAAAGCGGAAGGGAAAGGAGGCGAAAGCGACCGAGAATGCAATGACAGGACTGCGTTAAGAGATATTTGGAATGCGTGCAAAAGATAGAAGGAGTTGGAGACTCGTGTTAGAGAACGTAGTGAGAAAAAGTTGAGGAGAGGAAAAAAAAGACGAAGAAAAGATGACAGTAACCATGGCCAACCTCGCCTCTGACGACAGGGACAACAAAAGGAAAGCAACATTGTCTTTGAAAATGAGCAAGTACACTGTCTCGGTGGTTGAGTACTTCTGGTGTATGTATGTGTTACAGTTATGTTTGTTTCTCGCATACGAGTACCATCGTTAGTTTGGTATCGTCGGTATGATCTGCGTGTAGGCCCTACTAGGTTACTAGACCGTCGGCGTATACAACTATTTGAAATTAGTCATTCCTTTTCTTATTTCAAAAACGAAACGCCGCATAATGCCACTATCAATACTTGACGAGGTGCCTACCTGTAGACTGGCTTCCTTGGTGCTGATGTTCGCGGGATACCGGAACTCGATGTCGCGGTAATTGTGTGTCGCGTGTTGCCTCATCATGTCTTCTGCCTGCGCCATTGAGGCGGCGATCACCAATACGCGCGACATGCTGCAATTTTAAGCAAACCCGTTATTCCTCTAGTCGAAGCGATGTCGTGAAAAAGGTTTTGTTTGAGATGTAGGCCTCGTTTTCAGAAGACATTTCGCAATGTCTATTACTGCGCTTTTTTTTTATCAAACAATGGGCTTTGAGATCAGTCACACTATCACCCGAAACATGGACTGGCATGTGCCTGGGATGAGTGCGTGCGTGTGTGTGTGTACATTCGTGCGAGAGTTTGTTGTGTTGTGTGTAGACCTATACTTCGTAAGATCGAATGTCGCGTTTGATGTATTTTACTGTACAATTTTATACGGCCTACGCACACACACGCGTACACACACACAAATATATATACACACACTGTCTGTCCGTCCGTCCGTCCGTCCGTCCGTCCGTCCGTCCGTCCGTCCGTCCGTCCGTCCGTCCGTCCGTCTGTCCACATTCTCTTGATCTGCATATTTTGAATCAGACTTGCTAAATGTGTGTGTTGAACTGACTGGCCTTGTGTGACGCCTGACGACCAGCTAGTACTGACGCACGGAACACTTGTCAACAACCGTCACAGCCCCACCTATAGAGGCGATTGTAGCCACCACAAGTGTAATCCCAGTGGAGCGGCATACAAACCCTGCGTTGATATTTGTAATCCACTCGCCAATAAATGTAATCCCTCACAACAACCGCAGATATAATCGCAAAGCCTTGCCAATTGGTAAATAATATAGTTATAGGAAAAGCTAGACAAACCGTACAGTTGGTCAAAATATGATTTGGCTATGTCTCGATACTGGTGCAATGGGTGTTCACGGAGAAAGAGTGGACACGGTGTGTTCGCCTTGTCCCTGTAGACCTCATTGTACGCCATTCAACATAGTGGTTAGTGTATGCAGACGCACGACAGATAACAAGTGGTGTTGGTAGCGCTCTAATTGGTTGCAGGCAGCTAAGCCACATACATTTGTCAATAATACTGCGTTCCAATGAGTTCGTTTCTATCGTTAACACGTGTTGGTTAACTCGAACGTTCATGAGGTACATAGTTTACCACTTGTAAAATAATGAAGCTGGGTTGAACAAAAGTTTCGAAGTCGTATTGACGAGCCGACTGGTACGCAGCATTTCTACAATATAATGGTCTAACTGCAGTGCTCAGGGCTGTGTGACGTAATGTGTTCATCCGTAAGCGCCCAGTTACGCGATGGGGCAAAGCAGTTCCCCATGGGGTTTGAATTTAAATTGTGACGTAAATCTGTAATACAATCATTCACCGACGGAAGTTGCCAAAGCTACCAATTGACGGTGAAAATATCCTAAACTAACCCCCTCGACAGCAAATATACCTCCAAAAACTACCCCTCTCGACGGCGAAGCTATACAAAACTTCGACGGAAAAAAGATCTTCAACACTATCCGTATAAATAACTAAACACAATACTACAATGCCGAACAGTTAATGCTCCTAGCAAAAATTCCCGTTGTCGGGTGACGCTAGAAGTATTTATGTTTGATGTCTGACGACGAGCAGCGAAGTTACATAAAACGTCCCAACTGGTCTGCGAATACGCACGCACACACGCGCGCGCGCGCACACACACACACACACACACACACACACACACACACACACACACTTGGAACGACCACCATACACGGACAGAGACGACTCGTCCAAGGCAGTAAATGGACTTAGAGGCGGGTGGATATTTCTGATTTAAATTGTGTTTCTCTTGCCGCCTGCCTATATGTCGAGCTTGATGGTCAAAACATTTCACACAGTGAAGACTCAGATCGAATGTCTAGTTCACAATGACCACCAGTCGATTGAAGGTAACTACATAGACAACATCGTTCTTTACTATAACATGTAAGGAGTTAATTAAACACTGTTAATTAATGTAAATAACGAACCAAGGCCGCCTGAAGAAATTCAATTATCGCAAACACAAAAGCGACATAAGAATGTTGTGGTTAGTACTTTCTTTAAGTCATGTTTATTTGACCACACTACCCGTTGAAGCGTCGCCAACTGAATCCACGCACGTGAACCGTGACTTGTACCAATAGAACCAATATTATGTACATTACATACAGTATATCTCTGTCGTATATTCGTTTAGAATTTATATCATGCAGTAACTCATCACAATGGTTTATCCGTAAGCAAGTTTTTATACGTCAGATAATACAACCAACTGAAATACTCTTGAGAACAGTTTGATCCATAACAACGACATTTATCCAATACTTCATATTTGATGTGTCACTGGTGTTTGTATTCATGAAGCGACTTGCAGTTTGTCATTACGCCAACAGTATAATTACAATACATTGTATATGCTAATAGTTAGCAATTTAATAAAAACATATCCGGTCAGACCAACAACAATTTAAAACATCTGACATGGTGGACTTCAGTCTATCATATCTGATGTACTTGATGATATGTAAATAATAGTTTTGTACCAAGACAATAAATCACTGCAAATGGACCTTTGGTTCGGCATGTGACCTAGATCTTTACGCCAGATACGTCCCGCTCATATGCGGTCGCTCTGTGACTGTTCAAAGGCATGGTCCCCCGGACTACTGTTTTCACGTTACACTGATATAAACCCATCGTGTTTATCGTAAATACAACTTTGTCATGAGTATTTGGCCCAGTTGCATAAATTTACCAGTAGTGAAGTCGTCCTGCTTTTGAACGTTTGAGTTTATTAAGATGTAATCATGATAAACACGAGATCTTTGGAACACAGCACAAGCTACATGGATACCGAAATGGTTCCTGAACCCCGCTTTATTTAGAACACACCTGGTAGCTGTTAGCGGTAGCTGTTAGGCTTCGGCGAAACAAGTGTAAGCCTAACAGTGACGGAATGAAATGCAAATGCAATAATGACGAATCGTTTCTATTGTAGCGTCTTTGACGCGACCGCTCAGGTCGTACTTGAAACGGTAGGCGGATCTTTTCATTTGTGATATTGTACGAACCCAGAGGAGGTCGAAGCGGAATGTTTGTACTGTGCTGCGGCGCGAAGGAGGTTATTATTTACCACATATAATATAGTATTACGAATATTCTGAAAGGCCATTAATCTTACAGAACAAAATTAAATATCCGGTACAAATAATGGCGATATCCCTTAATAATTTTAAAGCGGTGGTTTAATAGTCACATGGTTATGTTTTTTGTGTAATGCTCATACACACGCACGCACGCACGCGCCCACACCATCACACACACACACACACACACACACACACACACACATACGCCACACCACATCACGTCACGTCACGTCATGTCATGTCATGTCATGTCATGTCATGTCATGTCATGCCATGCCATGCCATGCCATGCCATATCATATATTACATTATATGATATTATTTATATTAATTATATAAGATGTGCTTGCCAAGTGAGGTGCGTCTCACGCCTGATTGGTGATATTGTTTTTCAATCAGTCGCTGACCACTCTGGCTGCTAACGCATCAATTGTCCGGTCGAGTGACCAACTAATTGCCTACCTGGAGTCGATGACAGATTCTGGTCTACACCAGGTGGAGCCAGGGTGCGTCGGTTCGTCCTCGGGCTACGCCAAGCCGTCCAAGTTGCTGCTCATCTTCCTTGCGCACCATCGACTGCAGTTGTTTTTATCGGTGCTTCTCAATCGCTAAGTGTCCTCGGCGACGTCTGAAAAACCACAGTGCAGTTTTCACAAACGTCACGACCACGCATTAAATGTATGACCGCCTTTGTTGCAGCGCGTAGGCGAATGGTTACAGCCTCAACTGCCTTCTACGTCGAATCTACGGCAGTCGCGGTCGTGTTTGCCGGCAATTATTAGCGGCACGCGTTCGGCATTGTAGTCGAATCGTTAATCAAACGCCGTCTCAAACAATCCACCAAGTCGCCCGCAGATTGATATCGCTTTCACGACGGCGATTATGACTCGGCCGTGAGTGACGCCAACCAATATACAACACAGCGTCCCTACTGCTTAGTAATCCAACCAAGTCAATATAATCCAAAGAGGTAACTACAATCTTACTGTGAAGTAAGTCCAAAGCCGTTCAATATACGCTGCGGTCCTTCAGCATGTTTGCCGCTGGCAGACCTGTTCACCCAAACACCAATTCAACTTCTCTTGGAAGCGTATGGAGCGCTTCAGTTGATTCATGAAAGCGGTTAGTTATTATAATTCCACTGCCAGCTCATTTGTATAGTCGGATGAACCAAGCCAACCAGAACGTAACAAAACTACCAACGCCTTGACCGACAATAAGTTGATTCGAATCGAGGTGCTCTTAGTTGAAAGTACGGCGTTCTACCAATTTGCCACCTCGTTCCGTCTTTAACAGTCGTTTTGGCATGACGACCACATGCAAATTATTCAACCGCATTCTGGCTTGATCGAGAATGATTTGCGTCGGGACACAAGCCTCGCGGTCCTTTGTCGGTAATCTGTCGGCACTGGTCGTTGTGTCGGTCGTGTATGGGCGCGCCCAGTCGAACTGTTATGGACTTGAGAGCCGTAATTAGTGCTTTCTTTGCACAACATCGCAGCCGGCCCGAGGGCGCGGTTAATGGAGGCACGTGTAATTGGCAAAAGTCACGATGCAGCGACAACTGCCTGTGGACACACTGCCAAATGCCAACAGAGCGTGTGGCTCCGGCAGTTGATGACGTGTGCAAGAGTTGTCAGTTCGGAAACGAGTAGACGGAATTACATATGATATAGCTCGTTCAAGAATAACGCCACACCACAACATAACACATCACAACACAACATAACACAATACAACACTATACAACACATCATAACACATCACAACACATCACAACACAATACATGACAGTTTCGCCACACTGCATTAAAAGGTAATATCTGTACTCGCTGACAGAGCTCGAAGAAGGTCGACATACAATATTATAGTACTCTATTAATGTCATTGTAAGTTATTATTATGTGGATGAGAGTCGTAAGTTATGGGACGTTTATTTCAACTGTAAAATAAATAACAAACACAAACATTTTATATTACACTTAGAGAAATATGGTTCAGTTTTGTGTGCTAGTATGTACGGACATTTATCTGTACACCTATAATTATAATCATACTATATATATATATATATATATATATATATATATATATATATATATATATATATATATATATATATATATATATATATATATATATATATATATATATATATATATATATATATAATATATATAATATATATATATATATAGAGAGAGAGAGAGAGAGAGAGAGAGAGAGAGAGAGAGAGAAAGAGAGAGTCTAGAGTCTACGTATTTATCCGAATGCGACGGACCTCAGAAGACGATCGATTTACTAGCGTTGTCCCACTCTGAGTAAAGCATACAGCCGTACGACACGACACGTACGCCATGTGGACCACAGAACAGCTTTGCGCCTTATCCGTTGAGCCACACAACGCGAACAACACCGACTACTGCCAACTGATCCCCTACCGCGACACGGGGTTAACAAACAACACTAAGACACGTCATAATCGTAGTTTTGTTTGTCCCTAGTTTACAACCCCACCCCACCCCTGAACAACAAACAACGTTTCTAGGCTAAAGTCACCTGGTGAACTTATCACCGTACATTTTCATCAAGCATAAATAGGGTCCTCCAGTAAAGAAAACACGAACTTTAATAACTATCGTCGTGTTTTCTGAAGTGCAAATAGTTAACCAGTAGAGCAGCAGTCAACTGGTAGAGCAGAAGTCAACTAGTAGAGCAGTAGTTAACTAGTAGAGCAGTAGTCAACTAGTAGAGCAGTAGTCAACTAGTAGAGCAGTAGTCGACTGGTAGAGCAGTAGTCAACTGGTAGAGCAGTAGTCAACTGGTAGAGCAGTAGTCAACTGGTAGAGCAGTAGTCAAATAGTAGAGCAGTAGTCAACTGGTAGAGCAGTAGTCAACTGATAGAACAGTAGTCGACTGGTAGAGCAGTAATGAACTAGTAGAGCAGTAGTCGACTGGTAGAGCAGCAGTCAACTGGTAGAGCAGTAGTCAACTGGTAGAGCAGTAGTCAACTAGTAGAGCAGTAGTCAACTGGTAGAGCAGTAGTCGACTGGTAGAGCAATAGTCGACTGGTAGAGCAGTAGTCAACTGTTAGAGCAGTAGTTAACTAGTAGAGCAGTAGTCAACTGGTAGAGCAATAGTCAACTAGTAGAACAGTAGTCAACTGGTAGAGCAGCAGTCAACTGGTAGAGCAGTAGTCAACTAGTAGAGCAGTAGTCAACTGGTAGAGCAGCAGTCAACTGGTAGAGCAGTAGTCAACTAGTAGAGCAGTAGTCAACTGGAAGAGCAGCAGTCAACTGGTAGAGCAGTAGTCAACTAGTAGAGCAGTAGTCAACTGGCAGAGCAGTAGTCAACTGGTAGAGCAGTAGTCAACTAGTAGAGCAGTAGTCAACTGGTAGAGCAGCAGTCAACTGGTAGAGCAGTAGTCAACTGGTAGAGCAGTAGTCAACTAGTAGAGCAGTAGTCAACTGGTAGAGCAGTAGTCGACTGGTAGAGCAATAGTCGACTGGTAGAGCAGCAGTCAACTAGTAGAGCAGTAGTCAACTGGAAGAGCAGTAGTCAACTGATAGAGCAGCAGTCAACTAGTATAGCAGTAGTCAACTAGTAGAGCAGTAGTCAACTAGTAGAGCAGTAGTCAACTGGAAGAGCAGTAGTCAACTGATAGAGCAGTAGTCAACTAGTATAGCAGTAGTCAACTAGTATAGCAGTAGTCAACTAGTAGAGCAGTAGTCAACTGGTGGAGCAGTAGTCGACTGGTAGGGCAATAGTCAACTTGTTGAGCAGTAGTCAACTGGTAGCGCAATAAATAATCAGGAATCAAATAATAATACTGCTCTACCATTGTTGACTCCTGCTCTACCAGTTGACTCCTGGTCTACCAGTTGACCCCTGCTCTACCAGTTGGCTCCTGCTCTACCAATTGGCTCCTGCTCTACCAGTTGGCTCCTGCTCTACCAGTTGACTACTGCTCTACCAGTTGACTACTGCTCTACCGGTTGACTCCTGCTCTACCAGTTGGCTCCTGCTCTACCAGTTGGCTCCTGCTCTACCAGTTGACTCCTGCTCTACCGGTTGACTCCTGCTCTACCAGTTGGCTCCTGCTCTACCAGTTGGCTCCTGCTCTACCAGTTGGCTCCTGCTCTACCGGTTGACTCCTGCTCTACCAGTTGGCTCCTGCTCTACCGGTTGACTCCTGCTCTACCGGTTGACTCCTGCTCTGCCAGTTGGCTCCTGCTCTACCAGTTGACTACTGCTCTACCAGTTGACTCCTGCTCTACCAGTTGACTACTGCTCTACCAGTTGACCCCTGCTCTACCAGTTGACTCCTGCTCTACCAGTTGACTACTGCTCTACCAGTTGACTCCTGCTCTACCAGTTGACTCCTGTTCGATGCAGACACGGGTGAGTGGACCTGTAAGTGTCGGGATATTACAATCTCCTAACGTTGCTATGTCATTGTGCGTACGTGTGCGTGAATGTTAATATTGATATACCACGTACTTCATTATAAGTTTCTTGTTCTCCGTTTATTCGTGAAAAATACGAAATCTGGTCCTTGTCGTTGCGTATAGCTAGTCGACTATATAAAACAAATTAGTACCTTAAGACCTTATCATTATCAAATGAATAATTAACAACAGTCAACATGCCATTTCGAAATGTCCCTGTCTAATTGGCCACTGCACTGACCGGTAATTATGCATCTATACAGCACCTGTGCGGTTTGAATGGTTTCTACTGGAGCCGTCCGCTTAGAATTCGACACTTCACTCACGTTGCCGTCGTAAATAACAACACTACATGTATTCGTTAACTCTTTCAAATTAATACTTGTGGGCGCGTTTGTATTTGCCTTGGAATGCATTTACTCATACTAGTGCACAACTGTACATACCCAGTCACTACCCACACATTGTTATCACCAATACAGACGGTGTGTACATATACCTACACTTAAATATGTATGTATGAACGTGTGTGTGTATGTAATTATGTGTGTACGTATGTATGTACGTGTGTATGTATTTTGAACGTTTGTGTGCATGCATGCACTTTTTGTATGTACATGTACGCACATATAAACGTTGTTTTGGGATAGAATGTGGACACTTTTATATACACACAGATACACAAACACATCCACACACACACACACACACACACACACACACACACACACACACACACACACACACACACATATATATATATATATATATATATATATATATATATATATATATATATATATATGTATATATATATATATATATGTATATATATATATATATATATATATATATATATATATACAAACACATACACACACGCGCACACACATAAACACACAAACAAACACACACATGCACACACGCATGCACACACACACACACACACCACACACACACACACACACACACACACACACACACACACACACACATATATATATACACACACACACACACACACACACACACACACACACACACACACACACACACACACTCACAAATGATAGACGGTTAAGCATATAAAAATAACCATACCTTCACAACGTATATTGTCGCCCTTCTGACAGATTGCGTGGTCGTTCTTTCTCCGTTAAATGTTCATCACATTGACAACAACCACACATTCATGTCGTCACTGTTTCACTATAAAGATAACGACCTGTCCTCATTCATATTCGTCAAACATCTAGTGGTGGTTGGTCAATGTGCTATGTTCACTCTTATATGGCCAGCGTGTTGCTAGGCCGAGTTGGACGTATAGACCAGTGGTCACTGACTAATACTACGGAGGTCAGTTTAGCCTAAATTTGTTACGCATGCGTACACATCCGACTAGTCTAAGCCGAACGAGAATTGACTAAAGCTGATTAATTCACTTAATGGCGGCCAGTGTGACTTGCAGCATGCAACTATTGACGCATAACAAAGCCATTATTTTCCTTGTTCTGGTATATAATAGACTTGATGTAAGTACAGTTAACCTTAGATATACAATAGTTTCTTCACAAATACAAATAATAACATTCCTAAATTTAGAACGAGTAACAGTAATTGTTGATAATGATTATTGTCATTCCTATTTTGTAATTGGAATGATAATTACATATTTTGAAAACAAGTGATTTATTGGCCAGGAGCCAGAACAGACCGAAATGGACAACATATTTTGTCATTAACAATATCATCTTTTCCGAAAGTACGACCAAAATGGTTAGTCGATCTGTGGCGATCTGCGTATGAAAGCTCGTCTGACAATTTATACGGAAACATAACAAGTGCTAATGATTAACATTTATATATTTTTCCAAGTGACTTGTTGTCAGTGGAATCAATATTTAAAATTGTTTCGAATGCATTGTAAACGCTTATAACCCAGAGTATATTGGCTTTATTGTTCAGTAACACGCACTGGCAGGGTTTTGTGCGGTTTCTCATTTATCATCATTATGGTTTGCATAATGTATGTGAATTAACAAAGAATCTTGATCATGTACAAATGTACAATAATTCTTTTATGTCAAACACATTGCCACAAGCGTCTATCGTAGTCGATAGCAGATGTACACTTGGAGTGTTCTGGGATTGTATGTTATATATTTTTTATTGTATGATGATTACAGGCAGTTTATGCCCGTAGGCCCGATTGTCTTGGGAATAGTCTTGCTGTGTCTAATAAGTCTACAAGTTGTAGGTCAAATTCGTTGGCCTTATCCGGGTAAAGGTAACAATGATAAATATACGTGAATCCATTCTCTAATCGGTGCGACCCACATTGACACCATTATACTGAACCTGAATAATAATTAAGGATAATGCCCGACAATGCCATACATCTAAGCTACACGGCGACTATACGCTGTCCCCGAATGTTCCAAATATCGTAATTGGGCGACGTCCAAATGACGCTCATTGTCGCACTCTCTTGCCAACGTGACGTCGCCCGCCGCCACTGGATGGCACGCCGCGACAATCACTACTCTTCAGTTGCATATAATAATTCAGAAGCCACGAAGGACGCCCCCTCTACTGGGTTTGAATAGTTGGCGTTGTGCCGTGGTATGAGTCATAACCTTACAGGCGACCGGCCCAGTGTCCACAACACTGCCGCTATGCTATCATAATTAACTTTGAAGAAATGGCGAAACATAATCTTCATTCATACTGAGGTGTTAGTTCAAAGCATTCCAGTTCACTGGGACATAAGGCAGTTCAATATTTCTCCTAACTTCATTCAATCGGGCTGTTGACCGGTATACAATCATCACGAATTAGCTTTATACCGGCAGTAATATCGCTGACCATAAGGGAGAACAACATATTGACCTTAGACTAACGTATTAGCTTCACGCCACTGGGCAATTTTATTTACACAACGCATTTTATACAGAGGTGGCTAATTATGTGGTTTCGTGTTGGTGGTGGTGTTGTTGTTGTTGTTGTTGTTGTTGTTGTTGTTGGTGGTGGTGGTGGTGTTGGTGGTGGTGGTAGTGGTGGTGGTGGTGGTGGTGGTGGTGGTGGTGGTGGTGGTGGTGTTGGTGGTGGTGATGTTGTTGGTGGTGGTGTTGTTGTTGTTGTTGTTGTTGTTGTTGTTGGTGGTGGTGGTGTGTATGTGTATGCGTATGCGTATGCGTATGCGTATGCGTATGCGTATGCGTATGCGTATGCGTATGCGTATGCGTATGCGTATGCGTATGCGTATGCGTATGCGTATGCGTATGCGTATGCGTATGCGTATGCGTATGCGTATGCGTATGCGTATGCGTATGCGTATGCGTATGCGTATGCGTATGCGTATGCGTATGCGTATGCGTATGCGTATGCGTATGCGTATGCGTATGCGTATGTACGTATGTGTATGTACGTGTGTGTGTGTGCGCGTGCGTGCGTGCGTGCGTGCGTGCGCGCATGTTTAGAAACCCCGAATGCAGTCATAATCTCTCGACTGTAACTATCATAATATCCCGTTAGTGGGCATTTTTCTAGTAAGTGTAACGTACACAAAAATAACATACAGCAAGATAAGATACACATAAACGGAGCGGGCATCGATGATAATAGCACATTTAACGTGTGAATATTCAAAAGAACGTATAAAAATAGTGCCCAACGACTCTAAGAGTGTGATTGTTACGAAAACAATAACAAGAAAATTCCAAGCATTCATCAGGCCCAGAAACATTCTGACAATCATAAAATATGACTGTTCATGAGGAAGACACATTTATAGGTTCTCTTGCTAGAAAGTCAATCTTCTGGCAACAACGCATCTGATCTCCAACAAAGCAACAGCGAATCACTTAACGGGTTAGTGAAACATCGTTTAAGCAAAGTCTTCTTTACTGGTGATAGGAATAACAAAAACAAAAACAAAACATTTCTTCTCAAGGAGGGCTCTGTTTCCCATGGAGACGCACTCTCGACCACGACTCACGGAGCTGGCTGGACGATGTGGTCAGGACTCCATCAAACATCAGTCTCTGATGTGATAATTAACTGACTCTGTCTCTTCTGACCACTTCCGTTTACGCTGTACTGGTTCCGTCAAATCATTACCTACTTCTGACGCACATACGAGAAAAGTCGACAGTTGTGTTTTAGGTAGGAGACTGCCACTCACCAACGTCTCCAGAACTATTATATACTAAAACTAGTGCACTTTTATCTGCCATTAATGCACCATACGACACATGACATAGTGTCACGTGTAACATCCGTTATGCAAATAATAAATGTCTTGTAAATATTAATACAAAGCAAGGACGCTGTATGTCACCGGTGGTAATATAATTGACAAAAGCTACGTCTTGTTACTTTTAATAACCTGCGGCTGTGCGACATTGGTACGAATTGTTAAGACTGTTGTGGCCTTGGTTGAACCAATCGAAGAAACCAACGTAAACTACACCAATGGGTCAGAGTGACAGATACTGGTGCAATGACCTTTGATCGATTAACTCTTCATCCCTTTATGTCTACGTTAAACTGGAAATGAACAAACGTGCATGTTAATAGGCTACGGTAGAAAGGTTATTTGCCTACCGGTTAGTAAAGCCATGCATGCGCGTATGCCAATACACTGTAAATTTATGCTGTAGATCCCTATACCCGCTAGACCATTTTCACGCTTCGATACATCCAGTTAATTAGCATTGTGCGTGTGCGGAGGTAATCACGCGAGGAGGCCGCTCCATATCAGTTGTCAATACCGTGTCTACGTAGTGATCAGTGGTGTGTTCCGTGGTGGGCAAGTTGGCAAGAAGCGTTGCTTTATCCGGCTAATCGTCTTCCATTGAATTATCTCAACCTCTTTCAATGTAATCATCGAATGGTCGGTGATAAGCGGTATTAAAGGCTATCTTTGTGCCAATCGGCTCAAATCTCTACTCAAAACCACCGAGTGGTGCCAATTTCACAATACCTCTGAGAACTGTTATTAGGGCCTAAGTCCTAGTATGCGCACCGTGTGACTTACTACGCCCAAGTTCGGAATTCGTTCTTGCTTCGTGTTGAAGCGAGCTCAAATTATTAATTGTCTCTTACATTTTTTTCATCGAACGGAACTGGTTTTCCTTTATGCGACCTGCACATTCTAGAACGACTAAATGGAAACAAATTTTTATCCGACATTTGGCATAATTGTTCCTAAATGTGTTTGTCTCGCACGTCTCGTCTAAGAGATCATTTAAAAACAATCAATCATATATGATAGGGGTCTACGCCTTCTCCGTCTCATATAAATAAATTACCACACCAATTAAGTGTATCTTGTGCGAAGCAAATAACCCTAGCAGTATCATGTACAGGATTCTGACTCCGCACGGGAACAGCAAATCACAACTAATGTTGTTTTGCAGGTTTTTTCCTTCAGTCCATTGATACAGCCCAGGTTACTGCAGTATATTTCTGCTTCACAAATGTCAACATATTTACAATATTCATGAAGAAGGTTCCAGTAAACAAGAAGCCGGTCGTCCGTCACGTCTGTATGTTGCAAACCGTCCTTTAACTACGCATTCTGATATCATACATAAACAAACATAAATCAAACAAACCCAGTAAACTACACACGCTCCACATATTGTCTCACAAATTCCTCTACATTTTATAGCTACATTTTTGCTTCTTTTTGTTTCCCAATCGTTTTTGTAATTCTGCCATAACGATAGCTTTACAAAAACATTTATCCCACAGCGTCTAAATTCTGTTGTAAAAAGGTCATGTCCTAAGCTCTATTTTCTCGATACGAACAGCTGCGGGATGGTTCAAAACACACAGACTCGATCAGAGGCACATGATCCTGGAAAAAGTAATAACACCCGCAACATGCAGAATCCGCATTTGGACATCAACAATTTATTTCAAAACTGCGATCGCAATTTGGCATCTTTGAGCAGCGTGATTAATTGACTTTGATTATTTCCAGAGACATAAAAGACCAATGATTGACTGCACAAGTACATAGACTTTACTGGTGGTAAACGTTTTGAAAGTTGACCTCAAAGAAAAAGACTTACAAGTTATAGGTGTGTTGAGCTTACGTACGTGAAACATGCGTGTAACGCTAACAGGAAAGCCAGCCAAGAACTCAACATGACGCGCATGCGCGACCTGCTTGTAGAACAAAGTTGAGTTTCCGCTAGGAACCTGTCTCTCCTTATTGGTGCAACTTTTCACTGCCGAAAAAGATCAACAGAGAGAGAGAGAGAGAGAGAGAGAGAGAGAGAGAGAGAGAGAGAGAGAGAGAGAGAGAGAGAGAGAGAGAGAGAGAGAGTGTGTGTGTGTATGTGTGTGTGTGTGTGTGTGTGTGTGTGTGTGTGTGTGTGTGTGTGTGTGTGTGTGTGTGTGTGTGTGTGTGTGTGTGTGTGTGTGTGTGTGTGTGTATACGTGTGTGTATACGTGTGTGTGTGTATGTGTGTGTGTGTGTGTGTGTGTGTGTGTGTGTGTGTGTGTGTGTACGTGTGTGTGTGTACGTGTATGTGTGTACGTGTGTGTATGTGTGTGTGTGTGTGCGTGCGTGCGCGCGTGCGTGTGTGTATTTATGTTTGGATGTTTGTATGTATGTAGGTACGTATATATATATATATATATATATATATATATATATGTGTGTGTGTGTGTGTGTGTGTGTGTGTGTGTGTGTGTGTATGCAAGTTTGTATATAATACTATATATATATATATGTATATATAAATATATATATATATATATATATATATATATATATATATATATGTATATATAAATATATATATATACATATATGTATATATATATACATATATATATATAGACGTATGTGTGTATGTATGTATGTATGTATGTATGTATGTATGTATGTATGTATGTATGTGCGTGTATGTGCGTGTGTGTGTGTACGTGTGTGTACGTGTGTGTATGTACGTGTGTGTGCGTTCGCGCGCGCGTGCGCGCGTGCGCGTGTGCGTGTGTGTGTATTTATGTTTGGATGTTTGTATGTATGTAGGTACGTATATGTATATATATATATATATATATATATATATATATATATATATATATATGTATGTATGCATGTTTGTATATATATATATATATGTATATATAAATATATATATACATATATGTATATATATATACATATATATATATATGTGTATATGTATGTATGTATGTATGTGCGTGTGTGCGTGTGTGCGTGTGTGCGTGTGTGCGTGTGTGCGTGTGTGCGTGTGTGCGTGTGTGCGTGTGTGCGTGTGTGCGTGTGTGCGTGTGTATGTATGTTTGTATGTATGTATGTATGTATGTATGTATGTATGTATGTATGTATGTATGTGAGTGTATTATGTTTGTATGTACACATGTTGTGTATTTATATAATAAATGTCGACACATACACATATTTTATATTACGTTATGATATTTATTATTATTTCCATCAAAACTCTGAATAGCAGTCTCCGTAACCATTTTTTATATGCTTATCCATGTTCAATGTATAATAATGATTTATTCGGTTAAAATAAATGTGTCTTAGTCCAACGCTGCCTTCTGGCGGAAGAATTCAGTTGAAGTTAGTACGTAAAAACCCGATAGGTGGTGCTGAAGTATCTCAAGCGGCAAGCTACGCGTCTTTAAAATGGTAGTTGGGCATTAAACTTAAATATCGCGCTAACTGCACAGTATGGCCGTAGTTCGCCGTTATACAGGTAACGTTGTTGGAGACAATAAGGTCAATGCCAATGAGTGTTACTAAACTGACTTTAGTTTGGTAGGTAAAAGTGTAGTAGATTAGCAAATTATTTTGACAGCTAAGCCTAATAGTAATAAGTCTACACAGTCTACAGCCTAATAAGGGTGGGAATGCGCATGCGTCAGGTGTTGTCGAACTCTTTTTTTCCCGCTGCACAATATATCAAATTTCTGCACATTATGGCTGTTGTCAATATCCAATCTTAACGGACGAGCTAACATACTAAAACCACTAAACAGGCATCTAAACATAATTTAAATCAACTGCTCCCATGTCATAGATCCATAAATTATTCTGCGTAACAACCACCCTAAATTTTTCAAACAAAATGGCGGACAAGTAAACAAATAATTAAAGCGCGCGAAACAAAATCATCCCCAAACCAACTCAGTAAACACAATAAATACACCACATAACACATACATTATACATTCTTAAAACCCCATCCTCTGTTTTCCCGTTGCTGGACTAACAGGCCTTTTTTCGGGTGTAACCCTTGTGTTTTCAACATACCTCAAGCCCTGAGTTGGCCCAGGGCTAACATACACTAATTAAATATTTTTTTGTTCTCTTACCTGTCACCTACCTATTCTATCTGTTTGTGTTTGCACTAACCCAAACCCTGCACTTTCCCCAGTTAAACATACAGTAGCTTGTTTAAAAAACTTACAAAAATCAAACAAACAAAAAACTAAAAGCAGTAAAAAAAAAAATTACCTAATTTTTATCAAAGCATTTTTTATCAGAGCAATTACATTTGTTTAACAAACTTATTTTATGTGAAATTTTACAAGAATTCTATGCTTATATGAACATTATTTTACTATATCAACTGTGATTATATAATTACTGTAGTTTTATTTTTTTAAATATTGATTGACATTTTATACACAATCCAAGATGAACTACTGTGCCATCTGCATATTTCTAGTATGTGGATTAACACGTAGGGTAGAACGAGAACAGAAAACCTATGGAAACCGTGGTGAAAGTTTGATTAGTACTGCCTTGGTAATGTCCCCCGACTTTGAGTACAAGTACTTTCCAGCAACCACAAACACCACAGCAGGTTGGAAATCCAACAACTTTTACAAGATAGCATCCCTAAACCAAAAACATCCAACATGTTTCGCCATCTTAATTCTTATGCAAGCTGGTGACCTTAACCCTAACCCTGGTCCATACCAGCCTAAATTCCCCTGTGCAATCTGTAAAAAAGCAGCAAGGTGGGACCAGCGAGCGACTTGCTGCAACCACTGCAATTCATGGTACCATGTAGACTGCATGGGAATGTCAACAATAGCATATAATGCCCTCCAAAATAGTCAAGTCTCATGGATTTGCTGCCAGTGCGGTATCCCCAACTTCGCCAGTTCACTCTTCTCAAATTCTACCCTAGAGCTAACAAACAGCTTTTCAGTTCTATCAGACATCTCCACTTTTGATTGCAAGTGAACCGCTAAGCCCACCTCTAGCCACGTCTTCTCCATACAAACAAAGGGATAATACCAAAAACAATAATATGAATAACACAAGATCAGGTAAAAGTAAAACAGATAAAACTAAGAAACACACCCAGGAAGCACCTACTAGTACTAAAAGACAATCCATAAAAACCATGGTAATAAACTTTTGTAGCATCAAAAATAAAATTTAAGACCTTGCTGTTTGCATAGAAAACTACAACCCTGACATAATCATTGGCACTGAAACACACCTCGACAGCTCAGTTAACAGCAGTGAACTGTTCCCACCCAACTACTCAGTTATCCGTAAAGACAGAGACTTTGACAACTCCAAAGGAGAGGTCCTGATAGCGCTAAAATCTGACCTAATAGGAACCCACAGAACAGACCTCAATAGCAACTGCGAAATAATCTGGGTTACAATCAAAATTCAAGGAACGAAAGACATTACAATAGGTGCATTCTATAGATCACCCCAATTTGGCAACACAAGTGAATATATGCATGAACTACGAGAATCTATCAACAAAATTAAACACTCAAATAAGGAACACATATGGCTAGGAGGAGATTTCAACCTTCCCGATATAGACTGGGATATACTCAGCCCCAAACCAGGTGGAACTGCCCCCGGACTATCTAAAATCCTACTAGAAATCTCAAATGACTTTGGACTGGAACAAATAGTACGTGAACCCACTAGAATAAATAACACCTTGGACTTGTTCTTCACAACTAACCCTACCCTTGTTGAACGATCAACAATAGTACCAGGAACAAGTGACCATGACGGAATCCCAATAATCATAACCAGCTGCAAACCCAGAGTCATCAAGCAAAAACCACGCAAAATATACATGTACCATAAAGCCAATACCCAAGCACTAAAAGAAGATCTGCTCAAATGGAGCAACCATTTTGCAACCAAGGATATGTCCACAAAAACAGTTGACGAAATGTATACTGAATTCCAAACTGCACTTAATTCAGCAATGAACTCTCACATACCGACGAAGATAATAACAAAACGTAACCAAACACCATGGATAAATAGACGTATAAAACGACTGCACAAACGTAAACAAAGAGCCTTTAACACCCATACAATACACAGAAACCAAGCCAGTCACGAACAGTTTTGTAAGGCACGCAAAAATGCACACACAGAAACAAGAAAGGCCCACAGACGGTATATTGCATCAATCTGTTCAGACTCAGCAAAACGATTCTGGTCCTACATCAAAAACTTAAAAGTAGATACCATTGGAATACCAACCCTAACTAAAGACCACCAGACAGAATCAGACAGTAAACGTAAAGCAGAGATCCTCAGTGACCAATTCAAATCAGTATTCACAAAAGAAAACACCAACTTTCCCAAAGAACCATACTCAAACGTACCAGCTATGCCTGACATTACCATCACAGCAAAGGGAGTCGCCAAATTACTAAACAAATTAAAAACAAACAAATCAACAGGACCCGATGACGTACCAGCAAGAATATTACAACTTGCTGCCAATGAATTAGCTCCAGCCCTTACAGTAATCTTCCAAAAATCAATCACCACAGGTGAACTTCCCATCTCATGGCTGCAAGCCAACATCACCCCAATCTTTAAGAAGGGAGATCGAACTCTTCCATCAAATTACCGTCCCATCTCCCTAACTTCAATATGCTGCAAACTCCTTGAACACATTATCTACTCCAACATAATGGACCACCTTGACCTGCACTCAATTTTATCTGACAAACAACATGGCTTCCGCAGTAAACACTCGACTGAAACCCAGTTAATACTCACAACACATGACCTATCCAAATCTCTAAATAATAAATCACAAATAGACATGATCATAATGGATTTCTCAAAAGCATTCGACACTGTCCCTCATAACCGGCTCCTAAACAAATTAAAAAGATATGGCATCAACAACAAAATACATGCCTGGATTTCAAAATTCCTTACATGCCGTGATCAGAGAGTGGTGGTCAGTGGTGCACATTCCCCCTGGACCCATGTTGAGTCTGGAGTACCACAAGGCACGGTACTAGGCCCTCTTCTCTTCCTAATATACATCAACGATTTACCTAACAATATCCACTGCACAGTCCGTCTGTTTGCAGATGACTGTGTCCTGTACAGAGAAATTAACAACCAATTAGATTCACAAGAACTACAGAAAGACCTAGATGAACTAACTAAATGGGAACATGACTGGCAAATGAACTTTAACCCTGACAAATGCTTTGTGATGAGACTAACTCATGCAAGAAATATAAAACAATTTGATTACACCCTAGGAAAAACAACACTACAAGAAACAGACAGCCACTCATACCTAGGAATATGCATCACCAAAGACTTAAACTGGAACAAACATATACATCAGATAACAGCCTCAGCAAACCGCACCCTAGCATTCATCAGACGCAACCTCCACTCATGCCCCATAAACATCAAAACAACAGCCTACAAAACCCTAGTCAGACCACTCTTAGAATACTCATCCTCAGTATGGGACCCCCACACCCAGACCCTTATAAACCAAATAGAAATGGTTCAAAGACGCGCAGCCCGTTTCTGTCTCAACGACTATACATCTAGAGAAGCGGGCTGTGTGTCAGAAATGCTAAACAAAGTACAACTACATCAATTAAAAACCAGACGAACAAAAAGACGCCTCACCATACTCCACAAAGCCATCTATGGACACCTATCATTGCCTGTCAATAACCTCCTCCAGCCCGTACAACGCCTATCAAGACATTTAAACAATAAAGCTTTCAACACCATCCATGCCAGCAAGAACTGCTATAAATATTCATGTTTCCCTAGAACAATAAGAGACTGGAATTCCCTGCCAGATGCAATAGTTAACATTCCTAAGCCATCATCATCATCATCATCATCATGCCGTCGGTCGCGAAGCGACAAAGACTGCTTCCATCACTTGACTGTTGCTCTCCATTTATCTCTCTGCTGTGAGAGTGATGTCCAGGAGTCGATCTTTATGTCTCTCAGCTTCAGGTTTCTCTTGATGGTATCCTTGAACCGGAGACGAGGGCGCCCTCTCTTTCTCTGACCAGAAGACAGTTGGGAGTAGAGAACCTGCTTTGATAGCCTGTCTGGTGACATCCTCATGAGGTGTCCAGTCCACCGGAGATTCTTTCTGATCAGAAGATCTTCCATAGATGGCAGCCCTGTCCGTTCGAGTATTTCCTTGTTTGTCACTTTGTCCATCCAGGTTATCCTCATGATCGATCGCAGATGTCGCATCACGAAGGCATGCAGCTTTTTCACCTGTCGTCTGTACACTTTCCAGGCCTCGGCTCCGTATAGGAGGGTGGACAGCACGATTGCACGGTATATCTTGCCTTTAACCCGCATGGACACATGGTGGTTGTTCCAGAGTCTCTGGCGTAGTCGGCCGAAAGATGCACTAGCCTTGGCCATCCTCCTCTGTATTTCATCGTCAATGCATCCATCACTTGATATAGTGCTTCCGAGGTAGGTGAATTCCAGAACAGAGTTCAACTTGTTTCCATCAACCATGATATCCTCCTCTCGGGTTCTTGTAGAGTTGGGTTGGTACAGCACCTCGGTCTTCTTGATGTTAATCTTCAGGCCAAACTTCTTTGACGCATTGGAGAAAGCATCCACTATATTCTGCATCTCTTCAGCAGAGTGTGCAACCAGTGCACTGTCATCTGCGAATAGTAGCTCTCTCATCAGTATCCGAGTAGTCTTGGTCTTCGCCCTGAAGTGTGCGACGTTGAATAGGTCAGCGCTCTGTCTGGACTGTATGTAGACGCCATCCCCCATGTCTCGGAAAGCATCATCGAGCATTGCTGATAGGAAGATGGAGAACAACGTGGGGGCCAGTACACATCCTTGCTTGACCCCATTTGTGACCCTGAACGATTCCGAGACTTCCCCTCCAACACTAACATTCGCCATCATTCCGGTATGTAGTCCCTCGATCATTGTTGTGAACTTCTCTGGGCATCCATACTTCCTCAGTAGCTGCCATAGCCCGGTCCTCCCAACTGTATCGAACGCCTTACTGAAGTCGACAAATACCATGTAGAGTGGTCGGTCCTGCTCATTGCACTTTTCTTGTAGTTGTCGGAGACAAAATATCATATCCACGGTGCTCCGGTTACCTCTGAAGCCACATTGCGTCTCTGGAACTACCTCTGGTGTTATGTGGGTAGATAGTCTGTTGAGTAGGATCCTGGCGAAGATCTTGCCTGCTATGGAAAGAAGAGAGATTCCTCTATAGTTCCCACAGTCTGTTCGATCACCTTTCTTGTAGATGGTTACAATGCTGGCATCCTTCCATGCTTGTGGTACAGAACCCACCTCCCAGGCATTGGTGATTAGTTGGTGCAGTCTGCTGAACAGGTTGTCTCCTCCGTGCTTCCATACTTCTGCAGGAATTCCATCTCCTCCAGGTGCTTTGCCATCTTTCAGGCTGGCGATTGCTTTAGCCATCTCATCCATAGTTGGAATCTCATCTAGGCTTGTCTTGATAATGCACTGCGGGATGTTGTCCAAAGCTTCGTGATCTATGTCTCCAGGGACGTTGAGTAGCTTCTGGAAGTGTTCACTCCATCTTGCCACAACTCACGACTAACAACCCAACAGCATGCGCACCCAACCCTGACCGTTTGACTCCACCAGGAGTGTTGGCCAGTATACATACAAGACAAGACATACCGTCATACGAACGGATTATTT
>OZ024864.1:26668187-26688187 GCA_964017155.1 Oasisia sp. SBJ-2009 | reverse complement strand
TAATCAAATGGACATTATATATATATATATATATATATATATATATATATATATATATATATATATATATATATATATATATATATATATATATATATATATAAGTACAATTAGAAAAAGACAGTAGACAGAGGCAGTAGTAGATGATGAACTATTAGTAGTTGAACATATATCATTCTTAGAACTGATTTGTTATATTGTGTACACATGAGTCCTAAGACTATGTAGGCCAGGGTGTGTGAGATATATCTAACCGGGCTTCACTGCACACCGCAGCACAACCCACCAAATCTTTGCTATTAGACAATAGGGCCTGTAAGTACATCCCGCATCTCCAAAGCTGCCGGGTCAAGGACCGTCTATCGAATCCTCTCGTCTACAAACGACGCATCAGCATCAACATCAAGATAAGTGTGAACCGAGCACTGATTATTTACATACTTCTCTATGGCGGCAAAACTTGGGCAACACCTCTCAGAGATCGCCGTCGCCCCGACGTCTTCGCTACGAGATGCCAGCGCCGCTTGCTACGTATCTCACGGCAACATTGCATCACAAACTGCAACATACGACGTAGAACCAGCCAACCCATGGCACCATCCCTCCTCCGTCAACTCCGTCTACGCTGTATGGACATCTCCAGCGCTTGACATGCACCATCACGGCCCACCGAGTCTATGACTTTGACCCAAAAACAGCAGGGTGCAGGACGACCCAAGACTCAATTCCCATGATCTGGACATTGCTGGGGTTGACTTCACCACCGCTGCCATGATGTGCACGAACCACTCCAGCTGGAAATTAGTTGTCAGAACTGTACTAAAGTAAAGTAAATCAAGTCCGCATATAATACTTACTTAGGCAAGTTAACAGTTAACTAATCGCTGGCCAAATCGCTTAAATAGGTAAGACACGAAAAACGTTTGGTTACTGTCTGGATCACATCTACTTAACAAGTAAATCACACTACTTAAACGCCAACTAAAAAGGTTCAGATGAATTTACTGACCACCCTTCTTTATGGGTCAAAGTGCTGGCGTATATGACAGAGCAGGATAGACTGGCATCATTTCATACTACAAGTCTCCGGAGATTCCAGAGCAAAGTCTAGTCCAGCAGAATATCCAACAAGCAGCTACTTGAAGAGACCAATCAGAACGACATGAGCGCCATCATCACCAGATGACGCTAGAAGTATTGTGCTATTGTGGAGCCGCTAAGTGACAAAATATGACCGAATTGTGCGTTTTATGATAAAAGCATGAAATTTGGCACACACGTAGAGTACATAATTACAAAAATACTTGGATATAGGGCCATCTCAAATTTCGCCCGGAAAGGCATTGGCGGCCATTTTCCGAGATGGCCGCCGTAAACCTATTTTCTCATATCTTAGTAACTACCTCAAATAAATCAGTCCTTTTGGTATTGAAACATAGATGTTCGGGTTCAGCGATTTCATATGTATTACTTTTGACCTTCTCCGACATTAACATCCGCCATTTTTAAAGATGGCGGCCGCCAAGACTAATTACCCTATATCTCATGACCTACGCGACCTAGAGAGGTAATGTTATGATCAAAATATAGGTATGTGGACAGCCGATTGCAGTGTATAAAAATAATTTGTATTTGACCTTTGTCGACCTTCGTATCCGCCATTTTATAAAAATGACGACCGCTAAAACGAATTTTGTCCACACGTTTACAAATGCTTCAGTCAGAACCGCTTCATTTGTGTCAAAATGTAAGTTTTTCAAAGTACCGATTTCAAATATGTTATATGTGACCTTCTTCAATTAAATATCAGCCATTTTTAAAGATGGCGGCTTTAAAAGCCAATTTTTTTCACATTTTGAGAAATAAACCAGATAGAGAGATAACATTGTCTTCATAATTAAGATTTTACATGCTGCTATTTTAAATATGCTACTTTTGATCCTGTCGGACTTTCGTATCGGTCTTTTTTCAAGATGGCGACTAAAAATGGCGGTTATATTCTATATTGGCTATCAACAAACGCTATTTACTAGCTAGCCTATATTCACGAGAGGAGTATCAAAAGTCGTTCCCTCTCTTGATGTTTAGAAAGGTTTACGTTAACTCCAACACGCCTCATAGGTTTAACTCATTGTTTATTTTATTTGTGTTGTTTGATTCCATGTTTTATGATATGTCAACAGAAACATTCAACAGCAGAAACTTACTATGTCATTCCTGTAACACGTGTGCATGTTACACGATAACACATTGTCCATGACCAAAGCGTCCCATGCAAAATGTAACGGTTCCTAATTACTAGACGTCCTTATGTTTACTGTGTCGCACATTAACAACGAGCATACAGTCCATCACAGTAGCAAAGAGCAGTGCATTGAAGTCCTGCCTTGAGGCACTTACATAGTCCCATGCATCCCTTCTTGCAACCACAGCGCAGTAGTTCTCGACAAGCTTGTGTGGCTTCAGGAAGAGTTGTCCTGCATATTTTCCAACCGCCATTTTCATTTCTGTTCCACCTCCATTCACTTGGAGATGGAAGCTCCGGAGTCGCGATCATCGTCTGTGCCCAACAGTGACCGGCTTGGTAAGCAGCCCGCTTTGTGTGCTGGAGAAGTGCTGCTAGTGTCGGAGGAAGACCGTCAATAGCTCTACCTTTCTGTGTGAACAGCTGCTTCCTCGCTCCACTGACAACTTCCTGGCTGCTAGTACGGTCGTACAGCAGGACTACAAATCATTCCAGTGGACCCAGCCAATTTTCTACGGACTCCGGGGTAGCAGCCACGGCACAGAAAGCTGGTGTGACTTCATCATACGCATTCCATATGTCCCATGCAGTCCGTTTGCCTCTGCCTCCAAAACATGACACCGTGTCACAAGCAGTGAAGGCATGAAACATTGGCAAAGCAACACAACGATCAGGACCCAGTGCGTTGGCCATCTCGTGGGCCGGTAAATAGCGAAAGTTCTTTCCAGCACCAAAGGCAATGCACAGTTCGGTGATATTGAGGCGTTGATGATCGTGACTCCGGAGCTTCCATCTCCAATTGAATGGGGGTGGAACGGAAATGAAAATGGCGGTTGGAAAATATACAGGACAACTCTTCCTGAAGCCACACAAGCTTGTCGAGAACTACTGCGCTGTGGTTGCAAGAAGGGATGCATGGGACTATGTAAGTGCCTCAAGGCAGGACTTCAATGCACTGCTCTTTGCTACTGTGGTGGACTGTGTGCTCGTTGTTAATGTGCGACACAGTAAACATAAGGACGTCTAGTAATTAATAACCGTTACATTTTGCATGGGACGTTTTGGTCATGGACAATGTGTTTAAACTTATCGTGTGACATACACACATGTGGTACAAGAATGCTGAACTGTCACACACGACATAATAAGTTTCTGCTGTTGAATGTTTCTGTTGACATACCACAAAACATGGAATCAAACAACACAACTAAAATAAACAATGAGTTAAACCTATGAGGCGTGTTGGAGTTAACGTAAACCTTTCTAAACATCAAGAGAGGGAACGACTTTTGATACTCCTCTCGTGAATATAGGCTAGCTAGGAAATAACGTTTGTTGATAGCCAATATAGAATATAACCGCCATTTATAGTCGCCATCTTGAAAAAAGACCGATATGAATGTCCGACAGGATCAAAAGTAGCATATTTAAAATAGCAGCATGTAAAATCTTAGTTATGAGGACAATGTTATCTCTCTATCTGGTTTATTTCTCAAGATGTGAAGAAATTTGGCTTTTAAAGCCGCCATCTTTAAAAATGGCTGATATTGAATTGAAGAAGGTCACATATAACATATTTGAAATCGGTACTTTGAAAAACTTACATTTTGACACAAATGTAGCGGTTCTGACTGAAGCATTTGTAAACGTGTGGACAAAATTCGTTTTAGCGGTCGTCATTTTTATAAAATGGCGGATACGAAGGTCGACAAAGGTCAAATACAAATTATTTTTATACACTGCAATCGGCTGTCCACATACCTATATCTTGATCATAACATTACCTCTCTAGGTCGCGTAGGTCATGAGATATAGGGTAATTAGTCTTGGCGGCCGCCATCTTTAAAAATGGCGGATGTTAATGTCGGAGAAGGTCAAAAGTAATACACATGAAATCGCTGAACCCGAACATCTATGTTTCAATACCAAAAAGGACTGATTTATTTGACGTGGTTACTAAGATACGCGAAAATAGGTTTACGGCGGCCACCTTGGAAAATGGCCGCCAATGCCTTTCCGGGCGAAATTTGAGATGGCCCTATATCCAAATATTTTTGTATTTATGTGTTCTACGTTTGTGCCAAATTTCACACTTTTATCATAAAACGCACAATTCATTCACGTAGCGGCTCCACTACTACGGAAATACAAATCAATAATCAGAACCGCAGTGCGTTGGGCCCTGAAGGGTAAAGGAACAGAGGACACCCGAAAGCAATATGGCGCTGAGCTGTAGAATTAGAGATGAAAGAGAGATTGGTAAGTGATAAACAAGTGTGGGGGAATTTCGTCGCTGCCCTAAACGCCAGTTGGCATGACAAACTAAGTAAGTAAGCAAGTAAGTAAAGTAAAAGTTCTCAGAAAATGGGAACGGTGCTTATTCTACGGCAAACTAGGCCTACTATTTTTGAGAGAGAGAGAGAGAGAGAGAGAGAGAGAGAGAGAGAGAGAGAGAGAGAGAGAGAGAGAGAGAGAGAGAGAGAGAGAGAGAGAGAGAGAGAGAGAGAGAGAGAGAGAGAGAGAGAGAGAGAGAGAGAGAGAGAGAGAGAGAGAGAGAGAGAGAGAGAGCAAAGAGCTCGCAAGTCACAGACCAACAACCTTCAAACGATATGGAATGCATTCGTAGTTTTGTTCATCATTGGAGAATTCTGATATCACTCGAACAAATGCTGGTAAAATGAAGTATCTACTAATAATATATGTGCAACTCGAATCGATGTATCTGCCACCTAACATGTCAACCAATTTCATGGAGAAAACTCACAAAGGAATCGTTTACTCGTCAGAAGGGCTCTATTCTATGGTAGAACATGAACATTTTATGTTTAAGTTGTCCTCAACAATTGTCACGGGCCAGTTGAAAACCGTCCGTGGGCCAAATTTAATTTGCGAGCCAGGGAAGAATGAACGAATATGTGCCTTTGAATACGGTCCCTAAATGTTTGACAAAGTTTTAGTTAATTGTTTGACTAATTATTGTTCGATTTTCATATTTTTCATTATTAATTAATGATGACTAAAATACATATTTACAAATTCAACATACATTTATTAATACTAGACTGTAGTGTTATTACTGTTTCCAGATTATGGCGCCACCAGTACGATCCGAGAATGACACCCTACTGTGCGATAGATGGCGGTACAGAACTTCGTGGCGACGCTGAAGATAAACCTGGCACAAGTTTTGCTCCTAATCTTTATTTTGTGGAATTTTATTTTGTATACGATTGCTACAGTTAGAATGTTCTGCTGTGATGGGACTGAACACATTGTTCAAAAAAACATCGATGTGAGGCTAATATGTGAGACGCAACATAACGCTAACTAAAAGAAAATGTATCACAATTGTCTTGTGTAAATTGAACGTATATTAATAACATTCGATACTAAATAAAGTGCTACTTTCTATGTTGGCTGAAATAACATTAACATCATATAATCTTGGTTGCCATGGGTTTTGATCATATTCAAATTTGAAAACAAATCTGATTCAACAGAATGTATGCATAGTTTATTGCAAACACGTGTGTCAGACATTCTTATTTGTCTGTTTGTTATATTAATATAATTATTTTATATATATATATATATATATACAGTATATATATATATATATATACATATATATATATATGTATATATATATATATATATATATATATATATATATATATATATATATATTGTAGGCAGTATGGTAGAGTATCCTCCAAGTGCACCAGTTCACTCGCCACTTTTTCGTTCACTTCCTTCACTATATATATATATATATATATATATATATATATATATATATATATATATACTGAAGAAAGTGAAGGAAGTGAACGAAAAAACAAAGTGGTTAGATTAATATGCAGCTTTATATATATATATATATATATATATATATATAAAGCTGCATATTAATCTAATATAATCTACTATAAACAATCATGCGCACATTTTGTTCAGCTGTGTACGTTTGCCACATATAAATGTGACATTATTGGTTTGGTAAGCCAATTGCTATTTGCCATCTGCAGCTTGTTTTGTTTGAAAGCAATACTGTTAAATGCTATAAATCTTATTAACGCTGTGCCACGTATTTTCTATGCTATTGTATTCTGGTCTGCAGTAATACAAATGCGAGTTTCAGCTCCAATTAGGCCGTCATCTTTGAACATTCTATCAAATGTTCAGCTAATGTTTATCATTCGGTCAGGTTTACCTACGTGATGTTGCGTATACAAAAGAACTGTTCACGACCTCTTCACTGCATGCACATCACTGACTGTTGACATCACGTCTCCCTTTATACCTGTTCCATTTCTAGACCAGTGTGGTCATTGTATAAGCTTCCGTTTTTTAAGGAAATCAGTTCCCCCATGAGGACTGAAAATAGATGCATCAAACGCGTAACAAGAGTGAAACAAAGAGATGTTTAATAGTAGAACAAGTTTACTCCAGTCGAGCCATTTCATTGTTAAAACAATTGATGGTCTAACGAAAGAACATATCAGCATAGGGTGGATATTCTTTGATTTACTGAAACAATGACCAACAGATACCAGATATGTGTGGCGAGCGGACTACTACTGCTGCTTACACGTGGCGTTGTTAACGACGATGTGTCGGTTAAATAGTGAAAGTAGTAACGTTGTTTATGGCTAGATAGTTCGCTAGCTATCCAAGCAGTATTACAGCGTATTACAAAAGCAGACTCAATATCAGTTATCATTTGCACGACACGGTATGGCATGTCTTCTACCCAAAACAGATTGTTTGACGGTGGTTAAACAGTTGTAGAGTGTATAAAAACAATAAAACACAATATTGGAAATTTTACAGTTATTGTTTTGTATTCCAGGCAGTACTTCCTACACGGGGCCCGTGGCGCTATGGACATTTTACATATTAATGTGCAGGCGTTCCAAGATTACAGTTGTTTAGTTGAGTGTAAATTAAAAATCGAATACACACAATCATGTAATTTGCTCCATGTTCTATTTGTGTAGTCCAACGCGTGATTTTGTGTGTCTAACGAGGAGATGAACATCGACAATGGAACATGACGACTATGCAATGTATGGTTCTTTGAACTCAGCAAGTCGCACTAGGTCAAGGGCCTTCTCTTGCACGGTCGATGTGACTCCATGATCGTTTCTTTTCTCAACAGAGAACTCTCCGAGGCCTCCGGTGGGATACACAGTGGTGCAATATGTTTATATTATAGATATAATTGACACAAGCAAGCACACACACGTGTGTACGGGTATGTGCGTGTGTTAATTATATAAGTACTGTTATTTACAACAATGTGTATGCCAGCATGCAATATTGTATGGTCGGCACATACATGTTCATATATCATGTACATTGTTTGGTTAATATGACCGAACATTGTGTTGCCTGCATAAAAGTTCGGGTTGTGATGCTGGTGGTAGAAACGCATTTCACTATTATTAATATTAATAGTAGTATACAAAATGGCACCAGTATTGCGTTTGGAGGATTGAAGATAGTATTATTAACGGTTTTTGTAGACATGAAAACTTTACAGAGAAACGCTTTGTAAAGAGTTACAGCCAATGTCCATACATTGTGACGCAAACCGCAAAATAACCGTCTATCGTCGCGATCCCGGTTATGGAAACTCGGCTATTACACTTCCTTCTTCTATCAGCGTTCGGCGGTGGCGCTAGAGGCGATAACAAGTAGGCTGGCAACTGTTCCGAAAGGAGCTGTCATTATACTCCGATATCGACTCTTGTATTAGAGAAAACACGCTGTAGACATTAACTAACCTGGTTTTAAAACGGTCACCGTCATCTATATGCAGTACATCGTATATAATATCAATGTTACAACCGTTTTCCTCCATCGTCCGTGGCGGAGAATGCAAGGCTTGTGCTTTGTAGAACGGGTCCGTTATACAGTGATATACGTCTCATATCAGTGGTGTTTATGTGAATAGTTTTGCGTGCAACCTAACAAATGTCTTTCGTATAATCACAGCCACATATAATCAGTGATGCGATACATCTTGTGAGAGACCCAGATTACAGCAGCGTGGGTTGAGGAAGTTCTTGCAGAGCATATCAAATTGTAGTTGTGGAAACAGTGAAAGTTATCTTCGCACGGCATCTGGATACCGGTATACAATTGTCTTGTGAATACACGAAGACTTGCTTCCATAATACGGCGTCTATAATCGTGCAAATGGGAACGATACACCACAATCAAGTACTGCATCTGTTGGTGCGGAGGGAAGAACAAAGTGAATGTTTCTTCCGTCGCCTTCGCACTGTCTCGTCCCATTAATGTGCATCACGAGGTGAGACAACAGGCGTCACTAACTGCGACGGCGTGATTAACCACGCAATGAGCGAAGGCATGTTTTCAACGCGATGATGGAGGCCAAACACCCAAGTCTATGGCCATATATCGCCGCGCTTAAAATGACGCGAGTGGTAGTCTGTGGTCTAACCCCGCGTAAAAAGGTGAGATCGAGTCAGCCATCTTGCTCAATATTCAAGGGCGTGGCCAACTCAGTGAAGGCGTGGTCCGCCGTGTCAATCACTGGGCGAGGGCGGGTCTACCGTCGTATAATGTCGGCGCTTGTATGATTATACCAAACGTGCCAACTAGACACGCCGCCGTAAAGATCCACAGGAAGAGTCTGTCGAGCACCATGGCGACGAACTGCCAGTCCTGCTTCACCTGCAACCAACATACGGCTTGAACACGTATTGTTCTAGTGGGTCTTTATGTTACCTATCAAATGTGGGCGAGCACATGTTAGGCGAATATATGTTTATACAATATTATATTGTATGATTTTGGCATTGCCGACTTTATATAAGCCTACTACATCTGATGGCGTATGTTTCAGTATATTAGTTTTTTGTCAGAACGTGTCATCCACCAGCACGGGTGATAGTCTGATATTAAGTTCAACATTTAAACAGTCAGGGATTATCTCGCAACGTCTATGTCCGATATTAAGCATATCAGTATTTAAATTTGGTTTCAGTCCGCCACCCTCCTCAAACAAATGTTTGTAAACACGGTATAGCAATATCACTAATATTATCGGTCCGTGTTTGTCGATTATATCACATGCCTATGAGTATTAACTTTGAATAACAAAACCCCAGGTCACCCTATACTTGTTGGTTCACCGAAAATTACATATCTTCAGAAATTCATCAAGATAGTAAAAAAAAAAAAACAGTGGGAGGCGTTGGGTAATGATTCTCATGGAATCAAGAATTAAATCGTAACTCTTGTTCGGTGATTTAATTGTTTTTACTTAGCTTTAGAAAGATAACATAACTATTCTTCTTGTCTACTTGTCATTAAACGCTGTTAACCCTTTCTTCCAGTGACGCGGGAACTAATTTCAGAGCAATACGTTTGCCTCCATCGAAATTCCATTTACCACATCCCCCGTTCCAGTGTCTATGCTTTCTTCCATGCAGTGAATCACACACGACAGGTGTGTGTGGTTGACACACGACAGGTGTGTGTGGTTGACACACGACAGGTGTATGTGGTTGTGTTGTACTCACTCTGTTGAACTCGTCCTGCTGCTTCATGTGGTCGGCGATGAAGCTCACCCCGATCATGGCCTGCATGACGTTAGACGGCATGTGACTGGAGATGGAGCGGTCCGTGTCCCGCATGAGGCCGTCCTCCCGCGCCGTCGACCTCAAACTGCCGTAGCGGTGGTTGCGCAGTATCGTGTCTGTCGACGGGTCGCCTCGACCCCGCTCGCCTCTGTCACAACAATTATAATTTACTTTACTTAGCGCTAGATTTGTGCCATATTACAAGTTAAGAAACACGAACATAATGTAATAAATAAACGTATGTATTTAAACACAGAGTTACTCAAAATATGAACATGTGTGATAAGACACTATTCCTGGTTAACATATTTATTGAAAAAGTGTCATGAGTTCGGAAAGTAAACGCCATTGGATTTTGTATTGGTTCAGAACCACCGACAGGTCACATGCATCGTAAGAATGTTGCCCAGACGCTACCCTCTAGGTTTGGTTCGCATATTTATTTATTTTTGTGGTAAAAACCAAACCAGTGCCAAACAACATAATGCCGAATGTAATTTGTGCGGACTCTGAATGTGAACTGGAGCAACCACTGCCGAGCAAGTGTCACGGTACAGTCGTACCTGTACGGGTCCCCGTCGTATGTCCGCAGAGAGACGGGTGCGTGATAGAGGTCTCCCTGCGCCTGTGGCCGCTGCATCAGCAGCAGTCTCGGCAGCACGTTGAGGAACAACTCCCGGATCCACGGCGACATGATGTGAGTCGACGGCGACCGGAAGTGGATATTGAGTACAAAGACGGTGACGATGATGGAGCAGGTGACGAGGACCATGGTGAAGAGTAAGTACTTCCCTATGAGTGGCGTCGCTAGAGACGTCGGCGGGTTGATCTCAGCCACGAGAAGGAGGAAGATGTTGAGAGAGTTGAGGATGGTGATGCCCATCGTGATCTTCTCGCCCGAGTTGGCGGGGATGTAGAAGACAAGTAGCGTGACGGAGCAGATGGCGACGCAAGGCAGGATCAAGTTGACGGTGTAGAAGAGAGTCTTGCGACGGATCGTGATGTTGAACTTGATGTCGGGGTACGGCTCGGCGCAGCACGGATAGAACTTCTCGTACTTCTTCGCCGGCACCGCCAGCAGGTCCCACTCCGTACTGCTGTAGTAGTCGTCCAGGTCGATGCCCATTGTCACCTCGTCCAGGTCGTTGCTGCTGCTCGGCAGGTCCTGTCAAATAAACAGTCCGCTTTACACGCTGTATTGGCCCATGATCTTCATGCAACTGCTAAAGCATTCAGACATGATAAATGAGGGTAATAACTGTTTCGACTAGAATGAATGATATATTTCTGCAGCTATCGGATACAATAGAAACGATAGAAACATGGTGTAGCAACTTCACTTTCCTACAGATGGCACACCTATTGGCCTAGATTGTGAACTTCAGCCTTCATAGATCCAAAGAAACTCTACAAATTGTTGTAGGCTTTAATTTTAGTTGTTCCACGGCATCATTCTATTAACTCACTTGTTTGTAGATATTATAGTTAGACTGTTATGGTTTTATCTCATTAAAGCTCTCATTAAACTAGTAAGCCATTTCCAGAACATTATCGTTAAACCGATGTTCCTTGTCTGGCAAGGTATACGTGGTTCTTTTGCGTCCAAAGCTGAGACAGACGCGACACCAATGCGACCTTCGAGTCATGAGGGTTTTAATGTATCTACCAAGTAAGCCCTTGGTGAGCTTGAAGTTCTGTATTTCAAAAAGCAGATGTTGGCAGGCACACACGTGTTTAGAGTGGCGGTTCCGAATCTGAATGTATGCGATACATTTACCATGCACGGGGGTTGTAATTCCTGGTCTTTCATCCTTTAAAATTCAGTATGCATGAAGAGGTATACCGGTAGGTGTTAAGTGGTTTGAGGCTGTGATTCTGTCTGCCTGCTTCGGCATCGGCCGTTCATGGTTGTCGGTCAGGTCAGCCCATTGAGCACAGCACTGCATGGGCTTAGCCAGACACCCGTCTGCCCGTCTTGAAGACGGACTGATGGCTGACCAGGACAGGTAATTAGATTTAACAAGATTTAACAAGATTGCCACCTAGAGAATCAACTCTAGATGGCAGGTGGACAAGGAAGCCGTTTGGCTTATCGAGAGTCCAACCTATCTATCTAAGTATACCCTGCCCGTCTTAGGTATATGTCAATTTTATTTTTAAACATATTAACACTTCTAGCACCTACACAATCAGCTGATAATTTGTTCCATTCGTTTACTATTCTTTGGGAAAATGAAAATTTTCTAATATCTAGTCTACACTGCTTCTTTGCTAATGCAACTCCATGTCCTCTAGTCCTTCTCTCTTCCTTGACCGTGAAAAAAATATTTCTGTCAATATTTTCATACCCATTCAATATTTTAAAAACCTCAATCTGATCTCCTCTCAATCTTCTGGTTTCTAGTGTTGTTAGACCACATTCCTTTAGACGCATTTCATAACTAATATTCCTGAGTTTTTGTATCATTTTTGTTGCTCTCCTTTGTACTCTTTCTAGCATATCAATATCCTTCTTGCGATATGGCCTCCATGCTTGTATACAATATTCTAAATGAGGCCTAACTATTGTTTTATAAAGCGGTATTATTAGTTCTTTTTCTTTGTATACTATATTTCGCCTAATTAATCCAAGAATTTGGTTTGCCTTCGCTGCTGCAATTCCACACTGCTCTGATACCTTCATGTCAGCACTAATGGTTAAACCTAAGTCCTTTTCCTTTACAGTAGTATTTAGTACAGTACCACCCATTGTATATTGTGCATTTTCATTCCCATGTCCTGTGTGGAGGCACTTACACTTTCCAAAGTTAAACAGCATTTGCCATTTCTCAGACCATTCTATCAACTTATTTAGATCATCTTGTAAATGCTGTCTATCTGCATCACTTTTTATTTTCCTAAACACTTTTGTGTCGTCCGCAAACTTCAACACCTTGCTTGTTACGTCATCATCCAAATCATTGATATATATTAAGAATAAAATAGGTCCCAATACTGATCCTTGCGGTACTCCACTCAAAACAGATTTCCAATTTGAAACCTCCCCATCAACTACTACTCTTTGTCTTCTATCAATAAGCCATTTTTCTATCCAGTTAATCATACTATTTCCTATGCCATGGGCCTTTAGTTTAAGTAGTAATCTTTGGTGTGGCACTTTGTCAAAGGCTTTTTTAAAATCTAAGTAGATTATATCTACTGGTGATCCCTCATCTACCCACTTTGTGACATCTTCCAAAAAACATAACATATTTGTTAAGCATGACCTCGCTTTTAAAAACCCATGTTGAGATGTGTTTATCAATTTATTTTTAACCAGAAAATCAACCAAGTGATCTTTAATTAGTCTTTCTAATAGTTTACAAATCACCGATGTTAAACTCACTGGTCTATAGTTCTCTGACTTGCTTCTTGATCCTTTTTTAAATAATGGTATGATGTTTGCTTCTTTCCATTCTACCGGAACCACTCCTTCCTCTAATGCCAAATTGAACACTGTTGCAAGTGGTATGCTAATTTGTTCTACAATTTCCAGTAGTAATTTGGGAGGAATCCCATCCACTCCTGGTGATTTATTATCCTTCATATCTCTCATTTTCATAGCTACCATTTTTGGGGTTACAGTTAGTTGTCCTAAATAGTCACACTCTCTCCCTTCGAACTTAGTCTCTAGTACTGGTAATGTACTAATATCTTCCCTGGTAAACACCGAACTAAAGTATTCATTTAGGTTTTCTGCCATTAAGAATCCCTCCGTTATTATGTTTCCATCACTACCTTCTAGTGGCCCGACCTTATCTTGAACTTTCTGTTTACTTCGAACATACGCATAAAAACTCTTGCTGTCATGTTTTATGTTGAAAGCTATTTTGTATTACAACTGATAAGAGTGAGGGAATCTATAGCACGTCAATAGACCAACTAATGACTCCAAGTCTACCGGCCCATACTAATGACTAGAATTGACACGACTAATAATTCCGTACCAAATGGATAAGTATTAATTAATTAAATAAATAGATCTAATGACACTGGTTTGTCATTGGAAAATATTTAACTGGTCAATAAATGTTGTAACTGACGAGAATTGGCTTCCACACTAACCATACAAACCATCCGGGCAGTAAAAGGAACACTTTTGAGTAATTCAAGACAGGCAAATATGTTTTTTTCTGGCTATGCGCTTGCTTAGCAGTATTCGGTATTTCAAACCCGAATGAATGAGACTTATTATAACTGGTTTACAATGGTAATTGACACTTTCATGGACAATGTGGGACAACGTTTGCACGAACTCTTCAACGAGGACGACATTCCTAACTACTATTTCCCTCATTTGTTTGCCCGATGCAACATTACTCTGAAATTCTTTCAGCGTGAGACTTAGTCTATAACAGGCTGCGCGTAGGTTTATGTATCGCTTTAGTAAACATCCGAATCTGGCTGACGTCTGTGTGATCATTGCTGATCACTGAAAGTCCTAAAGTATATCTGCCCCAAACTGTTTCCATGTGGTTTTTGATAACGTTACCTTATTCCTGACGATAACTCATAGCAACCAAATGAAAGGGTGAAATACTATAGCAGGACCTACGTTAACGTCATGCTCCAAAATGAACACTATACACAACACACACAACACACACCACACATAGACCACACATACAAAGGCACACACGCACACGCACACGCACACGCACACGCACACACACACACACAACACATACAGAAATCATGACACATGTGAAACGTGACATGACGTCGAGAGACCGACCTTGTGGCGGATGTCGACGGCGTACCCGTCGAAGGACCACGAGCCTATCTTGAGCGTACAGCGCTGCTCGTCGAAGGGGAAGAACTCGACGTCGATGGGACAGAGACTCTTGTAGATGGCGGGCGGCTTCCACACGACGAGGCCGTTCGATTTGATCGTCGCCTTCGTCATCAGTCGCACCGTGAAGTTTCCATCGGCGCTGTCAGGACACAATTTACAATCAGAACATGATTTATCTCCAGGACACTGCACTTAAGGATGCAGGCAGGCGCTACAATACAACAATGTATCTCTGTGTGTTTGTCGACCCACGTCCGTCAGTTTTGCAATTGTTGAGCTGATATCTTGCACGTGGTCTAGTGGACCCGGAAAATTCGTCCGGGAAGTTGGAACACTTGGGAGGCTAAATGTGTCGACAGGCTGTACTGTACGTCTAGTGGCAGCAGCGGAATGTTATACTTTTAGATATCTTTGTAAAGATAATTATGCCATCAACAACTATGTCGTTGGATATAAGAGCAATTTTCATTTATTTTTATGTGATTAACGTTTCAAAATTGCGAAAGCATAACCATGCAATTCTGCATGCCATACGTCGGCATTTTGTTGCGCGTATGGAAAACGAAGTCCCTTTTTATGTTGCAATTTGTAGATTAATTGACTTATTCTAATATAATGTATGTTAACGCCTGTTTGCACAAGTGTGCATTCCTTGTCTGGACAGCTGGCCGATGACGTGTTATATCCTGGTGGACTCACCTGTTGTAGAGCACGATGTCCGGCAGCCAGATCTCGTTGGACGGCACGTACAGTCGCTCCACCCCGCCGTACTCAGCGGGGTTCCACATCAGCTTGTAGTCGTACCATTGCTGGCGACACAAACACATGTACTGTACTCCGATTGTGAATATAAGACACACGCTCGCACGCTCGCGTACATAGACACATATACAGTGAATAAGGATTATTATTCGCCCTAATTACGTATTGGTGCATGGGAACCCAGAACAAAGGTGCGGATGTATTTCTTGAGTACTGTTTCCTCACTCTTATGTCTGAGTTCGTGTGACCGGACAACCCAGCAAGTTGTAATGACGTCTTTTCGTCTGTCGTGTGTCAATGTTCGCATGGACAGACACTCCCAGCCAGTTGTAGTCTTCTTATTTCGTCTTTCTTTTCTAGGTTTTCACGTGAATGGATAATGTCGGCAAGTAATAGTGACGCTATTTCGTCGGTCTTATATCAGTGTTTGCGTGAAGGGAGAATAAGAGCAAGTTGTAGCGTTACGTGTCTGCTGGAGCAGCCGATGATGTTTGCAGATTAGCTGCTTTATGAATCCATTCTCGTACTTTTGCAGCTTAATGAATAAGATTGTCACGGCAATGTCACTCTCGTCGCTATGGGGGCAATGAAGCAAGCACTCAGGCTTCACTAGGCAATGCCAATCAATGGCCGTTGCCATGACGACACCACCACGCGTACTGAAATGTCCTGTCCGACGGGAAGACGTTTCGTTTCGCAGCTATAGTCAATACGACCGGATTTATCGCCGCAGAGTAAAAGATAACGGGTGAACGTGGACCACGTGCAACACGTACTTGGCTCTGTTAACGACAGTTCAATCTCTTGCATTTCTTTTTATGTCGTCTTCCTTGGTTTTGTATTCCTGTGTCCTTCCCACCTGCGACGTCCTTTCATCTCAGTCTCCTTCCCACCTGTTACGTCCCTTCATCTCAGTCTCTTTCCCACATGCGAGGTCCCTTCATCTCAGTCTCCTTTCCGTCTGTGACGTCCTCTCATCTTAGTCTCCTTCCCATCTGTGACGTCCTTTCATCTCAGTCTCCTTCCCTCCTGTTATGTCCCCTCATCTCAGTTTCCTTCCCGTCTGTGACGTCCCCTCATCTCAGTCTCCTTCCTACATGTGACGTCCTCTCATCTCAGTCTCCTTCCCGTCTGTGACGTCCCTTCATCTCAGTCTCCTTCCCACCTGTGACGTCCCCTCATCTCAGTCTCCTTCCTACATGTGATGTCCCTTCATCTCAGTCTCCTTCCCACGTGTGACATCCCCTCATCTCCATCCCACCAGTGACGTCTTCTCATCTCAGTCTCCTTCCTACACGTGATGTCCCTTCATCTCAGTCTCTTTCCCACCTGTGACGTCCTCTCATCTCAGCCTCTTTCCCACCTGTGACGTCCTCTCATCTCAGTCTCATTCCCACCTGTGACGTCCCTACATTTCAGTCTCCTTCCCACCTGTGACGTCCCCTCATCTCAGGCTCCTTCCCACCTGCGATGTTCCTTCATCTCAGTCTCCTTCCCGTCTGTGACGTCCTCTTATCATAGTCTCCTTCCCACCTGTGACTTCCCTTCATCTCAGGCTCCTTCACACCTGTGACGTCCCCTCATCATAGTCTCCTTCCCACCTGTGACGTCCCCTCATCTCAGTCTCCTTCCCACCTGTGACGTCCCCTCATCATAGTCTCCTTCCCACCTGTGACGTCCCCTCATCTCAGTCTCCTTCCCACCTGTGACGTCCCCTCATCTCAGTCTCCTTCCCACCTGTGACGTTCTCTCATCTCAGTCTCCTTCCCTCCTGTGATGTCCCTTCATCTCAGTCTCCTTCCCACCTGTGACGTCCCCTCATCTCAGTCTCCTTCCCACCTGCGACGTGCCCTCATCTCAGTCTCCTTCCCACCTGTGACGTTCTCTCATCTCAGTCTCCTTCCCTCCTGTGATGTCCCTTCATCTCAGTCTCCTTCCCACCTGTGACGTCCCCTCATCATAGTCTCCTTCCCACCTGTGACGTCCCCTCATCTCAGTTTCCTTCCCACCTGTGACGTCCCCTCATCTCAGTCTCCTTCCCACCTGTGACGTCCCCTCATCTCAGTCTCTTTCCCACCTGTGACGTTCTCTCATCTCAGTCTCCTTCCCACCTGTGACGTCCCCTCATCATAGTCTCCTTCCCACATGTGACGTCCACTCATCTCAGTCTCCTTCCCACCTGTGACGTCCTATCATCTCAGTCTCCTTCCTACATGTGATGACCCTTCATCTCAGTCTCCTTCCCACGTGTGACATCCCATCACCTCATCTCCTTCCCACCAGTGACGTCCTCTCATCTCAGTCTCCTTCCTACACGTGATGTCCCTTCATCTCAGTCTCCTTCCCACCTGTGACGTCCTATCATCTCAGTCTCCTTCCTACATGTGATGTCCCTTCATCTCGGTCTCTTTCCCACATGTGACATCCTCTCATCTCAGTCTCCTTCCCACCTGTGACGTCCCTTCATCTCAGTCTCTTTCCCACGTGTGACGGCCCCTCATCTAAGACTTCTTCCCACCTGTGACGCCCCTTCATCTCAGTCTCCTTCCCACCTGTGACTGTCCCCTCATCTCAGTCTCCTTCCCACCTGTGACGTCCCCTCATCTCAGTCTCCTTCCTACATGTGACGTCACCTCATCTCAGTCTCCTTCCCGTCTGTGACGTCCCCTCATCTCAGTCTCCTTCCCACCTGTGACGTCCCCTCATCTCAGTCTCCTTCCTACATGTGACGTCACCTCATCTCAGTCTCCTTCCCACCTGTGACGTCCTCTCATTTTAGTCTCCTTCCCACCTGTGACGTCCCCTCATCTCAGTCTCCTTCCCACCTGTGACCGTCCCCTCATCTCAGTCTCCTTCCCACCTGTGACGTCCCCTCATCTCAGTCTCCTTCCTACATGTGACGTCACCTCATCTCAGTCTCCTTCCCGTCTGTGACGTCCCCTCATCTCAGTCTCCTTCCCACCTGTGACGTCCCCTCATCTCAGTCTCCTTCCTACATGTGACGTCACCTCATCTCAGTCTCCTTCCCACCTGTGACGTCCTCTCATTTTAGTCTCCTTCCCACCTGTGACGTCCCCTCATCTCAGTCTACTTCCTACGTGTGATGTCCCTTCATCTCAGTCTCTTTCCCACCTCTGATGTCCTCTCATCTCAGTCTCTTTCCCACCTGTGACGTCCTCTCATTTCATCCTCCTTCCTACATGTGATGTCCCTTCATCTCAGTCTCTTTCCCACCTCTGACGTCCTCTCATCTCAGTCTCTTTCCCACCTCTGACGTCCTCTCATCTCAATCTCTTTCCCACCTCTGACGTCCTCTCATCTTAGTCTCTTTCCCACCTCTGACGTCCTCTCATCTCAGTCTCTTTCCCACCTCTGACGTCCTCTCATCTCAGTCTCTTTCCCACCTCTGACGTCCTCTCATCTCAATCTCTTTCCCACCTCTGACGTCCTCTCATCTCAGTCTCTTTCCCACCTCTGACGTCCTCTCATCTTAGTCTCCTTCCCATCTGTGACGTCCTCTCATCTCAGTCTCCTTCCCGTCTGTGACGTCCTCTCATCTCAGTCTCCTTCCTACATGTGACGTCCCCTCATCTTAGTCTCCTTCCCACCTGTGATGTCCTGTCATCTCAGTCTCCTTCCCGTCTGTGACGTCCGTTCATCTCAGTCTCCTTCCCACCTGTGACGTCCCTTCATCTCAGTCTCCTTCCCACCTGTGACGTCCCTTCGTCTCAGTCTCCTTCCCATCTGTGACGTCCCCTCATCTCAGTCTCCTTCCCACCTGTGACATCCCCTCATCTCAGTCTCCTTCCTTCCTATAATATTCCCTGATCTTCCTGTTTGTGATGTTTCCTGATTTCTGTATCCTTCTTTCCTATCATGTGACCTCTTCACCTATCATTCTACACACACACACACACACACACACACACACACACACACACACACACACACACACACACACACACACACACACACACACACACACAAGCGCACGCACGCATGAACGCGCGAGAGTGCGTGTATTCGTGAGATTTGAATGTTTATTTGAAACTGTAATCATTCAGAAATTGTACTGTTGGTGTCACTGTTTAAGTGCGTAGACAAAGGCACGACGTTTATTAGTTTGTTTGATCTGTCTCATGTGTGTGATGATCATAATGTTGTGTCAGCAATAAATCACTCCACGAGTTGTCATTACCCCTGGCGCTGTGGCAGTGTGTGCGGGGCCACGTGGGTTGTTAGACATGTTGATTGTGTGTGCAAATGTACACAGTCACTGAGTTCACATCGCTGAACTCAATAACCACGAGTTGGAAGCTATGTGTCAAGTACATGTCTTGGGAACAAGTGTCGAGATTGAACCGTACGGAGCTACCAGTGCAGCGCAGTGGTTATCCCAATCGTGACGTGCGCATGCGCTACAATTACACGACCTCGTGAGTAATAGGTTTGAGTCGCCGGTCATTCGTTGACACTGCAGAAACGTAAGATTAATTGTGACTTCTTTATTACTTGTCCTCGGTGACTTCATTGCCAAGTGAAC
>OZ024864.1:26660687-26663187 GCA_964017155.1 Oasisia sp. SBJ-2009 | reverse complement strand
ACATGTGTTTTAATGTGTATGAATTAGGTTGCATACAATTATTAAATTATATTTACCATTCACTTAAGGTGTAGTTTGTTGTGTATTATACTAAATGTTATTAAATATTAAATGGACAAGATTATTCTTTTCATAATTGGTCCTTAATGTGTTCCACTATAGGCATTTTCATAGTCAATGCATCTAAACTGGATTACGTCCAGAATCTGCTGAGATGTCATATTCGAGAGCACCATGGACCATACCACTCAGAGCACCATGGACCACACTACTCAGAACACAATGAACCACACCACTCAGAGCACCATGGACCACACCACTCAGAGCACCATGGACCACACTACTCAGAGCACCATGGACCACACCACTCAGAGCACCATGGACCACACTACTCAGAGCACCATGGACCACACCACTCAGAGCACCATGACCAAAAACCAAACTACTCAGAGCACCATGGACCACACCACTCAGAGCACCATGGACCACACCAATCTGAGCACCATGGACCACACCTCTCAGAGCACCATGGATCACACCACTCAGACCACCATGGACCACACCACTCAGAGCACCATGGACCACACTACTCAGATATATATATGTATGTATGTATGTATGTATGTATGTATGTATGTATGTATGTATGTATGTATGTATGTATGTATGTATGTTTGGGTATTTGGGTATTTGGGTGTTTCTGGGTATGCAGGTATTGCAATGCAGGTATTGCAATACCTCAGGGAGTTTGACGCCCCTACCATGCAGAGTTGTAAACCACTGCCTTGTGGTACAGGTTCTTGTCAGAACCGAAGGCTAAGGGAGCAAACCCTAACCAGAAAACCATGTCACTGTGGCAGCATCAAGGGCGGTTGATGTATGGAACGGTGTAAGACCTCTATTTGTTCCCCGAGAGAGTGTCGCTAGTAACTTACAACAGCCAGCGGTACTTCAACAATTGTTGCTAGCAGCTTCCATGAAATGTACAACTGCACGAAACATGATACCGGATCGGCCGTCGCCCGGGTTACCAAGGACCGCGCTGCTCGACCTCATCTTCCATCGACAGTGAAAAATTAGCTAGGCAGAAGAAGACAACTACTGACAATTGGACAATGGAACGTCAGGACTCTCCTCGACCGAGAAGGAGCTAACCGACCAGAAAGACGTACGGCACTAGTAGCAATGGAACTTGCCAAATACAACATCGACATCGCCGCCCTATGTGAAACAAGGTTCTCAGAGTCTGGTTGTCTCAACGACTTGGAATACTCTTTCTTCTGGAGTGGCAAACCCGAAGGAGAAAGAAGGGAGGCCGGAGTGGGCTTTGCTATCAAAAAGGATATCGTCACAAAGCTGACAGAAATGCCACGGCCAGTAAGTGACAGAATCATGACGATGAGACTACCTCTGAGCAAGGACAACTTTGCTACAATTATCAGCGTGTATGCTCCGACAATGACAAACCCAGTCGAAAACAAGGAGGCCTTCTACAACCAGCTGGCAAGTGTGCTCAGTGGCATCCCTCGTACAGATAAGCTACTGCTGATAGGAGACTTCAATGCGAGGATAGGAAGAGACAATGACAAGTGGCCCTTGGTCATGGGCAAACATGGGATTGGGAAATGCAACGCCAATGGCGAGCTTCTACTGGCTCTGTGCTCTGAGTTCGAACTGATAGTGACGAACACCATGTTCAAGCAGAAGGATGAACGCAAGACCACCTGGATGCATCCTCGTTCCAGACACTGGCATATGATCGACTTCATCATCACAATGTGTCGGGATAAGATGGACATCCACAGTACCCGAGCCATGCGTGGAGCAAACTGTTGGACCGATCACCAGATGCTGAGGTCAAAAGTGGCTTTTAGAATACGACAAAAGCACAGCAGGCAAGGAACAAGTAAGCCGACCAAGCTCAACACAGCAAAACTAAGTACCACCAGCCATAGGGAGAGTTTCGAGCAGGAGATGGACAGTGCTCTCGCCCAATGGGAGGAGAAGGAAAACTCAACACCAGACGAGAAATGGGCTGCTCTGCAGCAGGTCGTGTACAACACAGCCAAGACATATCTTGGCAAGCCAGACAGAAAATACCAAGACTGGTTCGACCCCAACGACCAGGAGCTACAAACTCTTATAAGCAGAAGAGACCAAGCCCACCAGAGAGTGTTGCAAACCAGGAGCACTAGATCCACCACTGCAGCATATAAAGACGCCTGCAGACTGCTACAAAAAGACACCCGTGCACTGAAGTCAGACTGGTGGGAAAGGAAGGCAGTGGAGCTGCAGAGAGCTGCTGACAGTAACAACATGAAGGGTTTCTACAATGGACTGAAGGAAGTGTGGGGACCCAAAAAGAAGGGACCTGTTCAACTGAAATCAGCAGATGGAATGGAGACCTTCTCTGACAGCAAGACAGTTGTGGCAAGATGGAGTGAACACTTCCAGAAGCTACTCAAAGTCCCTGGAGACATAGATCATGAAGCTCTGGACA
>OZ024864.1:26553187-26650687 GCA_964017155.1 Oasisia sp. SBJ-2009 | reverse complement strand
TCCCGTGGACATCCCGTGGACATCCCGTGGACATCCCGTGGACATCCCGTGGACATCCCGTGGACATCCCGTGGACATCCCGTGGACATCCCGTGGACATCCCGTGGACATCCCGTGGACATCCCGTGGACATCATCGCCCTGTTGCAGCAGGAAGCAACACATTAAACAAAACAAAACATATCGGTTCTGTTTTCCCTGCTTAAAGCGTCCTTGACCTTCGTCCGATATGTTGTCTTGATCGCGATACCAGAAGAATAGGGACACGAATGTCCAACTTCAAGGAACATCCCTAACGTGTGACAGTATGTCCTTCCTCTGCCGTTGACCCTGTTTACTACTCGAAAGTGTCGTGTACGATTTGAATGTTCGTGGACAAAACATATTATAATGCGAACACTATTTCAAGACTTATTAAACGCAATTTGGGGCAGGCATTAAACCTTGAATATAATTATGTCTTCTTGTATTAAGGACATTATATAAATACGAGGAGCAGACAACGTCGGTTTATCTTCTCTTCATATAACCTACACCAATCCTTGCCAAGGGTCCCATTAGTGGCTAGGTACAGTTCAAGTGGGTCTCCAGAGTGATGCCCGTGTCGCCCCCAGTCCCCGGGGGTGACCGAGGGTAATTTTATCCAATTAGTTATCGCAAAATTCATGTTGCTGGCGCGGGCGCGGACACTGCTGAAGCGGAGATAAAACAAGGCTACTATCCTCGTGGATGGCAAATCGATGAACCGCCCATCACAAGTCATTCACACAGCTTTCCGCAGCGTTCTGCCGGAGTAATGAATGCGATGATGGTTTCCGCGGCACTCGATACTTAGTCGGCCTGTGGCGGCGACTCGCATTGATTTAGTGGCGCTTATGGGAGAGGAGAGGAGAGGACAGACAACCACGGCGTGAGATGGCGGAGAGATAGGTAGAGAGAGAAAGAGAGAGGGGAGGGGGAGGGAGGGAGGGAGGGAGGGAGACAGACAGACAGACAGACAGACAGACAGACAGACAGACAGACAGACAGACAGACAGACAGACAGACAGAGCGAGAGAGCGAGAGAGCGTGCGTGCGTGTGTGTTTGTGCGGTGTGCGTGCGTGCGTGTGTGCGTGCGTGCGTGCGTGCGTGTACGCATACGTGTGCCGGCTCGAGCTGACTGACCGTGTATATATGTTGTCGTGCATTGACTACCCCGCTGTGCTCGCACGTAACAGCATAAGACTATTAGCATTGGCCATACTAGCACATTAATCTAACATACGTGGAATAACCGCTGCTGCTCTTGACGTCGATGTGGTACTGTTTGGTTCTAGGTTCGTACTATAATAACCGATTCTGCACAGTTCCTAAGATCAAACCATGGTAAAACGCCTGACACAACCGCCTGGTGTATATTATACTATACAAGTACACCCCTCTAAACACAACATGATGAGCATCACTCAGGTGCTAGGCGTGTCGCATCACTCGGGGGCTAGGCATGTCGCATAATTAAGGGACTAGGCGTGTCGCATCACTCAGGAGCGAGGCGTGTTGCATCACTCATGGGCTAGGCGTGACGCATCACTCAGGGGCTAGGCGTGTCGCATCACTCAGGGGATAGGCGTGTCGCATCACTAAGGAGCTAGGCGCGCATCACTCAGGGGCTAGGCGTGTCGCATCACTCAGGAGCTAGGCGTGTCGCATCACTCAGGAGCTAGGCGTGTCGCATCAGCCAGGAGCTAGGTGTGTCGCATCAGCCAGGAGCTAGGTGTGTCGCATCACTCAGGAGCGAGGCGTGTCGCATCACTCAGGTGCTAGGCGTGACGCATCACTCAGGGGCTAGGCGTGTCGCATCACTCAGGGACTAGGCGTGTCGCATCACTAAGGAGCTAGGCGCGCATCACTCTGGGGCTAGGCGTGTCGCATCACTCAGGGGCTAGGCGTGTCGCAATTACCAGCAAAAAATAGGTTGCCGACGCCTTACCAAATTCATATACTGCCATCACGACAACAACTTAACATCATCACATTAATTCAAGACAATTAAATGTGTCTGGTGAAATACCACAAATTGGCCAAAGTAACCTAATTATCCAAGTCAAATAAGTCAATGATCGCCAGATCCAAGTCAGGTCTCTAGTCAATGGCCTTATAGGGCCAAGGAAAATATCCAGTCAATGACTTCTAGAGTCAAGTCTGAAGTCATGAATCTCAAGATCCATGTCAGGTCTCAAGCCTAGTATAATATTGAGTCAACTCTTTGAATTCCAAATCAAGTTGTCCAAGTAGTGCAGTGGCTTAATGGGTATGATCGTAATACGCTGGAGTAAAGCATCAACATGATCAGATCACGATGAAATATCAATAACGTTACAATTCCAGTTGTATTAATATCTACTCTGTTATTTGAAAATACTGCTTTACTTTGGATAATTTACGAATCTGCATAAATAAAAGGCAAGTTCTTATATAGCGCAGTATCCAGTCCTCATGACCGTTCAAAGCGCTTTATACTTTACTTCCCTGACAGACCTGTTCACTCAGACACCATCTCGGCTTCTCTGGGAAGCATCCAGTCATATGCTGCAATTAATGCGCGAAGGCTGCTCATATACATATCCACCACTGTCTATAGTCAGGTACTCGTTTAAACAGCTGAGTGAACTGGAGCAATGTAGAGTGAAAAAACTTGCCCAAGGATTTAACACCGCAGCCAGGATTCGAACCCGGGTTCTCGTAGTTAGTCGAGAGTCCGAAGCTCTACCCTTGAGCCATTGCGCTCTACATCAATAAATATCGTCGAACTCGTGAGCAAGAACATAAAATATATCGTTTTCGTAGTATCAGGCCAAATCCCGGAGTAACTTGTGCACAATTCTTCCTTAGAATAATGCGGCACTTTTGAAATCGAACTGCGCGAGTTCAAATGTCAAGGTAAGTCTCAAGGGCATGGCCAAACAGTATACAACATAGTCTCTAGCCACTCTAATTCGTGGACTATTCGCGTGCAACGCTAGTTAGACACTTTCTATCAAAAATGTGTGTTAAAGCGACATTTTTACCCCTCATTTTACATGAAATTTTTACAGAAGGAGGGTTGTGTTCTGCATTACCCCGACCCACTCAGGAGATACTTTTTAACGGGCAGTTAGCTGTCTTGAATGTGGACACGTCACGACCTCGGTAAACCTCACATCTGACATCAAAGAACCAGCCAAGTAAATAGTCCAGCTTCATTTGTTTCGCCAACAGAGTTGTTCGTTATCTCAACGATTTGTTCCCATCCAGACAAGATGTATGCCCAGCGCCACGTTCCTGGAAGGGCTGACCTCGCCCCTACTCTACCCATGTACCGAGTGGCGGGACTGGCAATACTAGTCTACGGTACGACTCTCGGCAGACCGTTATATTTACACCGACCGTTTATTAGCAGCGAATCTTCCCCTACAGATACTATGCCAGATATATATTTTGCAAGTAGATTTTTACCACGTTCAAACTGGTAGTATTTATGATCCGGCAGAGCTAGAGCTCTGCTCCTGGAATTGCTCTTTGAAATAATGGCTGATTGCCCTAATCAAAATGAGAGGCAAAAACAGCACGAAGTACAACGGGTTCACTGAACTTCCTGCTGAAGACTGCCGCTGGTTGGTAGGATGACTTTGAATAACGGGTCAGACAAGGTCGCTATACATGACCACAGCTGACAACGGTCGGTCCCCGGTGTGATACTGGTGCAATCAGTTGTCACCGTCCCGTGTCTCTTTCACACCTCGTGTCACGGACCGCACCTGGCGACAGCCCTGTGTGTGTGCAAGGGCTAGTTGGCGACAGCCCTGTGTGTGTGTGCAAGGGCTAGTTGGCGACAGCCCTGTGGTGTGTGTGCAAGGGCTAGTTGGCGACAGCCCTGTGTGTGTGCAAGGGCTAGTTGGCGACAGCCCTGTGTGTGTGCAAGGGCTAGTTGGCGACAGCCCTGTGTGTGTGTGTGTGTGTGTTTGTGTGTGTGTGTGTTTGTGTGTGTGTGTGTGTGTGTGTGTGTGTGTGTGTGTGTGTGTGTGTGTGTGTGTGTGTGTGTGTGTGTGTGTGTGTGTGTGTGTGCGGCGCTGTCAGTAAACACGAGTCTCGTCAATTCCTAGAAACAGTTACCATGACAACGCGTTTGAGAAATTGCCAGCAGGAGCTCGCCCCTCCCTCTGCCCCGGTCAGGCAGTTCAGTGCGCTCCTGCTCTCGTCCATGAATGAGGACACCCGCTGTGACCTTGCTCCAAGAAATGACTCAGCCTTCGCATCAAACAGCCGCGATGCAGGGCGTAGGTATACATGCGTCACTTTTTGTTGTCAAGAGAACTATAAATATAATAGACTCCATTCTTGTGATTATTGAAATTGTCATTCTCTTAAAGATAATATTTAACGGTTACATTCTTTTAGATTTAGCATGGATTGCGATTAGGTCTCCGCGGATTTCTTACTCAGTGACGGAATATCGGCATCAGTATTGGTCGACCCATATCCCAGTAACGACGAACGTCTCTGTATTTGTTCAGTATTAATTATGGATGGATGGATGGGTGGGTGGATGGGTGGGCGGGCGGGCGGGCGGGCGGGCGGGCGGACGGACGGACGGACGGACGGACGGACGGACGGACGGACGGACGGACGGACGGACGGACGGACGGACGGACGGACGGACGGACGGACGGACGGACGGACGGACGGACGGACGGACGGACGGACGGACGGACGGACGGACGGACGGACGGACGGACGGACGGACGGACGGACGGACGGACGGACGGACGGACGGACGGACGGACGGATGGCAGGTCAGCCACTTCGACACCGAGGGGTTCACCCATCAGTGTGGTGTGTCTGTTTTGTTTCCCTGTCTTGTTCTTGCCATTGCACGAGTTTTACATATCAACAGATCCTGCCCATCCAGTTAACTTAGCATCTTAGAATCGTCCACGTAGCATGCATATTGCATTTCCTCTTGCACGAAGACATGTAGATAAGAAGTCATTTCTACCGCCTGCACCTGCTGTTGCCGTCCTCAATGCTGCACTCAATTCATGTGTCAGTAGAGCTGAGTTGATGGGGAGACTGTACATTTCGGTAAACCTCTAGATTATAGTCAATTATCTGTTTATGGCGTAGTCCTAACTTTAGTTTTCTTTCCAAAGTCTGATGTGTTATTGATATACATTCTACTGGTAGTTTAACTGTCTCTAAGCTGTGTATTTTCATCTCGCCTCCGTATTGCTGATAGCTGGTGAAGTTTGGAAAGGCTGGTGATGAACTCAGATGTGTGTGTGTGTGTGTGTGTGTGTGTGTGTGTGTGTGTGTGTGTGTGTGTGTGTGTGTGTGTGTGGTGGTGGTGGTGGTGGTGGTGGTGGTGGTGGTGGTGGTGGTGGTGGTGGTGGTGGTGGTGGTGGTGGTGGTGGTGTGTGTGTGTGTGTGTGTGTGTGTGTGTGTGTGTGTGTGTGTGTGTGTGTGTGTGTGTGTGTGTGTGTGTGTCATTTAGCTGTATTTATAATGTATGTGGCATGTTTTAGATCACTCTATCGCCAAGACACATTCCTAAATGACAAACGATTACGTAAAGAATGACAATAAGGCATGAATCTAATTCGAGACCCATTTACGTGCATCCTGTAGCATATACTGAAAGTCGTACCGTTCGTAACAATTCGCTTCGAAATATTTAACATTTTATGGGAATAAAGACTGTGGCCCTTTGGTTATGTTTTCTTAACTTCTTCTTATGTTTTCCATAATTATTGCCTATCGCCATATGATGTAGATTATAAAGGGTATTAACACCCCTTGGCCCACCCCTCCGAGAAGCTTGATACGCCCCTACTCGTATGCTCTGTGTATGCAGTACACGCGTCACGTGGTTCTGTTTACAAATGTGGGCAGATGTCCTGGCCTGGGCTCGAGCCGCCTACATCGTTCCGAGGTCACACTGTGCGGAAGCAGTCGTTGTTGTAACATATAATCACAATTCAAGATGACCGTGGGTCCGAGCAGTCCGCCCGAGCCACGGATACCTGATGTCTGACCTCTGCCGCCAAACGTAAAGGATGGCGGCAGTGACAGCTGCAGCTGAATGCCGTCATGACCTCGCGGCAGACAGCTCCGTCCGTCTACGTCGATCGGCAGTCTCCTGACGTATGCGTGCAGAGACGGAGGATCGCTCTCTCTCTCTCTCTCTCTCTCTCTCTCTCTCTTTCTCTCTCGCTCTCCCTATCTTCCCTCGAGTGCCCCACTACATCATCCCACGTATGCCGCACACCGCACGTGCGTGCGGGACTGATGTTACGACATTGCCACATATTTTGTATACACATATGGCCGGGTAGACAAATGCACACACAATACACACAAACACTCACTCAGTACTAACCTCGTGCGCAGCCACTGTCAGTCTGTGGACGCCGAAGAATCGACGAAGATTTCGCGGTGCTATGTTGATGGCCGCAGTCGGTATGTGTAGTATGTATTCCCTGTGTGTTGAGCACCCAGTGGAACGGCCCGTGTGCTGCCGGCAGACAGCTGGTCCAGTCGCCAACGGTAGTCACGATTCAACCAAATTACCGTCTCGCTCCGAGCACTAATGCTCATCGCTGTTACTAGCGCCAGCGCAGTTCTGAGCGCAGCTTCCGCGAAGCTATTTATGGCTCGCTGGCTGCGTGCGGAGACCAGCGCGATGCTGCTGCTCCTTGCGGAAGGTTTATTAGTTACACGCGGCCTAGAAATGGCGTTGATTTTGCTAATGCGCCAGATTCCCACTAGGTGTGTGGCGAGTTTTTATCGGCCGAGATTACACGCACGCACGCATGCATGCCCGCACACACATACACATTAGTATATGATACTAATAATGCATTACTTTGCGACACAATACAAAACAATGCGAAACAAGACACTACACTAGACCGTTTGTGTTATGCTGTACGTGCCGTGCCCTCTGCCGTGCCCTCTGCCGTGCCCTCTGCCGTGCCCTCTGCCGTGCCCTCTGCCGTGCCCTCTGCCGTGCCCTCTGCCGTGCCCTCTGCCGTGCCCTCTGCCGTGCCCTCTGCCGAGCCCTCTGCCGAGCCCTGCCCTGCCCTGTCCTGCCCTGTCCTGCCCTGCCCTGCCCTGCCCTGCCCTGCCCTGCCCTGCCCTGCCCTGCCCTGCCCTGCCCTGCCCTGCCCTGCCCTGCCCTGCCCTGCCCTGCCCTGCCCTGCCCTGCCCTGCCCTAGGTATTTGCCACGTTCCTTTTCTGTTAATTAGCTTGGGAGATATGGTTTGATTAATATGGTGGCCCGTTTTAATGTGGGTATTATACATAGGCTATGGGTTCGTGTCTCTAAGTATTGTGTTGTTTTTCTCTTAGCTTTTTTCTTTGACTGCATCAATGCTGAACTACATTGGTCTTGTTTGCCATATCGTTATTAATTTCAAGCGACTTGGGTTTGAATATATAATTATATATATATATATATATATATATATATATATATATATACATGTATATATATATACATACACACACACACACACACACACACACACACACACACACACACACACACACACACACACACACACACACACACACACACACACACACACACACACACACACACACACACACACACACACACACACACACACACACACACACACACACACACACACACACACACACACACACACACATAATACAAGCACATAATTTAGTATGTTCTCTATAGAAATTCACCTTGTAAATACTGCATTAAAATCATTATCAAACCACACAATAACATAACCATTTCAATTGCAATGACCTGTAGGTAAAAACTTATAACTGCCCAAGAAAACATTCGCATATGTAAATAGGTGATCCAATATTGTTGATCTGTTGTTACAGTTGTTGTGAATATGCAAAATAGTGTAGACGTGTCGTCGAGTCACAGACCTACTCGCTGTGCAGTTCACACAGGTGACACAGATAGGACAAATACACAAAAGTCCTTATCGTTTTGAATTTAAAGCTGCTCCCTCCATTCATTCCCATAAAAATCGTTTGCTCCTCGCGATTATTAGTAATTTCACAAAAAAGGTTTATTGATAGCACTTCTACTTCATTTACTTACAAAATAGCCTCGTCACGTACTTTTGAAAGCTTATTCTCTCAAAATGAGGTGCGGTGTGTATAGCTGTTACCTGCTATGTTAAGGGTGAAATTACGGACGAACATTCGACTTTTTATAGAAAGCTGCGAACGTCATAAAGTTACAATAACTCTACATCTAATTCATTTCTACGAAGAATGTATAAGCTATGTGAAAGAATAATTCATAATACCCCACAGCGAGATGACAGTTGATGGAGTGTGTGTACGTGGAGTGATAAACCAAACAGCGACACCGTCGTGACCAATGTTTGAAATTGCGCCGTATATATACATCGAAACAGCCATAAGGACATTCGGACGTGGATGTGTATGAAATAGCCACCGGCCGCCTGTGAGTGCTCAGGTTTGTGTAGACTTTTAAATGTTTGCTTCTGTAAGAGGCCCTCGAATAAGTTACGAACTGTAGAGTCAATGTACTTACACTTCGCGCACCACTATACCTGTCATTGCAATCCTTTACGTAGTGCAATTTCACGTGAATCCGTCGACACGCCATCGAGTCACAACATTTTAAAGAAAAAAGACACTATTCTTGACTTACTTTATACTTCAGCGTATGTGCATGTATCCATAATTCATGTTTGCTCTGCTTCATCTTTGATAGAAGTGGTTATGAGTAGTGTTGTATATCTTACATAAACCATTAAACGGAAGTGAATTTTGGGCAATCGCGTTTTTCAGGTGAGGTCGTATCGCGGCAAGTCGTAGCGTTCATTTCGGGGCAAATTGTAAGTATTAGAATATGCATCCATGGTCTTTGTTTTCCTGAGTGACCTTGACAATTTACTTTAAATTCAAAACCGAGGATGGCATCGGCCATAATGTTTTTCCTCATGATGCGAATGGTTGATCCAGCATAGATGCCCACTAATTAAAACATTCGCAGTTATAAAAAATAAATAGGACTGTTTTGTTGGTCTGCCATAAATAGTAACGTGATGGGTCCAAACAACGACCCGTGATTTCACATGTTCTGTAAGTGAATTCACGCATTCAACTGGCTCAATTCACGTGTTTCCGTACGTGAATTCACGGGATTCTGTGAACAAATGTGTGCTGACACGTGATTACCGCACCTAAAACCACGTGTTTCTGTACGTGTATACACCTGCTTGTCGTACGTGAATTCACGGCATTCTGTGAAAATAAATTGGGGTGTTGACACGTGTTTACCGCACGTGAAATCACTTTTTGTAAGTGTATTCACCTGCTTCTATTTACATTTATTTTTAGGGTTAGTATTGGGTTTAGAGTTAAGTTAGATTATATTCGATTAGATTAAGTTAGAGTGAAGGTACTTTTGACAAGACTGACATCATGCGTTTATATGCATGTGTAGGGTAACCTGGGGCGCGCTGCCCTAAGGGAAAAGTTCTGTATTTTTGTATCCATAACTTGTCGATGCATAATTGTGCATTAATAGTATTGAGGTATATATACTTTGTGTATGACACAAGTCTCTGAACGATTGAATAACCAAAACATAAGTTATAGCAAGTTTAAAATGTGCTCCAATAAAACCGTCTTGCCCCATGCCTGGGGTAAAACGGCCCCTCGCCTATTTACTCTAATATTAGGTTTAACCGTTGTAATTATATAAAAACAATGTGTTTTATCCATTATTTATTTAAGCCGTCATTAACTACTACTATTATTATCACTCATCGTGAACAGAAATAATCACCACTCCGCATCACTGATCGTGAATTACATTAGACTCATCATTGTTATGTCCGTCTTCTATCGCCTCTTCAACAATACGCCACGGTCATATAATACTGATCATATTTGTTACACTTCTACAGTTCTCCCGCTCTATTGATCTTACACCTGGGACATCCCGGTTTCTACCTATCAGCTCCTGTCTATATTACTCGACATTATGATCACCTTTGGCATCTGCATCATCACAGGCATTAAAATCATTATAGTGTTGAACATATTACACTAAAGTAATGGCATGCAGATACTTTGTGGCAGATACAATAGCCAAATCATCAATCGAAACCACTCATCATTAATTACAATGTCAAACAATTACAGTTGTCATTAGAAGCAATATTCTGCATTATCATTACACTCGTCACTGAAAACACTCATTAGCTAGCTTTGGAATTTGCATCATCACAAGCCTTAAATTCATTAACATTAACTGTATTAACGAATGGCTTGCACATACTCTACTGTCTAATCACACTCTGTTTCGTGGTTGGGACAAATGAAATACGGGAGCCCTGGTGGGCACTCACTATAAGCCCAATTATTGCATTCTTAGCAATGAACCCAGACTTCTCGTGGCCGACTGCAACTGAATGGTTCTCCGGACACCAAACAAGGCCATTCCTGTTCATCGCTGCTTTCGTCGACTTTCTTTCACGTTTTATTTAAACTATTGTGTATGCTATAAATACATCACAGCTTTATTGCGTTTACATACCATATTCGTACTGCATGGCGGGGCAAGACGGCCCCGGGGCCGTGTTGGCCCGTTTTGACGGGGCCGTCTTGCCCCATACACACCAGTGCTGACTTTTTCACCTTCACACATAATCCTTTAATATCGCTTCCATTTTCGATGAAAGTTATTGAAAACGTATAGTTGTAAGTGCATTAGTACCAGTCACTGGCTTAATATCACACGGTGGACATGTTAGCATCAATTTGACCGAAGAGTAATTATTAGATCACAGGGTATGCAAAACTTTAAAAACAGTTTGTGAACTTATTTTTTGTAGCGTTTGGCCTTGCGGTCACTAAGAGTATTTGCTAGGTAGCAGCATGATGCTACACTATTCAATGTTAGTTTGTGTTCACTTGTTTTTCAGATAAGATGGGGGGCTGTCTTACCCCCAGGGACCGTCTTGCCCCAGGTTACCCTACGTGGCGGGGTAGCAAATGGCCATCACCTCCCTGACGGCACGTGGCATCAGCACAGCAGGCCACTTCATCAGTCTATAACAATGGTCACGGACAAGCAGGGAAAACAACCTCGGTCTGCTCGTGGCAGCTGTGTCAATGAATTCAATGAATTATTGGATGCAGGATGACGTTGTAGCTGGCTTGGCAAAACGGATTGTTGCAGTCGTGACGGAGACTATCTCGACACGAGTGGATGCTATGGATAAGTCGCTACGGGATAAAGATGAAAAAATCTAGCAGCCGGAGAAGCACGTGAACCGAGTTGATGCCCAGTTAGATCATGTCGAACAGTAGAGTCGCCAGGCATCAGTTCAAGTAACTGGCATTAAGGAACAAGAAGGGGAAGATCTTAATCGGAGATCGACAGACTGGGAGATAGGTGTGTTTGTCCAGAAATAGTTGTGATAACGTTGTGAAACATTTGTGAAAATACTGGATAAACTGGAAAATATAGCAGACATACCTGACATTTAGCAATTTAATGTGTGTTGTTTAACTTTAAAACCACTCACTGCCTCATGCACAGGCACAAACACAACGAGCTACCATGCTGCAGTTTTATTACAGTGCACATTCAGTTCAGTAACATTGGAAATGCTAGAAAAACTAAAAAATGAGTAAATAACACAACTGAACTGTTTCGTCTTAGCTGCCAATGCAGCAACATAAAACTCAATGAACGCAATATATATTATCATTAATTTCAACAATAACTTCATGTGAGATTGTTTACGTTTAAACAGCATTACAACACCACATACAGTAATTTAACTAAGACAATGCCAGTTCTGAGCTTTACTTGCCCGTGTAAAACGAGCCACTTCTGAAGTTATGTTTTATCAATGTTAAACATTCCTGTTGCCTATTAACACATTGTCATCATCATGGCACAACATTGAGTGAGTGGCACTGTTGTTATATGTAAACAGTATAGATGGAACGGTTTTATTGTAAAACATGTAACATAAACTGTATCACTCTTAACTGCCTGGCCACATCAGTGTCTTACAACCAGCAATAACATTTGAATGATTCACGTCGAATCCCCTATTTACAAATTATATGTAAAACAGAACATAACAGGTGGACTATGAACATAACAGGTGGACTATGATGCCTCTAACTGTGCCTATGATGTTTGTATGTGTGCAATGAGTGTAGTTACACAGCTCCTCCAAGTGATGTCTCTATACCTGTCCACCTGTCCATTCTGGTCTAATAGTACAGGTAAGTGCTCATGTAGCGGTGTCCAGTCTTAGGAACTGTCCCTGTACGTTACTCCCCGGCCCTCTCCCCTCACCCCTTCTGGGGCACCCACAGCACAGCACAAACACAAAGACTATCGTACACATAGGCACACCAATCTTTGCCAGGTACACACACAGACACAACTGGTACACACTTATACACACACTCCATTCTCTGTAGCCAGCTACACACTTAAACACACACTCCACTCTCTTAGCCAGGTACACACTTATGCAGACACACCACTGTCTGTAGCCAGGTACACACATACATCACTGTCTGTAGCCAGGTACACACACAGACACCACTGTCTGTAGCCAGGTACACACACACAGACACCACTGTCTGTAGCCAGGTAGACATACACCACTGTCTGTAGCCAGGTACACACTTAAACACACACTCCACTCTCTTAGCCAGGTACACACTTACGCAGACACACCACTGTCTGTAGCCAGGTACACACTTACACAGACACCACTGTTTGTAGCCAGGTAGACATACACCACTGTCTGTAGCCAGGTACACACTTAAACACACACTCCACTCTCTTAGCCAGGTACACACTTACGCAGACACACCACTGTCTGTAGCCAAGTACACACTTACACAGACACCACTGTCTGTAGCCAGGTAGACATACACCACTGTCTGTAGCCAGGTACACACTTACACTATTGACTGAACTGGAGTAATGTAAAGTGAATACAGTTGACCAAGATTTGACCGGGCTACAAGAGAAGTCAGTCATGAACATTCTGATTGAGAGGTGGCCTCTCTAACCACTGCACTACACAACATGTGCATGTGTCAGCTGGTCTCAGAGGCATCATAGACATTTATATAGACAGTGATCACATCATTAATTATAATTGAAGTATAATTCATCTAAACAATATAGCATTATTCCATGACATTCAGACTGCATCTTTAAGCTGACGTCAACAACTTCAAGTTGTCATAGTTGCCAGGTGCTCTTTGAATATCTGTACTGGCTATTTGTAATACTCTACATATTACACAAACTAGCTGCCTGGTCAATTAGATTAACAACAGTGACATTACACTGCCAGTAGATATAATCACAAGTGTCACAACTACAGCCATGTATGAATCATTTCTCCCATGCAGACCACACCAGTGATTGTGTACACTCCTGGACCTGCCAACTCATAATACTCTAAGGGTTTTGTAAATTATATAAAACTAGGGTGGGTATGTGGATGGGGTGAGGGGTTGGGTGAAAGAATCACTTTACAATTGGAATGGTAAATTGTTAACCTGTTTCCTCCAGTGCTGACTGACTGGCTACTCTTTCATTGCGATAACAAGGCACGTCATTAGTGGGTCGACAAATCCAACTTTTTATACAGATTACTGGATTTTGTTACCTATTTACAAAGCCCTGGTTTCATGTGCATGCGAAACTACAGACTTACATGTTGTATACAAGTGCATGCAGTGAATCTAGAGTTGCCAGTCCTCCAGTGTCTAGAGTTGCCAGTCATCCAGTGTCTAGAGTTGTCAGTCATCCAGTGTCTAGAGTTGCCAGTCATCCAGTGTCTAGAGTTGCCAGTCATCCAGTGTCTAGAGCTGCCAGTCATCCAGTGTCTAGAGCTGCCGGTCATCCAGTGTCTAGAGCTGCCAGTCATCCAGTGTCTCGAGTTGCCAGTCATCCAGTGTCTAGAGCTGCCAGTCATCCAGTGTCTAGAGTTGCCAGTCATCCAGTGTCTAGAGCTGCCAGTCATCCAGTGTCAAGAGCTGCCAGTCATCCAGTGTCTAGAGCTGCCAGTCATCCAGTGTCTAGAGTTGCCAGTCATCCAGTGTCTAGAGCTGCCAGTCATCCTGTGTCTAGAGTTGCCAGTCATCCAGTGTCTAGAGTTGCCAGTCATCCAGTGTCTAGAGCTGCCAGTCATCCAGTGTCTAGAGCTGCCAGTCATCCAGTGTCTAGAGTTGCCAGTCATCCAGTGTCTAGAGTTGCCAGTCATCCAGTGTCTAGAGCTGCCAGTCATCCAGTGTCTAGAGTTGCCAGTCATCCAGTGTCTAGAGTTGCCAGTCATCCAGTGTCTAGAGCTGCCAGTCATCCAGTGTCTAGAGTTGCCAGTCATCCAGTGTCTAGAGCTGCCAGTCATCCAGTGTCTAGAGTTGCCAGTCATCCAGTGTCTAGAGCTGCCAGTCATCCAGTGTCTAGAGTTGCCAGTCATCCAGTATCTAGAGCTGCCAGTCATCCTGTGTCTAGAGTTGCCAGTCATCCAGTGTCTAGAGTTGCCAGTCATCCTGTGTCTAGAGTTGCCAGTCATCCAGTATCTAGAGCTGCCAGTCATCCAGTGTCTAGAGTTGCCAGTCATCCAGTGTCTAGAGTTGCCAGTCATCCAGTATCTAGAGCTGCCAGTCATCCAGTGTCTAGAGTTGCCAGTCATCCAGTGTCTCGAGTTGCCAGTCATCCAGTGTCTAGAGTTGCCAGTCATCCTGTGTCTAGAGTTGCCAGTCATCCAGTATCTAGAGCTGCCAGTCATCCTGTGTCTAGAGTTGCCAGTCATCCAGTGTCTAGAGTTGCCAGTCATCCTGTGTCTAGAGTTGCCAGTCATCCAGTATCTAGAGCTGCCAGTCATCCTGTGTCTAGAGTTGCCAGTCATCCAGTATCTAGAGTTGCCAGTCATCCAGTATCTAGAGCTGCCAGTCATCCAGTATCTAGAGTTGCCAGTCATCCAGTATCTAGAGTTGCCAGTCATCCTGTGTCTCGAGCTGCCAGTCATCCAGTGTCTAGAGCTGCCAGTCATCCAGTGTCAAGAGCTGCCAGTCATCCTGTGTCTCGAGTTGCCAGTCATCCAGTGACATTGGTGTAGAAACTGAGAAAATTGAGGGGACTGTGATGGAAGATGAAGTTAGGGCAAGTGACATTCGCCTCCAACCAAGGTTATGGCCCAGAGGTGCCCGTTTCACCCTCTTATTTCTGGCAACGTCTGATATGATACCAATCAATGGGATGAAACATGAAACGAAATAATCTACTGCACTGAGATGCTGGTAGTTGCCCCAGAAATACTGAAGGCAGCACTAGGCCATCCTGACATGTTCTATCGTCATTTAAGTTAAAACTCTTGTTCAGTGCTCAGCATGAAACTTGGCAGGACTAACAACAGACTTATCTATTTTCATGTCAATGATTTAACTGCTACCTTTCAATGGTGTCACTTTTTACTTGAATGTAGATGATTGCAATAGCAATTGTGGCACAAAGAGACTAAAACTACAATAGATATACTTGACGAGCAGTTGTTATGGCATTATGCTGTACAGACACACTTGATGAGGTCATCTCTCAGGGTATTATGCTTTTCTGACACACTTGTTCAAGTGATAAAGATCAGTACTCGGCTCTACTGAAACAAATTGTTAGAAAAACTAAATGAAATAGTTTCCATGAAACACACCTAAATAAGACAACCACAGGTTAAGAAAGTAATCAACTTTTATCCTCACAACAAATTATTTATCTTTTGCACATGCCCACAGAACAGATGGCACAACCAGATATCCCAATCACCCAACAATAATTCATGCTTTGTATAATTCATTCACTTGCGCAATTTAAACATTTTCTACCACACAATTTCACATACACTACTCAGAAGATTCATTTCTACTCGTCTACATTCTGTAACTCAGTATTTTGCCTTTCCCTTTGAGTGAGCGGCTGTCTGGTTGACGAGAGGAATGCCTACGGGGACCATGAATGGTCCTCTAGGTCTGCTGTACATGGCGGACGCTAGGTCTGGCATCACTGGACCTCCATAGGGAGTCAGTAGTGTTGGGGGGCGGCCGTACGCCCTGGAAGGGGGTGGCTGCTGAGGGGATCCTTTGTAGAACAAGGGTACAGGGGTGTTTGAGAGAGATGTGCCCGGGGGTTGAGGGAAGGCGGGGTGTACACAGGGGGTGGTTCCCAGGGTGGTTGGCTGTGGTGACTGTGGCTGTAGCCCTCTCTGAGCCTCCAGTATGTGAGAGCCCTGAAACAGAATTTTGGTGTCATCAAATGTACTGTCAGTGTGGCCTGGAACGTCTGCTGGTAGATGACATCACATCTGGACAGTGATGCTGATTTGTTGTGCAAATGTCAAGTCAGACATTGATGAAATAATACAGAGTAGTTATGTATAAATCACAGTCGACTGCCCCTGCCCCAGGATGGTGGCCACTTTTTACACCAGTTGTTTTAAACTTCATTTAATTTTGTCTTTAATCAAATTAGTGTCAACAAGTTATTATTAATTTTGTTATGTCAGTCACATTCTTGAATGTAAGTAAACTGATCATTACAAGCCAAAGTTATCGGAGTTGATTCCAGAATTGATTACACTGATATTCTAAATTACAATAATCAAACTCACATTTGTCTATAGTATTCATAAGTGGTGCCCTGCCCCACACAGCTGGTGCCCTGCCCCACACAGGTGGTGCCCTGCCCCACACAGGTGGTGCTCTATGTAGGACCCCCCTCTGGTAGTTGTACACATTCACTGCTACCACAGTCTACACAATGATAATGACAATGCCCTAATGCTAGATACAATCACCCAGAGGTCAGTATTAGAGGTCAGTTACAACTGTCCACCCCTCAACTCACCCCAGTCACTGAGTCCATGTATCTCTGTGCCTCGCAGGCTGTTGTCTGAAGTCTGGCATTCCACACGACACCCCCAGAACTCACCCCACCCCAGTGGGTAGACACTGGTGCCCCGGGTGAGTGTAGTGTGGGGCGTGTGATGACCAGGTTGATGGGTCCGTCCTCCACCCCTGTGTCTGGGGCATGGTCCTGGGCCCTCACTGGGTGCTGGGGTCTGTCTGTCTGCAGTCTCCTCATGGTCTTCATACTCAGGTCCTTGGGCTGGTCATCCCCGCCCCCAGGGCTGTACCCCGGCGGCTGTAACGCTCCCATCACCAGCGGCTCCGGGATAAACTGAGGTCTGGGCACATAACGAGAGGGATGTTCGCGTGTAAGCGGGGTCACGTCAGACCCCAGTTTTGGTGGCAAGTACATGTGAGTACTACAAGTGGTGACACTGGTGTGTGTCGTGTGAACTCCGTTGGTGAATGTTGAGTGGAGGTGGTTGGCAGGCACAATGCGGGACGGCGGCCCGTACACAGCCACGGGGGCAGGATTCAACACCGATTTGTTCCTGAAACTGTCACCAGGTGGCACTGATGGTGTCAATGTTTGCTGTATCACTGAAGGTCGTGACGATGGTGATGCATCACTAACATTGCTAGGTAACACTGCATGTTTGCCACGGTCGAAGCTGGGTATTACCCTCACGTTGTCATGGCTGGTCACCATGGCAACCACACTGGCATCACCAGGTTTAGTTCTGATGTACACAACAGGTGACTGAGACATAAAGGGCGACATTGGCCCACCAACGAGCACTTTAGGAATTGCAATCTCACAAGGCCCTGCCTTCTGTTGCACTGTCATTGCCACCGGGGAAGGTGCAATGACTGCTCCCTCTGTCTGGGTCACTGTGCCACTTGCTTGAGTGACAGATGGCACCACCAGTGACACAGGCTCTGTGTCACACACGGGTGGGTCACTGACCCTAGAAAGGGCAACGTTAGAGGGGGTGTTCTCAGCTGAAGTCTTTGTGTCTTCTGATGTCTTCACGGGTTTCGCTGTGGCCTGTTCCAGTAGTTCAAGTTCCATCTTTACAGTCTTCCGCATGTTGACAACCTGCAATGAATATTATTGATTATTTCAGTCTTTTCACACATCCTTCTTTCAACATGTCTGAGTGGGTGCTGCATGTTGTCACCCAGAGGAAGAATGACTCAAAGCCAATCTTCCTACCATTGCCAACCTTGCTCCATTTCGGAGCAACATGCCACATGCAAGTGGACATCATGCTGGTTTGTTTATAAGATTAGGAAAAAAATACTCAAAAGTCGCTCTATCTTAAAACACATTTTTCTCACATTAATGTGAAAAATATTGATGTAGACTTAGGAAATGTTTTTAAAAAGTTTGAATGGTGTACATATAATTAGACATATAAACAATAAACCTTGTCTTTGTTGACGCCACTTTTGCGTCTCACGACTTCCCATTCCTTCTCCTTGTCTGTCAACTTCTTGGCCACTTTGACATTGTGACACGTCACCTTGGTGGGGTTGTCACCTGTCACCTTGGTGGGGTTGTCACCTGTCACCTTGGCAGTCTGGCACAAGCAAGGTGACACAATTCAACACGCAGACTTAATATATCCTCTGTATTTCATAATCATATAACAACCTTGTCACGATCTAGCAGTTAAACCCAATATGTTAAACATTTAATGATGATGACTAACAAATTCCGATCATTAATAATAAACCAAAAGGTAAATTTGATATAAAAATATTTTTGATATTAAATAAAAATTTATAAAGGGTGGATGATAAAAATACAAATTCAGCAGTTTTCCATTATTTACATCAGTGTGAAAAACACATGTTGATGTGTGTTTAGAACTGTTTTCATGCATACATTATGCTTATAGTATAAGTATATTATATAAGTATATATAAGTATAAACTGCAGAACTGACCTTGTCTTTGTTTGGGTGCCCCTTGCGACGCATGGCTTCCCACTGTCTCTCCTTCTCCGCCAGTGTCAGTTGACATGTCACTTTGACGTTCTGACATGTCACTTTGGCATTCTGTACAAATATGCAAGATAATACAGACATACATTTAACATCACTTTGCTGTGTGTGATTAGGTTGAAATTAGTTTTTTTTTTGTATTTCAGTCAATTTAACAGGTAACAATAGGCAAGTGTTAGACTCTATGCATCTAGAATATGAGCATAACCTAACCATTTGTGCCTACTACTGCCATTACAACTGTTATACCAGTTCGTAACTAAAATAACCTTGATGAAGACACACACTATAAGATGGCTTGGCCAGCACCACTGCCCTGTTCACACCAGGCAGTGGCTGGTCAACTGGGAATAGTCTAGTTTAAGCAGCCAAACCAGCTGTGGCCACTTTTGGCCAACCTGTGTTCTCTGCTGATTACAAGACTTTCCATTAAATAAGTTGCTTTATGCATATCCTGATATGAGCCTGATAGAGCTTGTGGTGGCATTGTAACAGTTGCTCATGCCTAGAAAGATGTAACTCAGCTTCAGAATGGATTGAAGGGAACAGGAGAAACCAATACATGAGCCAGCATATTAATATGTATGTCAATCAAACTTAGGAACCTGGTGCTTCATAATTTAACTCAGAGCTTGATGCTTATTGGTCAAACCATTTGCCTTGAGTAAGATGTCAGCCGTTGGGATATGAAACATTTTATCAGAATCTTCCACTTTGTAGCTGTTGACTGTAGTTGCAAATGGTTCATTTCTGTTATCTCTTCCAGGTGCACGATTTCAAAAGTTGACTTTTGCATCTCCTTGACTTTGTTCATAATATTTCATCTGGTTTCAGCCGACTTGTGTAGGCGAGTACCACTACTTAGAGACTACTTTGTTTGTGTAATCACCCACCCTGTTGTCAACGCCATGCCTCTAACTACTCATACTGCGTTGTTAACGCCATGCCTCTAACTACTCATACTGCGTTGTTAACGCCATGCCTCTAACTACTCATACTGCGTTGTTAACGCCATGCCTCTAACTACTCATACTGCGTTGTTAACGCCATGCCTCTAACTACTCATACTGCTTTCCATGCAATAAAAACAAACTTGAATATCAACTTAGATGTCATGTGATTAATCCATTTCTACACTTTCATAGAATGTTTGATTAAAGGCATGGATGAGCTCTAATTAAATTCTTAGGTTGGTTGTAGACGTACCGTCTTGTCTGAGCCTGTCTTCCCTGTGGGCTGGGAGTCCTCCAGCCCTGTCTCCTTCACTTCCCCTGTCGCCCCGGCTACAGGCTTACGTGGCTTCACGTACGGCATAGGCAGGGGCTTGTCTTCCTCCCCACACAAGTGACGCTCAAATGGCAGGAGTAACCTGCACAAGCACGCCAAATGGTTTAAACCTAAAATTGGGAATGGTTGGGAAAGTCAAAATCTAGATTAAAATATCTCGACACATTCGCTTGCTTAAATATATACAAAAAGTAGCGGGCCAACGAGGCACAAATAGGTCAGGTCAATGAGGCACAAATAGGTCAGGTCAATGTGGATCAACTACCAGGCACTGAAGACTGTTCACAGGTACATGACTCATTTCCAAAGTCATTAATAAACAGTGTCCTCACCTCTCGTAGTGTCGTCTAGTGCAGGTGGCAGCACTGGTGTTGGAGGGGTGGCCACCTAGTGTGTCGTAGATGTGTTTCCACATTCGCTTCTGGGTGATCTGAAACAAGCATGGAACAAGTTACAAAAACATTCACCCCTTCACGAAATGAGAACTATTTAACCAAAAAGTATATCAGAGGAACAATGATTTACATATTATCTGAATGGTTGTGATAGTGTATTTTTACCACTCAAGAGTGATCTAGAATCACATAATGTTTGAGACTATGCAGCATTTGTTTCTTGAGGGTGAGAGGAGTACTCATATTATCACATACCAGCAGGTTTGTCTTCACAATACTGTTTAACGTCTCAGCCCAGTTCATGGTGATGTAGACTTACAACAGTTTTGTTTTATGCCTACTCAATAAGATAAATGTTTGCTTGAATATATCATGAAAATACAATATGTTATCAAACCATGCCTTGCCATTGGGGAAAATTCAGGAACTTACGTATTTTTACGCATTGGTTAAACAGCTAACGGATCAATTTACCCAACTATTAGTGTCCTTTAGAATTGCCACAGGTCCAAACCCACTATTACCAACAACAATGTGACCAATACAAATTGTAGCAGTGACATACTTAACTCTCTTTTAAACACAATTTATTGTAGCCTGAATGAAGCACTACACTTACCGCTTCATAGCCCCCCAACTTATGAGTGTAGTTGTAGAAGAAATATAAATCAACTACAACAAAACATGGCACATACAGGTCAGTACATGAAACAGAAACTAAACAAGAAAACAAGCAAATGATAGTCACACAATTAAGTAGACCTTTCAAAATTAAAAAACAACTTGTATAAACAGTTGTTCTTCGCCATTTACCACACGACTCTGCTCTACCCTTACAGCTGTCTACACCACTTGTGGTCATGTGCACCACCTTGCCATCTCTACCCCTTACAGTCTCCACCCTCATGTTCATGTGCTACCCCTTCGTCATCTAACACTGTGTCTCTATATGATGTTTGGGTCTGTCTTCAGGTCTGCCTCAGGTTGCACTGGTCAAGCCACCCCCACCCCCACCCTCACCCACTCTGTCGTCTTACCATCTCAGTCTCATATCAATCACGTTTATTTTCATAACAATATAAACAGACCCAACATGATCAGAAGTGATTTATATCAAATAAAATTAGGATGTATATCTTTGTGTTACTCTTACAGTCTTACCACTGACTCAAAACGAAATGAAACTAGACGTGTAGACTCACGCTCTTTGAAGCCGAGTGTGGGCAGACGTGAGATGGGGGTGTTGCGGTCCTGCATGAACTGGTACAGGTTCTTGAGGAACGTGTCCTCCTCCGGCTCCAGGTGCTCCTTGTGACTGGGCCGCAGAGCAAACTTACACTTGCGCTTCTGAGAGTGTGATGTCTGTAACAATGGCATCACGTATGTTACAGATGTAACAATGGCATCACGTATGTTACAGATGTAACAATGGCATCACGTATGTTACAGATGTAACAATGGCATCACGTATGTTACAGATGTAACAATGGCATCACGTATGTTACAGATGTAACAATGGCATCACGTATGTTACAGATGTAACAATGGCATCACGTATGTTACAGATGTAACAATGGCATCACGTATGTTACAGATGTAACAATGGCATCACGTATGTTACAGATGTAACAATGGCATCACGTATGTTACAGATGTAACAATGGCATCACGTATGTTACAGATGTAACAATGGCATCACGTATGTTACAGATGTAACAATGGCATCACGTATGTTACAGATGTAACAATGGCATCACGTATGTTACAGACGTAACAATGGCATCACATGTGTTACAGATGTAACAATGGCATCACGTATGTTACAGATGTAACAATGGCATCACGTATGTTACAGACAGGGCTTAATGCAGGATAAAATTATTGCCAGTTACACATGTTTTGGTGGACACATGGAGGTTAACTGCTAAGCTAGTTTACGAACTTTCAAATGTGCCTTATGACCTTAAATGGGCTAAAAACACACATATGACACCATTTACACTCACTTTCAAGGCATAATTGACAATATCTATGGTTTTGGAAGACCTTTTTTGCTCCTTCGTTTTTTTTACCCATCCACCAGCCGTCCACCCATATTTCTGCCTGTCCATATTCGTTTTTACCCGTCCTAATGATGGGTACACGTGTCTCTACATAAAGCTATGGTTACAGACATAACAATGGCATCACGTATGTTACAGATGTAACAATGGCATCACGTATATTACAGACGTAACAATGGCATCACATATGTTACAGACGTAACAATGGCATTACGTATGTAACAATGACATCACGTATGTTACAGGTGTAACAATGACGTCATGTATGTTACAGAAGTAACAATGACATCATGTATGTTACAGATGTAATAACAGCATCACATATGTTACAGATGTAACAATGACATCACGTATGTTACAGATGTAACAATAACATCACGTATGTTACAGATGTAATAACAGCATCACATATGTTACAGATGTAACAATGACATCACGTATGTTACAGATGTAACAATGACATCATGTATGTTACAGATGTAATAACAGCATCACGTATGTTACAGATGTAACAATGACATCATGTATGTTACAGATGTAATAACAGCATCACGTATGTTACAGATGTAACAATGACATCATGTATGTTACAGATGTAATAACAGCATCACGTATGTTACAGATGTAACAATGACATCACGTATGTTACAGATGTAATAACAGCATCACATATGTTACAGATGTAACAATGACATCATGTATGTTACAGATGTAACAATGACATCACGTATGTTACAGATGTAACAATGACATCACGTATGTTACAGATGTAACAATGACATCACGTATGCTACAGGTGTAACAATGGCATCATATATGTTACAGATGTAACAATGACATCACGTATGTTACAGATGTAACAATGGCATCACGTATGTTACAGATGTAACAATGGCATCACGTATGTTACAGATGTAACAATGGCATCACGTATGTTACAGATGTAACAATGGCATCACGTATGTTACAGATGTAACAATGGCATCACGTATGTTACAGATGTAACAATGGCATCACGTATGTTACAGATGTAACAATGGCATCACGTATGTTACAGATGTAACAATGGCATCACGTATGTTACAGATGTAACAATGGCATCACGTATGTTACAGATGTAACAATGGCATCACGTATGTTACAGATGTAACAATGGCATCACGTATGTTACAGATGTAACAATGGCATCACGTATGTTACAGACGTAACAATGGCATCACATGTGTTACAGATGTAACAATGGCATCACGTATGTTACAGATGTAACAATGGCATCACGTATGTTACAGACAGGGCTTAATGCAGGATAAAATTATTGCCAGTTACACATGTTTTGGTGGACACATGGAGGTTAACTGCTAAGCTAGTTTACGAACTTTCAAATGTGCCTTATGACCTTAAATGGGCTAAAAACACACATATGACACCATTTACACTCACTTTCAAGGCATAATTGACAATATCTATGGTTTTGGAAGACCTTTTTTGCTCCTTCGTTTTTTTTACCCATCCACCAGCCGTCCACCCATATTTCTGCCTGTCCATATTCGTTTTTACCCGTCCTAATGATGGGTACACGTGTCTCTACATAAAGCTATGGTTACAGACATAACAATGGCATCACGTATGTTACAGATGTAACAATGGCATCACGTATATTACAGACGTAACAATGGCATCACATATGTTACAGACGTAACAATGGCATTACGTATGTAACAATGACATCACGTATGTTACAGGTGTAACAATGACGTCATGTATGTTACAGAAGTAACAATGACATCATGTATGTTACAGATGTAATAACAGCATCACATATGTTACAGATGTAACAATGACATCACGTATGTTACAGATGTAACAATGACATCACGTATGTTACAGATGTAATAACAGCATCACATATGTTACAGATGTAACAATGACATCACGTATGTTACAGATGTAACAATGACATCATGTATGTTACAGATGTAATAACAGCATCACGTATGTTACAGATGTAACAATGACATCATGTATGTTACAGATGTAATAACAGCATCACGTATGTTACAGATGTAACAATGACATCATGTATGTTACAGATGTAATAACAGCATCACGTATGTTACAGATGTAACAATGACATCACGTATGTTACAGATGTAATAACAGCATCACATATGTTACAGATGTAACAATGACATCATGTATGTTACAGATGTAACAATGACATCACGTATGTTACAGATGTAACAATGACATCACGTATGTTACAGATGTAACAATGACATCACGTATGCTACAGGTGTAACAATGGCATCATATATGTTACAGATGTAACAATGACATCATGTATGTTACAGATGTAATAACAGCATCACGTATGTTACAGATGTAACAATGACATCACGTATGTTACAGATGTAATAACAGCATCACATATGTTACAGATGTAACAATGACATCATGTATGTTACAGATGTAACAATGACATCACGTATGTTACAGATGTAACAATGACATCACGTATGTTACAGATGTAACAATGACATCACGTATGCTACAGGTGTAACAATGGCATCACATGTTACAGATGTAACAATGACATCACGTATGTTACATATGTAACAATGACATCACGTATGTTACAGGTGTAACAATGGCATCATATATGTTACATATGTAACAATGGCATCACTTATGTTACATATGTAACAATGACATCACATATGTTACAGGTGTAACAATGACATCATATATGTTACATATGTAACAATGGCATCACGTATGTTACATATGTAACAATGACATCACATATGTTACAGGTGTAACAACGACATCATGTATGTTACAGATGAAACAATGACATCATGTATGTTACAGATGAAACAATGACATCATGTATGTTACAGGTGTAAGAATGGCATCACGTATGTTACAGATGTAACAATGGCATCACGTATGTTACAGATGTGGCAATGGCATCACGTATGTTACAGATGTAACAATGACATCATGTATGTTACAGATGCAACAATGACTTCATGTATGTTACAGATGTAACAATGGCATCACGTATGTTACAGATGTGGCAATGACTTCACGTATGTTACAGATGTAACAATGACATCACATATGTTACATATGTAACAATGGCATCATGTATGTTACATATGTAACAATGGCATCATGTATGTTACAGATGTGACAATGGCATCATGTATGTTACATATGTAACAATGGCATCATATATGTTACAGATGTAACAATGGCATCATGTATGTTACAGATGTGACAATGGCATCATGTATGTTACATATGTAACAATGGCATCATATATGTTACAGATGTAGCAATGGCATCATGTATGTTACAGATGTGACAATGGCATCATGTATGTTACATATGTAACAATGGCATCATATATGTTACAGATGTAACAACAATAGTATTTCATAGGTGATAGAAATGCAACTCATGTTACAACTATACCACAATGCATGTTACAATGATAATAGTAACATCACTGTTACAACAGTAATATGTTATATATCGAACAATAATACCACATGTTATGATAACATACTACATGTTGCAACTTATCTTACAATTGTAATAATAAATACACATGCAATGCATATTTAATAAAACAAGACATGTAATAGATATGTAATAGTATGACAGAGCACAAGCGCCACATGTAACACAGACACATCACAGTTAAGGCCTTTCACATTGCACCACTCATGGTGTAGCGCTCAATAGAGAACTGAATCATTTTAAACTTATGCAAAATATGAGAATGGAACTTGATTGCTATATCAAGTAAGTTGCAAAGTGTGAATAGCTTAACTTTGTAGTACATAGCACTGCACTACTTGTCATCTTTCTACAAACTGGACCAAGTTAAAAATAAATTAGAAGTTTGTCCGGTGGTAAAAGTCAGGTTGAATAGGTTTGATCCTGATATATGTGTGTGTGTGTGTGTGTGTGTGTGTGTGTGTGTGTGTGTGTGTGTGTGTGTGTATATATATATATATGTATATATATATATATATATATATATATGTGTGTATATATATATATATATATATGTGTGTGTATATATATATATATATATATATGTACATATATATATATATATATATATATATATATATATATATATATATATATATATATATATATATGAGACATGTATTCCTACAAACCTTGTGAGCATGGCTAGTGTTCTTTATAGAAGGTTGGTGATCTGAGGATGAAGAGAGTGAAGTCTTTGGAACTTTCCGGTCGGTGTCTTCCTCCTGTCTGTCGGGGTCATACCCCTCCTCCGAGTCGTTGGTGTCAGAGTCACAGGCTCCAGTCTTCTTGAAGTGGAGTTTGCGTTTCCTTGGTCTCCCCTTCAGATTAGGAGCTACACAGGACAGCAGCAGAAGAAATTGAAACCTTAAGAGATGTACTTGCGTTATTGAAGCATATTTTTATTTGCTACTTTTGATACTACAAAATATTACATCAAACTTATGATGGTTGAAACAAACAATTCTTGTGTTTGCTGTAATAATATTATGACCCAGAGAATAAAACTAAACAACACTTATTTATGGTCAACAAGAATTCACAAAAGTGTTATTAGTATTACATAGGAAGGTATATGCCCTGCTGAGAAGGAAGTCATTGACTTATTGACACACAAACTCAGAAGTCTTACTTTTTCTCTCTTATATTAGTAAATTTTACTGACTAACAACACATTTGCTGCACTGTTTATACTACATTTGTTAAACAACACAACAAAAGTGAAACACAGCTGCACAGCCTATGAGTGAAAATAAGGTTTAGGAAGAAATTTAACTTGAATTAAGCTAAAAATAACACAACACTTAATGAATATCAATGACAACAACATTACAGAATCAAACCAATATCCTGGACTACGTCCCCATGACAACATAAGAAAACTGAACAGTTACAAAACAGGAAAAACAACAGAATATGAAAATACTAAAAAGCCACGTGTACCACATTTACCACAAAATACTCACCAGATCATCTTTGAAGGCAGAAAGTAGTAGAATTAAAATGTATGTTTTGTGTATGTGTATGGGTGTGTGTACGCATGTGTAAATACTTCAGGATTATATAATAATGTAGAAAGTAATATAATTTGCATTATGTTTAAAACAAAAAAAAACAAGTCTATATTGATGTTTATGATATCTATAATTACAAATACTGAAACAAATATGCACTCACAAACACTCACATCCATGCACACACGCACGCACGCACGCACGCACGCACGCACGCACGCACGCACGCACGCACACACGCACACACACACACACACATCCACCCACCCTCACCTACCTATATGCATGCACACACGCAGGCACACACGAAAAAAACAATGTATTCAGGTGAACTGTGCAGCAGACTCATTGCCCTTATCTGGAAAATGATGACCAAAGTAAGTCTACACACACAGACCAGCCACTAAACAAAACCTCTTTGATAGTGTCTACGTAAGTACTAGTGGTTGCAATGAAATTATTATTTATGTTTGACATTCTGTCACCACAAAGGATGACTAATTCATCCTGCCATTGTTGCACATAACAATGTTCACACAGACATTCAACTCAACAATACACAGATTACTACTGTTCATAAAGGTGGATGTATGAATCAACATTCTAGTCACATTATTACAATATGCCACAGTTAAATCATATGGAAAGTTTGATATTGTGCTTTGTACATGTGTAAGACAAACCCTGGGTCCTTCCATGTTGTGTCATTTTTGTTTTTGCATAATGTGGTATACAATGATCATAACATCAATGTGGTGATGTGTCGTCACTTGTCATCCAAATAAACAAGACTTAAAGTACAGAAGGATCCTATGGATATTGACTTTGTATGTACATTTTGCCAGCAGTCAACAGAAATTGCACTATGTGTAAGTCCCAGACCGTGTTTCTCAAACATGTCACTGTTCCTGTTTCTGCTCACGCATTGTTGTTTAGCAGAAATTACAAAGAATCTGTGAGATCTCTGAAAGTTGAATTGTTTATCTTGAAACAAGAAGCATGTCTCTAGTGGATAAAAAATGAAGCATTAAACCGGTTTTGTGTGTGAATGGCTGGCAGGGGCAACTAGTGCACTTGGTGGTGCATGTGGGGGCCCAATATTGATTTACACTCTAGGAACAAATAGTAATTCAGAAGTAGAAGATCGAACTTGGACAGGTTTTGTGACAGGATTAGGCAATGGTAAATGGTAAGTAGTGCTAAGTACTAGTACAGATCTTCTTAAAAATGATACGATATTGGACAGGAAATGAATGCAGAAACGTTTAGAATGAGCAACAAATGCAGAGACCTATAGTCACAACACTTCCTAAGCAATTTTGAGCATGGTGTATTTTTATAATATCCTTAAGACAATATTTTATAAAGGGAATTATACTAGTCCACTCTACTAGAGACTAGCATAGTTGCAATATTTGTTTAAACAGAAAGAGTGAATTCACCGTAAATCATTAATATGATAATAACAGGTTTAACACTTCTGAGAAATGTGTTGTATAAAATAAAACTTGTCATCGAGAATTATTCATAAATTCCATAATGAAATTGCAGGCGTAACATTTGATGTGGCTTAGTGGATGGCAACACTTGACTGGAATAAAAACACCACAAGCCAATTTACCAATGAAAACTGCTATAGGATTACAGAAGATGACAAATACAAGTGTGACCAGGAGGGGAGGCTGAGGATGACCAGTGAGATGGGATGGAAGGAGACTGAGGATGATCAGTGAGATGGGATGGAAGGAGACTGAGGATGACCAGTGAGATGGGATGGAAGGAGACTGAGGATGACCAGTGAGATGGGATGGAAGGAGGCTGAGGATGACCAGTGAGATGGGATGGAAGGAGGATGAGGATGACCAGTGAGATGGAAGGAAGGAGACTGAGGATGACCAGTGAGATGGAAGGAAGGAGACTGAGGATGACCAGTGAGATGGAAGGAAGGAGGCTGAGGATGACCAGTGAGATGGAAGGAAGGAGGCTGAGGATGACCAGTGAGATGGAAGGAAGGAGACTGAGGATGATCAGTGAGATGGGATGGAAGGAGACTGAGGATGACCAGTGAGATGGAAGGAAGGAGACTGAGGATGACCAGTGAGATGGAAGGAAGGAGGCTGAGGATGACCAGTGAGATGGAAGGAAGGAGACTGAGGATGATCAGTGAGATGGGATGGAAGGAGACTGAGGATGACCAGTGAGATGGAAGGAAGGAGACTGAGGATGACCAGTGAGATGGAAGGAAGGAGACTGAGGATGACCAGTGAGATGGAAGGAAGGAGACTGAGGATGACCAGTGAGATGGGATGGAAGGAGACTGAGGATGACCAGTGAGATGGAAGGAAGGAGACTGAGGATGACCAGTGAGATGGGATGGAAGGAGACTGAGGATGACCAGTGAGATGGAAGGAAGGAGACTGAGGATGACCAGTGAGATGGAAGGAAGGAGACTGAGGATGACCAGTGAGATGGAAGGAAGGAGACTGAGGATGACCAGTGAGATGGAAGGAAGGAGACTGAGGATGACCAGTGAGATGGAAGGGAGGAGGACACCTGTGGAACTGCACAAGGCCAGTAGTGAGTCTAACATCCCCAGACTTAAGGAACACAGACAATGTCAAGTGAAAGACGCCATACACCTGACTACTTGGCCACTCACCTAGGTGGTTCTGTCGTGACGCGTGGTTGGCCAGACTGGGGTGCTCGACAGTGTTGCGACAGAAGAGAATGCGTGTGTCGGGGTTAGAGACTGTGAAGCCCCCTACAGCACTGATAACAATGTTTCTCATCCACACGTCTACACATGTCTCGAGCCTCTTGCGCACCGCCCGGTACCGGCAGTAGTGGGGGAAGCTGAGTACGACCACAGCACACTGCGCCTTGTCATCACCCTCTAAACACAGCCACCAACAGTCAAACAGTCATTTTTAGATGATCAATTTGAAATCTTACACTGGCTACAGGTTAGATCTTATTTCAAAACTGAAACTAGACATTATATAATGTAGTTTTGTAGTTTCAATCGTGTCATTTCCACTTCCACTCTGAGTTTGTGTTTATTACAACAATTTTCTTAACTTAAAATAAATATCTACCACTCTGCTTTAAAAACTTAAGAGTATTAACATTTGAATGTTAGCTATAACATTATCAATGTTACAATGTATTTATTTTATACTAAAATGTGGTGATCTGTTGAAATCAAATTAAGATGTTTTCCAAGTAAACTCAAATAAGTCACACACTGTCAATGAGATCTGTAGAAAACAGCATTTTCCAATGAAATAATAACACATAAATAGACGGGCATCAAATTACTTTGTATATGATATTATATGAAATTATCAATCTTCATCATTCATAATAAATCTAACACCGAATTCTGCAGATCAAAACCTCAAACAATGTTTGAACAAACAACTTTTATATGACTAATAATAATAGAATAATATAAACAGTCATGTTATATGTACACCAATTTAAGCAGTGAACACACACACACACTAACACACACACGCACGCATGCACGCACACAAACATGCACATGCATATGCAGACACACACACTGTTATTGTCTATTTTTAAATATTTGGTGTCTCTTCACTGCTGAAAGCACCATTAAAGCAGTACACTGTAGATGTCTTTAAACATGATAATGATCTAAGGAATATAAGTGTCTAAAAATAGAAATTGGTGGTAATGTTGCTGACCTGTATTAGGGGCAATATATACAATCCTTTATCAGTACCCCACAAACATCTACTAACATGAACATATTAGTGCCATAATTTAAAAAAATATGTATGTCAAGTTAAAAGTATTATGCTATTGTCATGTTTGACACTGAACGTAAGTAATGTTTTATTTGATTAATGGTTATCCCCTTATATAATAAAATTATATTTGTTATAACATGTTTAATGAGTACATTTCACCACAGTACAGCACTTACACCTAATGACCTGGTGATGTCAAAATGCATCACTTATCACTTAAATGACGCCCACTTACTACATTAAACCAATCTAGTCACCAACATATCCTGTTTCTAGTGTCTAGCCGTGATATAGTATATATTCAGTTTGACCTTTGTACATTTTAAAACAGGTACATCAATGAACACTACCACACTATGCCATTGACCTAGATATCCATTCACCATGGTAACGGGTTCCACATATGTATTGTACATCAGGAGGGTAACACCTGTTGTCATGATAATATTATAGACTAACAGATTTAAACCTATGCTGTGAAGTTGTCTTTATATTAGATTGTCCAAACCTACATGACACTGTTGTTGTGAGAGTAGCCTGGCCCAAGACCTGCCTGACACTGCTGTGTATAGTAACAGGGCCCAAGACCTGCCTGACACTGCTGTCTATAGTAACAGGGTCCAACACCTGCCTGACACTGCTGTCTATAGTAACAGGGTCCAAGACCTGCCTGACACTGCTGTCTATAGTAACAGGGCCCAAGACCTGCCTGACACTGCTGTGTATAGTAACAGGGTCCAACACCTGCCTGACACTGCTGTCTATAGTAACAGGGCTCAAGACTTGCCTGACACTGCTGTGTATAGTAACAGGGCTCAAGACCTGCCTGACACTGCTGTGTATAGTAACAGGGTCCAACACCTGCCTGACACTGCTGTCTATAGTAACAGGGCTCAAGACTTGCCTGACACTGCTGTGTATAGTAACAGGGCTCAAGACCTGCCTGACACTGCTGTCTATAGTAACAGGGCTCAAGACCTGCCTGACACTGCTGTGTATAGTAACAGGGTCCAACACCTGCCTGACACTGCTGTCTATAGTAACAGGGCTCAAGACTTGCCTGACACTGCTGTGTATAGTAACAGGGCTCAAGACCTGCCTGACACTGCTGTCTATAGTAACAGGGCTCAAGACCTGCCTGACACTGCTGTGTATAGTAACAGGGCCCAAGACCTGCCTGACACTGCTGTCTATAGTAACAGGGTCCAAGACCTGCCTGACACTGCTGTGTATAGTAACAGGGCCCAAGACCTGCCTGACACTGCTGTGTATAGTAACAGGGTCCAACACCTGCCTGACACTGCTGTCTATAGTAACAGGGCTCAAGACTTGCCTGACACTGCTGTGTATAGTAACAGGGCTCAAGACCTGCCTGACACTGCTGTCTATAGTAACAGGGCTCAAGACCTGCCTGACACTGCTGTGTATAGTAACAGGGCCCAAGACCTGCCTGACACTGCTGTCTATAGTAACAGGGTCCAAGACCTGCCTGACACTGCTGTGTATAGTAACAGGGCCCAAGACCTGCCTGACACTGCTGTGTATAGTAACAGGGTCCAACACCTGCCTGACACTGCTGTCTATAGTAACAGGGCTCAAGACTTGCCTGACACTGCTGTGTATAGTAACAGGGCTCAAGACCTGCCTGACACTGCTGTCTATAGTAACAGGGCTCAAGACCTGCCTGACACTGCTGTCTATAGTAACAGGGCTCAAGACCTGCCTGACACTGCTGTGTATAGTAACAGGGTCCAAGACCTGCCTGACACTGCTGTCTATAGTAACAGGGTCCAAGACCTGCCTGACACTGCTGTCTATAGTAACAGGGTCCAAGACCTGCCTGACACTGCTGTCTATAGTAACAGGGTCCAAGACCTGCCTGACACTGCTGTCTATAGTAACAGGGTCCAAGACCTGCCTGACACTGCTGTCTATAGTAACAGGGTCCAAGACCTGCCTGACACTGCTGTCTATAGTAACAGGGTCCAAGACCTGCCTGACACTGCTGTCTATAGTAACAGGGTCCAAGACCTGCCTGACACTGCTGTCTATAGTAACAGGGTCCAAGACCTGCCTGACACTGCTGTCTATAGTAACAGGGTCCAAGACCTGCCTGACACTGCTGTCTATAGTAACAGGGTGCACAACCCACCTGGCAGCGTTGTGTCTTGGTCTGTGTCTTTGGCTGATTCACAAAGGCCACAGTTGTTGGCTGCGAACATCTTTGCAAGTTGTGCATGGTCCTCGGAGGGTCCCTTCACGTCCTTCTCACATATGGCCTGCAGACCCCGGGACCACTGGACCTCACACATCCAGGACACAAGGTCTTCAATGGTCAACACGACTTTCTCACTCTCAGAGAGTATCTCATCCTGAAGAAAAAACATTTAGACTGATAACACACAACAGCAGAACACACCAGGGATAAGACACAACAGCAGAACACACTAGGGATAAGATACAACATCAGAACACACCAGGGATAACACACAACAGCAGAACACACCAGGGATAAGACACAACAGCAGAACACACCAGGGATAAGACACAACAGCAGAACACACCAGGGATAACACACAACAGCAGAACACACCAGGGATAAGACACAACAGCAGAACACACCAGGGATAACACACAACAGCAGAACACACCAGGGATAACACACAACAGCAGAACACACCAGGGATAAGACACAACAGCAGAACACACCAGGGATAACACACAACAGCAGAACACACCAGGGATAAGACACAACAGCAGAACACACCAGGGATAAGACACAACAGCAGAACACACCAGGGATAAGACACAACAGCAGAACACACCAGGGATAAGACACAACAGCAGAACACACCAGGGATAACACACAACAGCAGAACACACCAGGGATAAGACACAACAGCAGAACACACCAGGGATAACACACAACAGCAGAACACACCAGGGATAACACACAACAGCAGAACACACCAGGGATAACACACAACAGCAGAACACACCAGGGATAACACACAACATCAGAACACACCAGGGATAACACACACCAGGGATTACACACAACAGCAGAACACACCAGGGATAAGACACAACAGCAGAACACACCAGAGATAAGACACAACAGCAGAACACACCAGGGATAAGACACAACAGCAGAACACACTAGGGATAAGACACAACAGCAGAACACACCAGGGATAAGACACAACAGCAGAACACACAGGGAGCCCACAAGGCTCCTTGTGCAATTACAAGCAGGAAACTGCTCAAGTAATTGGTAAATAAGCATCCCAGATCAGTCAGAGTATGGAAATGAGCCAACTTCAAAACAATAACACCAATTCAGACTGTTTACTGACTGACTGTTTTCAAATTGGATATTCTGTGGGGACCACTTTGAAACTCCTAACAGCGTAACACTGTTTTGGCTATATTCTAAACAATTGAGTAGCATCAATAACAATACGTATCCTGGTACTGTAATCGTTAAGAATTATGTTAATGTACATAAATAAGTGTTAATAAATGAGGGACACAAAACGTTTACTTTAACACAACTTTCTGATTGCTGACGATCAACAATCTACATAATATAGTATTTTGTAGCTGATATTGTATGTTTTAATAATAACAGGGTCCACCCTGGTTTCAGATTAAGTAATAGGTTCCATGTCTGGTTTAAGATGTAAATAACAGGGTCGTACATCTGGTTTACGATATCTAAGGACATCTACTGATGTTATTATAATTAATTGTTTATACATATGTGATAATATATCTCACAGCAATGCTGACTGTACTTTGGTTTTCATTTATTTTCTCAGCCATATTTCACTTTCTTTATGTCACATTTGCATTTCAATCACAACAATACAGTTATACATTGTCAATAATAAAAAGGGCATAGCAGATAAATAAATAGGCTTGTGAATCAGAATGGAATAAACATATATTGTTAGTTATGCCTTGAAATGGATATTTCTACCTTATAAAACACATCTAAATTGGCATGTATGTATAACAATTAACATGTAACATTCATGGGTCCATTCAACAAATGTGTGACTAGCAAAATAATGTCCTGTATATAATAATGTATGATGTACATTGTATATATATATATATATATATATATATATATATATATATATATATATATATATATATATATATATATATATATACACACATACATACATACACTATATATATACAGATTTTATTTATACAACAATACAATGTTACATTACGTACCTTGTATATATATATATGTGTGTGTATGTATATATATAATGTATATACAAGGTAATGGAACTTTGTAAAAACAAAATATATTGTTCACACATTAATTTATGTGATAGATACAAACAAATGCCTGGTTTGCCGTCCTATGCACTAGGCAGATGGAATTTGTAAACTAAATGTCAACAGCAGTACATGCAGGCATGTACGTCAGACAGTAAACCAGCATGGACTTTGAGTTTGCCATCTGAAATGTGTGATTTAGGGTATGTGGCTGCGCAGATACTAAAACAGTGTCCACACATAATCCTACAGGAAGTGGTCCAGATGAACAAAGTCACACAGGATCAAAATGACAATATTTAATGTTAATTCTCTTAGTGTGCATTAGAGATTTTACATATTTGTACAGCAAAACCTAGTTTTAATACGTTTGCTATAATATATACAGTAGCTTTGTTTAAGTTATCCTATTACATGCCTTTGGTAATAGTAATAGATTACACTGCAATGCAAATGTAATTGACCCCAGACGTATCCTACTACAGTCCATTCAACTTCACCCATGGACTGTCTCTTAGGGAGCTGTGAACTAATAATGATTATAACAATAATAACAACACAATAAACATTCTTCAGTGAAATATTAGGTTTTGCAGGTGATTTCTGCAAGGTAAAATTAGATTTCAATAGCCACACAATGTTGACATCTCACAATAACAAATGTTTGTTTCCTGCTTACTCTCAAACAGACAATTCACCAAACTGTATTTTAATATGTTGTTTCAGAAAAATCAATCATTGCATGATTTGCACTATGAAACACAAGGGTTTTGCACAATATTACTGAAGATTAAGATTTGATCTGGCTGTTGGATGATGTCCAGTTGTCCAGTTGTCCAGCAGTCACTGACACAGTCACATGTGTCTGGCACTGTCTGCTCAACAGGACAAGTCTGATATCACCACAGACAAAAGGTGGTCACATACGATGTGCTAAGCTTAGCACAATGGCGGGGTCATTTACTTGTCCCCATGGACCACTTGGAAATACACTGTAGACTCGCCTACCTGTCTTTTGAACGGGCACAAAGTGTTGTGAACAGATAGAAATATCAATGGACAGGTAAAGAAATGAAGGTGCAAAAAGGTCTTCCAAAATCATAGATATTGTCAATTATGCCTTGAAAATGGGTGTCACATGTTTGTCCTTCATTTCAGGTCTTAAACCATAACAAGTGGTTTTTACTACGTATATGAGTACGTTTTTTTACATCCATGTGTCCACAAAAATGTGTGACTAACAACAGTTTTATTTTACATAAGGCCCCAAAATGCAAATGATATATTGTGACAATTGCAAGTCACTTCACTTCATGGAATTTGACTCAATGGTAAGAGTAACTGTCTTACTCTGTGAACTTGTGTTTACACCTTGTACCATTTACTTTATGTGATGGTTCAAAATTGTCATTACAAAAGTATCATTAGCATTGTCATATATTATTTAACTATACTCACAAACTATACTCTGATTTCTGACAAAATGATTCAAAAATGTGGTGAGCAAAATAGAATTCAGGAGGGGCTATTAAATATATTTCTCTGATATTTATTATTGGCATTAAAATTATTAAGAATAATAATAACAATAAATAATTTTTATTTGTAGAACACTGTGTATCCCGAATATACATCTGCTCAGATGATCAACACAAACTGTAACACTAGCAACATGTTTTATTTGTTTAGCAAATGCATTTATATAGTTTCTGGTAGATAATTCCCTGTTGTAGGTCCTACTATTGCACAGTATTAATATTGTAAGTGTTTTTTTAATAAGGGACATTCATATTTTGTGATTTAGCTTATATGTTATGCTGATGGAACTGATTAACATAAGTAAACATGTTGTTGATACCAGTAAACAAACATTCTGTAGGTCATGTGTAAGGCAATTAACTTGGTATTGTTGAGAACAGCTCTGAGCAAGTGTAAACATATGTAAGTGGCCTCCTTCCTTCTGTATGCTAATTACATGTCATCCTCACACTAAATTAAAAGTACAACTACTTTATGGATTTTAAAGACAGCAATTGCAACAATCCAACATGTAATTATAACAGCAGTGTTAATTTTAAATAAAGTTAGTAAATAATGTTATATTATGACCACATTTAAAAAAAAAAATTACAACATTCGATAATGTCACATTAGCTGACTTGTCTGTATAATAGTGTGGTTGTATTGGTCTTATGAGGTCTCATTCAAGTAGTCAGATTGTAAATTAGTTTGTTCGTATCACAGTTGGTTGACTGAGTGCCAGTGGCTCTGCCACAGGTGTATAAACATTGTTAACATTGAGAAAGCTTTCAAAGTAATCCAGTTGCACCTCGTTCTGTAAGATACTGCTGTTGAAATGCAAGCTATATTGACCGCTGACACCACCATGCAAATGAGTTCAACATACTACACCCTTTCACTAACATCTCTGTCAAAGTAATGTTTCTCAGTAAATTGTATTTATCCTCTGAGGAAGTACAAACATTGACATAACTACATACAGATTTTTGAACAGCAGTGTTTATTTGCTAAACAGTTGTACTATTTTTAACAGCACGTGTTGTCAATAAAACTGCACAGTTTGTTTGAAATGATACTTGTGCAAAGGACTGTAGCAGTAGAGAAAGATGAATCTATATTACACAAACAACAGGTGGTCTCTATATTGGACAGTGGCCAGCTGAAAAACTGATACACTGGGCTCAAGCATGTGTAACAATATTTTCACTATCAAGAATTCATAAAGTTCAGTAGACATGTGCAGTTACATCTTGGCATTTCCAAGAAAGAACATTCTCTCACAGGTCAATGGTTGACAGTTACACCAAACACACAATAGGGTCTTTGAATGTTTCATAGCTGGATAAAGCAAAATATCGACTACAGGCTTACAAGTACCAGTCTGGAGTACTGTGATTAGTTATGTTTTAAAATGACTTAAGTCTTAAATAGCATATAATCCAAATTATCAATAAATGTTTTCTAAAGTAAAACATTTCAGTTGTTAATAAAATAGGATTGACTGATCCTGAATTATAAAAAATGTAGGACAGGTTTGTTGTCAAATGACAATACATCATAAAAAAACATAAATAATTCATGCAATATCTTAATAACGTCTATGTTGTTCTACTGCTGATGCTTCACTGTCTGTCTGTATGTTACTATTAATACAAACCGACCACTTGTCAATATTCAACATATTCATGTCAGTAGTTACTTCAGAATGGTGTGTCAAAGTGGAAGATTCTAACACAATGTTTGATGTCCTGGAAACTGACATATTTCTCTAAGTTATTTTTATTATTTTATTTGAACAAGAATATAATTTACAAGTGATCTATAGCAATGTTATTCCATAGACCAATAATGGTCACAAGCAAACAAAGCATGTGTACTGCATTCACATTGTGTATATCCTGTGTATATTTAACACACAAAACAATAAAACAGACCTTAGCTGACATAGTGCTCAGCTAGGCCTACTTGTCAGCACACAATTTACACTGGAGGCCATAATAACCAAAATAGCCAGCAGTGGGCAGTTACAGGGGCTTACATCACTGATTTATGCTAATGGTAGTGCCTGTGCATTCACACTTGATGAGCCTACAGCTCAGCCCTGCTGGACTCTGGCTTATGTAAATTCCTGCCTGTGAGATCAATGCACAATGGCTGGAATAATGTGGAGAGAACACCCAGGACTGTGGCCATTGGGGATGGGGGTAGGGTTTCAACCAGCTCACTGGCAGACAGGTGAATGATGGATGGCAGACCAGACCACTCTGTCTGAGAGCAACACTCTACAGACAACAGCATGCATGCTCTGGCTGCAGTGGCAGTCTTGTTGCTAACTCCTCATCAGTGCTTTTACTGCAATGGCAGGTCCTGAATCTGATTTTTTCTGAATATTTATAACACATTATCTAATCATTATACAGCATGTGTGTGTGTGTGTATATATATATATATATATATATATATATATATATATATATATATATATATATATATATATATATACTATTCAGGCATATGCATTTAAATACACAGCTATGCACATTACTATGCACACATTATAAGCTTAATTTATGTATACTTAGTTTTTATCTAAATATTTTGTTACTCGATTTAATTCAACATAAAATGTATAATGGGTTCGTTTGTGTAATGCGATCACCCTGGTCAAGTAAAAATCAGAATATGTATGTGCATATATTTTACACATACACATAACATATGTTCACAACACACATAGTTTGGCAGAAACATGGCCTAATCTACACATTTTGGTTAGCCATTATTATACTATTATTATTAATTATTAACTATTGATTTTGGTTAGCCATTGTAATACAATTATTAATTATTCACTATATTGACATGTGTATATAACAACAATCAGCTATCCTAATATTTTTACTGAATACTTTATACACACCTATACACAGTAACTTACTAAGCATTATGCCATTTTGAAGAAAGCTAGCACTGTATTTCAACAAGAATTTATTGTCATAAAACCAAAATGTAATGGGGAGCCAGGAATGCCCTGAGCCAGATGAAACCAGTTAAGAGCCTTGGGTGAAGGGGTCTCATATATCACACAGAACTCTCAAAGCATAAATTAGCATGTCACAGTGACTACAATCTGGCAATCACTGCTGCTACAGTCTCTTTCATAAACTTTGTCAGCTGGGTATCAAACATTAAATATTTCTAATGTGATTAACATTTCACATTAACAATTAATATTTTTATAAAACTATTACAACAAATAGCAACAGTACTGGCAGAAAGTAGGTATGACTACCATTTTTATCACAATTATATGAAGTTCGGTTATTTAGATTCTACTTGGGTGAATCACTTCCAGTAAGTAACCCCAGTGACACATCAAGTTGGCCAGATCAAAGGTAGTTGCACATATCTCAGGGGTCTACCTCTGACTTGCTGCATAACGGCCAGTTTGTGAAAATAATAGGTGACAAATATGGAATTTTATCAATAAAAATCCCTATTGTTACATCATACTTTAATGATTCATGTACACAATTTGCATAGTAACTTACATAGTTGTAAAAAATGCATTACATGTTATTTTAAACAATGCACACATGTACAGCTAGACAAGCTTGAAATAAAAAAGTTAGCTGACATTGCAATGAATTTATGTGGTGACCAATATGTCTTATGGTTAAATGATATGGTGACATAATGTTACTTAATAATAACACTGTTCATACACATTATTATGATACAAATACAAATACACATTTACGGCTGATATAGATATTAGACTGATTGCCTGAATGATTGATTTAATCACGGCCTATATGATTGATTGAATGAATGATTGAGTAACTTAATTTCTATAAACTGTAACATATCATTAACACATTATAATTTGAAGCTGTACATATATGAATCAGACAGGTCTTTCAGGATGTGAGAACATGTGACAGAGATGTGTGCAACGTACTATAGCTACATCAAATAGGGTAAGTTTATCAACTACCAACAAACAACCTGGGCCAGCTCATTCTAGAGGCACCTGGCTCCTCCAGCCCACCCTGCAACCCAATACACCCCTCTGCTTTCACATTTCACCCTGGGGCTCTGCACTCTGGGAACATCAACAAATACATTGTATGCACTTACTCAAGCTCTGGTAACAACATTGTAAAACGTTCAAAATGCTCAACCTAGTATCATTATTGTTAACACTGAGTAATGGCTTAGTCAGGTTTAAGGCAATGATAAAACACTTATATTTTGGGAAGTCAGTTACAAATGTACAGATGCCAGAACTTGGCCTGTAAAGAGCCAAACAACGACCTCTTCATAAACACATGACTCACAGGATCACGTTGTACATCTTGTTGTTTACACCGCCTGGCTGTTTACCAGGCTTACAGCAGATGATATAACAAACAGTCAATACAAGTTGTAACTCTATGACTGGTTGCATTCCGGTAGTAGGTTAATTATAGCGTTATGTAATGAATACATGAACTTGAAAGAATTATGTTTTAAAAATATTTGTATTATCATTTGTTATTATAAAACCAGTTCTAGATTTATTAAAATATTCTACCATGAACAAGTTCATATTTATGACACCCTTTTACAATTCTGTGTTTCATTCTATTTTCTTATAGGGCCTAGTGAAATAACTAAATTGATTTACTAAATTAATTAAAAAAAATTCTTGAGGAAAAATAAAACACCTTAAATGCATAATATTTGTTATTCTCAATCATAAATTTCTAATGATACTGATATTAGTAAACAATATGATTATTTAACAACAGCTCTTATGTAATAAATAATTTTGGTCCTCAATTTTTAAATAATTGTTTATCCCCTCATAAGAGAATCGTCAAATCATAATCAAATCAGTGCAGAAATAATATAAATTTGTTAACAAATTGTGATGGACCTCATCAAATTTGTTTGTGTTTAGGCACTGTTTTAAGGGTTCTGTTTAAATATTTGGACAATAACATGCAGCAGTATTGAAGTCATGTGCATGTTGATGTTCAGCAGTTAGAAAATAGTCAGACTTTGGACCTACAGTATTTTTCAGACAAGTGCCAACAGAATAACAATTTATATTGATCACATTCCTTTTTAATGAGTATTAAATGGATATGCAGAAAAATTAAACATTGAAGAATTTAAATACAAAATCATATATAACAAAACTGTTGTTTTGTATCTAGTTGTCAATGTAAACCCGTAAAAATAGATGTAGCGTAAATAGATGCAACCACAGCTCTTACAGCAGACATCCACACACAGGGTTAGGGTCAAAGGTGATACGTCAGGTTCACTGTACACATTCACAACACTAATTTAGTACAAATCTGCACAAACCAGGACACCAAGCTGGGTCTAAACTAACAGTAATGTTTATCAAGTTGCACAGAAACCTGTTTTATGGCCTCCCGTCACACTGGATAGATTTCAGTGGGTGCAGACAATGTCATGCCAACACAGATGAGAGACTGAAGTAGATATTATTAACAATATACTCAGTTATTACTCACTAAGAACTAACCACACTTGATTGGAATGTGACTATACAATACGACTTGTACAGTGAAAATTATTGGTGATTTACTTCACTTATTACGGTGATGATATCTTGAAATGGTGTGAACAATGGGTGTTCATTTATTCACGTCCTGTCCCAGTTATGTTGTCATGGCCTAAACTAAGTGTCCACTCACGCGTGTCGCTACGTGCCTTAGACCATATATGAGTGGGCCACTATTATTTCCGATGGATCAGTTTACACTTTAGTGAGACAACCTCGTTTGTACAGGCAGACTACACACATCACAATCTGAATGTATTACAATGCACTGGTGCAGTATTAAAAAACTAGTTTTGACAATGAATAGATAATGTTATGCTAGAGGTATGCATGTCTGGATAGATCAATTCAGGTAGCAAGCCGTGAAGATTTTCAATGGTGACCTTTCACGTCTGAATAGTATTTTCCACACACGCACGACAAGTATTAGTCGAGTACCTACGTTTTCAAAGAAACATTGACTGGTTTGTGAGAGTGACCTTCAACTTGAACTTATTAACATGTAAACAACTTTTCATGCATGAAATACATTACTTATTATTAACTGAGTAAAAAAGGTAAATCTGGAGGATGTACATAAGTATATTATTCAAACAAATCTATAAGTATAGATCATTTAACTGATAATCTGTGATCATTTGCGATTATGCAAAATATGCAAATCAACAACTACAAAATAAATGGTCATGTAATGATGTAGTCCTAAATGATTTTATTTAAGATTAATAATAATACCACTAGATATCACAATAAGAACTGATATATAATTGTTAACATATTGTATTGTCTTCTGGCCAAAATTTGACACAGTTAACTTGGTTTATTACAGGTGATAGTTATTTTGTTAATTATTATACAAAACATTTCACAGATGACAAGGTAAAAATAAATAAACAAATAAATAAATATCACACCACTCCACTGACTAGAAAACAGATCCCTAGCTATGTTGATGGATGACAACCATATCATTAACAAGTTATTGTTTCATTTGGAAACTGTGCTAATGCTTCAAAAATTAAAGTCTTGACACATCTCAAATAAATTTAACTCACTACATTTTTACTGCTGACCTGTCTCTGCTCGCCAGATGGGGGGGGGGGGGCAAGAAGGCTGTCTACCTGCCTCAGTCATAGCCCCTCACCTCTATTCCCTGTACCCAGGTAGGTGAAGTCTTTCTTATCCAGATCACCCCCTTCACCCATACCACACACCTGTCTGTTTACCCCCTTCTCTTGCACCCCCTTCACCCATCCCACACACCTGTCTGTTTACCCCCTTCTCTTGCACCCCCTTCACCCATCCCACACACCTGTCTCTTTACCCCCTTCTCTTGCACCCCCTTCACCCATCCCACACACCTGTCTCTTTACCCCCTTCTCTTGCACCCCCTTCACCCATCCCACACACCTGTCTCTTTACCCCCTTCTCTTGCACCCCCTTCACCCATCCCACACACCTGTCTCTTTACCCCCTTCTCTTGCACCCCCTTCACCCATCCCACACACCTGTCTCTTTACCCCCTTCTCTTGCACCCCCTTCACCCATACCACACACCTGTCTCTTTACCCCCTTCTCTTGCACCCCCTTCACCCATCCCACACACCTGTCTCTTTACCCCCTTCTCTTGCACCCCCTCAGTCAATGACAGTTTTCTCTGTCCATAGTGGGTTACTGCTGACTGTTTTGTCAGTCGACGTAGTCAGTTACTGCTGACACATGTTATGTGTTTGTTGAGTCTTTCTGTTTTTCTTGGGTGAAATGTCTGGTTGTTAAGATTTCAACTTCTGTCATGTGTTCTTCCCGTCATGTGCCAAATGTTCATCCTGTTTCCCAATGTATGTCTTGTGCAGGTCTTACAATATCATGGTGTCTGATAAACACAATCACAGCCCGCCATGCCATCTTGTGAGCAGACATCTGTCCCTGACAAGACTACCAACAGCAGCTGATGTAGAAGTGAGTTGAATTTATAGTTGAGTTGTGTAACAAAATAATGTTGATCAAAATCCTCCAACATGGTGAACAAGTTCACTAATGTGCTAATATGAGGGTAGACTACTCAGAGGGTTCTACATGAAAGGTTTATTTCAATGCACAAATGAGGTGTGCTGGAAAGGGGCCAGTGAATCAACAGTTCACAGAGGGGGATTCTAATACAGAGCAACACCTGCAAGTCCAGGCAGAAAAAGAACATGAAGTTTTCTGAGATGCCCCAAGTTTCCTTTACAAAAGACAACTACAAATTTCTTGTGTATAGTGACACAATGCTACTATACATCTATGCACATTACAGAAAAGGGAACCATAGGAAACTTTCAAAATGAGTCAATCAAGGTTAGATTTATTGTGCATTGTGGCAATGTTCCAGGGGCAAGAAACATCTATGCAAAATTAGAAAAATATATCCTGAATGTTTCTGGGATATAAGAGCTGATAACGGATGGTGCATCGAGAGTGATGCCATAAATCAGGTGGCCCAAAGGACTAAAAATTATTTATTTAACACTGAGACTAAAATGTCATTGAAGTGTTTCAAAACTGTTGCCTGGTGCAATATATAGACCACATTACATGATGCTTTCTTTACTTACTGTTATAACACTGTTATGTACTGTTATGTAATATATATATATATATATATATATATATATATATATATATATATATATATATATATATATATATATTATGTATGCCTTCAGTTATCCAGTATAATTAAAATCATTCTTTGTACAAAACTGTTAGATAAATACACAATATATTATATAAAAATCAATTTGTTATGTATACCTTATATTATACTGATATAATGTTTTAAATTAAATATACAAGCTTATATTAATTAATTCATGGCATACTATTTTGATAATACAGGAGAGCTGTCCAGAGTAGAAAGTTATAACATTTATTAATTATGCAAAATAATTGTATAACTAAACTTGTTAGATCACCTGTAAATTCCATAAAAAGTTGAATGCTGAAGCCGTGAAGGTAGCCAAATTTCTTAAAATAAAAGTTTCTCATTCAACTCTCAATATTACTGTTATTTTGTTTAGAATAGTATTCTGAACTCGACGCCCTAATTACTAGCGAGAGGCTCATTCTTAGAATGCTATCTATATAGATCTAAAAGATGGCTGCATTTTGCACCTTTGTTCGACCTTTGTTGTGCCAAGACAGCGCAGATAATAAACTCGCACCACGAGAGTCATTTGTGCTCATTGTGTCCAGCCAAGTGTAAATAGCACGGCTTACTTCACTGCGGCGGTCGATAACGGCGTCAGCAACGGCCTCGCGCACGTGAATGCGGTCAACGCCCGACAGACACTTTGACAACGACTATAGCACCACTATCCACATAACACAGCATATCAAACATAAAATACGCACACTAATTCTATAAGATAAATAAACAAAAGTTATCATACCTCCCCATGGCACGCCAATCTTCCATCGGGTGTGTCTTCTGGGAGGAAATATAGCCGAACGCTACACAAGGGTTGATCGTCATGGTTTTTATGGTGCCAAACCAGTTGCAAGTCGCCGATGCATACGGGGGCATCGGGGGTAATTTTAGCGAAGAAAAATTGGCCGAGTGTTATAACTTTAGTTTTGTGTCCCTTTGTAAACTTGAACGCCCGGTAAAACGTGTAGGAGCCGTGGTGACCACACGGGGGCCCGACAAACTGAAAGAAACGAAAACAAAATTAGCCATGAATTTATCGGAACACGTTTATTGGGAGTGGGTGTGTGTGTATGTGTGACAACACGCGGCTACTACAGCCCCCGAATGTAGAACACGACTGAGGTCACACGCACGCCGCGCACTGTCCCAATAAAACACCTTTCAAAATTCACATTATTCACTCCGAAATTCACAGCGAACCATACACGATATGTTTACTACATTCTACCGTAGACCAGTGATATTTACCTGAATATCCGGCGGCTCCATTGTTGTAAACTTCGCGATCAATATTGCTCCGCTTGTTGAATAAATTCTCGCTACAATACTTTATATTTTGGGTCCTAATTAGTGACGTCACGCACCCAGAGCGCCTCAATTATCATAATATATTCACATCTCATCAATATTCATAGATTATCCAAATGTTAACAAATTAAAAGAGAATAACACGGAAGACGAATAACTTTATCCTTCGTAGTTGCATTTGAGAGCCAGATAAACAAGGCTAGATTTATTTACGATAGCTCTAGTTATATTCAGTGCTTCCCATAATTCCACGCGACGCATTGGCGGTCATGTGCTGTCAGATGGTTTTCTCAGGCGGTGTCGACGAAATCGTTACTTATTCAGCTTTTGGTAACGAAAACAGTGATATATAAGTAAGATTGTTGTTTTATGTTTTGCACATTTACTCACTGCGATCATACACGGGGCTGTTTTCTCTGCGCTGAGTTTCTTGACACTGGTGAACGGACAACACTAACGAAGTTATCTTTGTTTACATTTTTAACTAAGTTTTGTTTTGAACTTTTACAACGCAATCAGTTAATGTGTAATGACAGTGTTAATTAGTTATATGTAAGACTGTTACAGCCTGTCCTTTTAATTTTGTTTTAACATATGTATCGTGTCTCTGACTTGGTGTGTTGCTAGACAAAGCTACAAGTTCCCGAAAAGTTATTTCCTGATTCCTCAGACACAGTCTCGGATATTAATTGACGAAAATTGTCTTTACTAGTTGGCCATGGTTGGAGTAGATTTAAACTGACTGGTGTTGATCTACTGTCTGTGTCGTCCCTTCATCCTAGACGTGTCAAACATTGTCTCCATAGTATGAACCATAACCTTGGGTTGGAACAGATTGTCATGAATCCAACATAACTAAAACACGTACAACCTGGTCCTGGATTGGATCTCTTAATTCTGATGAACAGCCAACATCTGACCTACAAGATGTTGAGTACAAGTGATCCTGGGACTATCAGACTGCAACATCCCATACTACGAATTCGACCACCCATTTCCAGCACATATCTCCACCATGGCACCATCTCTTCCTCAGCTGGGACCAGCACACTGACAATTATACCAACATCTCTACCATCATCTCCAATCCACCACTGATCTCCATCACAACCCATCTCAAGTAGACTCAACTATCCATCTCCACCACCATTTCCACCATCATCTCAACCACCATCTCCACCACCATCACCCATCTCCACCACCCATCTCCACCACCATCACCCATCTCCACCACCATCACCCATCTCCACCAAGCATTCCTCCAATCTTGGTCACAGTGATGTAGATGTAGTTTCCGCTTATCCCTCTCTCCATGTCAATGACACAGATGAATCATATAAATGATCATGTACGGGGCACTGAAAATGTACCATAATATCTGTATGTAGTCACTATTCAGACACCTAAAATGTACTCAATTTTCAGCTCTCCAAAACATAGAACTGCGTAAAATAATCATCTTTGTTGTCCATCTAAAAATATACAAGTATTTATTTTTGCAAATGTTTGCATACCTGAAAACATAGTATGTGAAATTGTGAATCCATGGAGTTAACTGTTACAGTACACTGTTTGAATGCATGTAGTTTGCCTGCAGGATGGAGGTGTGTATACATAGCAACCTACAGACAGTCCAGGGGGAGGTCACAGTGGAAGTTGACGATGAAGACAGGATCGATTACCTCATTTCTGCCTTCTGCACACAGAAGAACATCACACGCAAGAAGCAGTATGTCTTGCGCAATGACAATGATAATATCCTGCCCAATGTCAGGAAGTTGTCGTCATGTCGTGTCAAGAATGGTGATGTTCTGTATCTTGGATTGAAAAGTATGTGCATACCGGTTGTAATATAAAACGTTGGAATGCACTTTAAATGAATGTGTAGCTTTAACTAAAAAATTTACGGTTATATAATAATTGTTATGCAATGTATTGTGATGTCATTTATTGGCGATGGGTGGCCTCTTTTTGGTTTTATGAGTGGCCATGTTGATGCAAATGCTATTTACCATGTGGTGATGTATACTGAGAAACAGCCGGTGGATAGTTATTAGCTTGAGTGTACCTGATCTGCCTGAGGGAGAAAGATGGACACTCACTTTGGCTTAATTGAGTGATGAGCTACTTGCAAGAAGGGACTACTGTGATATTGTAATATGAATCAGTATTAGTTTGACAACAAAGCACACACCAAAATGTGTATTTTATAAAATAACACTAGACTGGAAACAACTTAATGAGCAGCAAATCTGAAACCAATGAAGTATTAAGCCATCTCTCTTATACTATGTTTCACGTATCCCCTCGCAGACTGACCAGTGGTGGATTCCTACAAATGACTGTCCATGTATACATGTATTTTGTGTCCAGCTCCATCGTCCACTGAGTGGCCGTGTGGGTGCAACCAGTGGTGGTTGCTGGCGGTCATCGTCCTCGTCATTGGTGCTGTTGGTCTCATCACTGTCACTCTGACCGTAACAGGAGGAGAGACGCTGTATGACGTATGTTCTTTTTTGCATTATTTCAATACCAGACTAACTCATTTGAAGTATGCATAACATCATGAGCCAATGTATATGTATAACAGGTAATTTCTTGTATAGCACCTGCTGTACTAAGAAATTGTTGTGACAAATGTAACAATGTTTAACCGTTTCAGTGCCGAGTTTCTGGACAGCCAAAGTTTATGTAATATGCCAATGATGCATAAATAACAAATTGAAAATGCTAATTTAAAATGTGTTCCTTACACCAGAGTCCTCATAGCCAGAGTGTGCTGTTGGTTATGCTGTATAGGGTGAGTTTATAAACTTGTCTTGTTTTCTGCTTACAGTATGGAGTTGTCTTGGATGCTGGGTCAAGTCACACAAAGTTGTTTGTGTATCGGTGGGTGGCTGGCAAAGTCAACGGAACAGCTGTGGCCCATCAGATCCACACTTGTAGGGCACAAGGTAGGAGGTCACATGACCCAACAGATCCACACTTGTAGGGCACAAGGTAGGAGGTCACATGACCCAACAGATCCACACTTGTAGGGCACAAGGTAGGAGGTCACATGACCCATCAGATCCACACTTGTAGGGCACAAGGTAGGAGGTCACATGACCCAACAGATCCACACTTGTAGGGCACAAGGTAGGAGGTCACATCACCCAACACAGCCACACTTGTAAGGCACAAGGTAGGAGGTAACATGACCCATCAGATCCACACTTGTAAGGTACAAGGTAGGTCACATGACGTAACAGACAGTACTCACACAACTCTCATAGAATGTTACACATGGACCTGGTCAGGTTAGTGACCAACCAAATAGAGTTATACTGGCAAAGTTTAATTTATATAAATGGCAACACAACACCGAAGAACACAACAACCAACACCACATTGCAAACCCATAAAGCGTAGCAAGCGCGTTCAATAAGTATATCACTCAGTCAATACACAAAGACATAGAACAACATTATTCACAGATCAAACAACACTATGTCAGTAACAAGAGCATTTGTGGCTCTCTGACCTGACAAATCCATAAGACCCAACACAATTGGTGGTGTGCCTCCATCACAGTGTCTGTCACAGCACTCGCACACAACAGCACTGTGCGGCAGATTTCTAATGCCGTGGAATCTTGCAGAGGTTATCCCAATTTGCAAGAAAGGGCCTACTGACAACAAAGGCCAACCAATATCGGTCTTGTGTGTTCGTAGCAAGATTGTGTTGACATACACATAAGAGCAGATGTATGTCATTAAATGTGAAAACAGTCATCTCAAGTTGTGTTCTTTTAATCTGGTCAACTAATTATTATGTAACATTACCAGATGTTCCTCAAGGCAGGGACGTGAAAACATACATTCTGTTGAATATACAGACATCATGATGAAATGTTTCTTGTAACATTTCTGGATACCTTTGAAGTTTGCTGAGTTGACAGTTCTGTTATATTGTAGGGGGTGGCATCTCCAACTACACACAGCACCCAGAGGGGGCGGGGCACTCACTGGGGCCCTGTCTCACAGAGGCTCAGACCAAGGTGCCAGCCGCCAGTCACTCCACTACCCCTATCTGGCTGGGGGCAACAGCAGGCATGAGACTACTGAGGTGAGGGGAGTGAGATGGGTACAAGGGCAGGGAAGTAGGGATAGAGGGACACACACGGGTGGTCAGTGGTCACTGGTCAGTCGTCTATGCACACAAAATGACACAAAGTAAGTTCAGAATAATAATAATAATTAAATAATAATTAAAATCCAGTTTACCCTGTTTGAAGACACTATTACAAAACTTACAAAACATGGAAATAGCACTTAACAAATTTAAATGAAAAGGGAAGGACAGCCTTTGTTGAGCACAGTGCAAGTGACACAGATCTGCTGCATCATGATGTTGATAATTAAATGAAAACCAGTTATAAATGTTCCTAAAAGAATGTGTGGCTATGTGAGGAGAGCTGTCTGTACCTGTCACTGTGTCCACTTGGAGTGTGTGAGGAGAGCTGTCTGTACCTGTCAATGTGTCCACTTGGAGTGTGTGAGGAGAGCTGTCTGTACCTGTCAATGTGTCCACTTGGAGTGTGTGAGGAGAGCTGTCTGTACCTGTCAATGTGTCCACTTGGAGTGTGTGAGGAGAGCTGTCTGTACCTGTCACTGTGTCCACTTGGAGTGTGTGAGGAGAGCTGTCTGTACCTGTCAATGTGTCCACTTGGAGTGTGTGAGGAGAGCTGTCTGTACCTGTCAATGTGTCTACTTGGAGTGTGTGAGGAGAGCTGTCTGTACCTGTCACTGTGTCCACTTGGAGTGTGTGAGGAGAGCTGTCTGTACCTGTCAATGTGTCCACTTGGAGTGTGTGAGGAGAGCTGTCTGTACCTGTCACTGTGTCCACTTGGAGTGTGTGAGGAGAGCTGTCTGTACCTGTCACTGTGTCCACTTGGAGTGTGTGAGGAGAGCTGTCTGTACCTGTCACTGTGTCAACTTGGAGTGTGTGAGGAGAGCTGTCTGTACCTGTCACTGTGTCCACTTGGAGTGTGTGAGGAGAGCTGTCTGTACCTGTCACTGTGTCCACTTGGAGTGTGTGAGGAGAGCTGTCTGTACCTGTCACTGTGTCCACTTGGAGTGTGTGAGGAGAGCTGTCTGTACCTGTCACTGTGTCCACTTGGAGTGTGTGAGGAGAGCTGTCTGTACCTGTCACTGTGTCCACTTGGAGTGTGTGAGGAGAGCTGTATGTACCTGTCACTGTGTCCACTTGGAGTGAGTGGTGTCATGCTGCCATGACACTGACACTGACATGAGAAATGACGTGTGTTCCAGGGAGTCAGACAATGACACGTGCAATAAGATCCTGGCGTCAGTGCGGGCAGAAATGAAGAAGACACCCTTCAGTTTCCCCAACCCCTTGAGAGGGGCGCGCATTCTGGATGGGTGGGAGGAGGGTGTGTTCTCGTGGATCACTGTCAACTACCTGACGGGAAACCTTGGACAGGTCAGTAGGAGTGGGCATATTCAGATATAAAAAACTGCTAGTAAAAATATTTTATTGTTGTAACTCTTCATGTAGCAATTTTTCTGAATGACGACTGCCCAGGTCAGGGAGAGGTCACGTGATGGGGTCAATAAACAATACCTTATGTTATTTTATCTGTTTCCCAGTAGTACTAATGCATCCCTCAAATGTTTTTCCAGTTTGAGTGAATTGTAAACATTATGGTTAAGAAAGCTATTGGCATACTTGATTACTTACTAGAACATGTCATTTTCACCTGAAATGTGCAGAAACATGTTTGAAAGATATCCATGTCTTACCTCTTGAGCAGAGGATGGAAAACAAAAACAATGAATGAAATAATTATGAAATGAAAGATAAAAAGATTCACATTGCAAGGATATCTATGGTTTTAATACAGTATTCAGATAGCCTCACTGTAAAAAGGTGCAGTGCACTGTTATAGTGACAGATGCTCAACATAGCAACAGAGTGATACACCACAGTGACACAGAGTGACACAGAGTGACACAGTATGACACACCACAGTGACACAGAGTGACACACCACAGTGACACAGAGTGATACACCACAGTGACACAGAGTGATACACCACAGTGACACAGAGTGATACACCACAGTGACACAGAGTGACACATCACAGTGACACATCACAGTGACACATCACAGTGGCACAGAGTGATACACCACAGTGACACAGAGTGACACATCACAGTGACACACCACAGTGACACAGAGTGACACACCACAGTGCAGACCTTTATGTAGGATAACATTTTAGCCAGTCACCCTTGTGGTTGACACGTGAATATTAACTCACACATGTACAAACAAGCCAGTTGAGATGTGTTTTATGACCTGAAATAAGCTACAAGCAGGCTCATTTTGTGTATGCTGACAATGAGCAGGATCAAATTACTGCCAGCCACACATGGATGTTTGAAGCTAAACCAGTTTACAAACTTTCAAATTTGTCTGATGACATGAAATGGACTACAAACACACATGCGACACCATTTACACTCACTTTCAAGGCATAACTAACAAGATCTGTGGTTTTAGGAGACCTTTTTTGCTCCTGTATTTTGTACACGTCCACCCATATTTCTACCCGTCCATAATGGTTTTTACCCGTCCAAATGACGGGTGGACGGGTCTCTGCATAAAGCTATGCCACAGTGACACGGAGTCACATACTACAGTAACACGGAGCGAGACACCAGAGTGACACACCACAGGACACAGTAATACACCACAGTGACACAGACTGACACACCACAGTGACACAAAGTGACACACCACAGTGACAAAGTGACACACCACAGTGACACATCACAGTGACACAGTGATATATCACAGTGACACACCACAGTGACACACCACAGTGACACAGTGTGACACACCACAGTGACACAGAGTGACACACCACAGTGACACAGAGTGACACACCACCACAGTGACACAGAATGATGTACCACAGTGACACAGAGCAAGCCACACAAGAGTGACACATCACAATGACACAGAGTAACACACCACGGTGACACAGAGTAACACACCACAGTGACACACCACAGTGACACAGAGTGACACACCACAGTGACACAGAGTAACACACCACAGTGACACAGAGTGACACACCACAGTGACACAGAGTGACACACCACCACAGTGACACAGAATGATGTACCACAGTGACACAGAGCAAGCCACACAAGAGTGACACATCACAATGACACAGAGTAACACACCACGGTGACACAGAGTAACACACCACAGTGACACACCACAGTGACACAGAGTGACACACCACAGTGACACAGAGTAACACACCACAGTGACACAGAGTAACACACCACAGTGACACAGAGTGACACACCACAGTGACACACCACAGTGACACACCACAGTGACACAGAGTGACACACCACAGTGACACAGAGTAACACACCACAGTGACACAGAGTAACACACCACAGTGACACAGAGTGACACACCACAGTGACACACCACAGTGACACAGAGTGACACACCACAGTGACAGAGTGATGTCATGCTAGCAGAAGTGGCGGGGATGTGACAGTCAGTGTGACATTTGATACGACAGCAAGTGTAAAGGTGGACATTGTGTGGTACAACAGGAGTTTACTACTTTTGTGTAGTGATTATTACAGAAAGGTGCATGTAATCTCATCCAGTAAAATGGGACCATCTTTTGCACTACTGCTGATAACAACTGTCTCAGGTACTGTGTTCTGTGCCTGTAGTTCACTGTCCGAGTGACTCCGACTCACCTGTGGAGTGAGTCACCAACCACAGACGGAGCCATGGACATGGGCGGGGCGTCTACTCAGATGACATTTGTAACTGCAGACAGCAGAAACACGACCAGTCTGCGTCTGTACGGCCAGGACTACCACGTGTACACACACAGCTACCTGTGTTATGGCTTCAACGAGGCCTTCAGGAAGTACCGTGCTCTCCTTGTCAAGGTAGGGCAGGCCCTCACCATTGTCTCCAGGTGTGGACAGTTCATCAGACGGGATGGGGTGTTCTTTGCTAAAGACTGAAATGATTAATGTTTTCATCATTCATTGATATGCATGATTTGTGAGGTACTAGCACTACCACTTTGTCTAAAAACGTCTTTTTTAAATGTTTGCATAAATTAATTTCAAACATTAAAAATTTGTCATGGTCAATGATATGTCCAACAAATCACATATTTATCATAATATTTCATGGCTTATGCTGTGGGGTGACCGATTTGTAGGAGTGCCATAACCATGCAAGTAAGTATGGTAGTAGAAGGATAACAAGTAATGTCATTGCATGTTTCAGATGAGCAAGAACAGTTCATCTGTCATCAGTGACCCATGTCTGCCCAAAGGTGACAACGACACACTGTCATACTCAGACATCTTTGAAGTGCCTTGTACTATTGGCCTTGCCCCTAATGGCACAAAGTCAAAGGTTGGTAGTTGCTTCGGACATCAACATGAACACACACTTTCTTCTTCCATTACAGCTCAACAGCTTACAGAGTGTACAACCCCACACAGAGTGTACAACCCCACACAGAGTGTACAACCCCACACAGAGTGTACAACCCCACACACAGTGTACAACCCCACACAGAGCGTACAACCCCACACAGAGTGTACAACCCCACGCAGAGTGTACAACCCCATACACAGTGTACAACCCCACACACAGTGTACAACCCCACACACAGTGTACAACCCCACACAGAGTGTACAGCCCCACACAGAGAGTACAACCCCACACAGAGCGTACAACCCCACACAGAGTGAACAACCCCACACAGAGCGTACAACCCCACACAGAGCGTACAACCCCACACAGAGCGTACAACCCCACACACAGTGTACAACCCCACACAGAGTGTACAACCCCACACAGAGCGTACAACCCCACACAGAGCGTACAACCCAACACAGAGCGTACAACCCCACACACAGTGTACAACCCCACACACAGTGTACAACCCCACACACAGTGTACAACCCCATACACAGTGTACAACCCCATACACAGTGTACAACCCCATGCACAGTGTACAACCCTATACACAGTGTACAACCCCACACAGAGTGTACAACCCCACACAAAGTGTACAACCCCACACAAAGTGGAGTATACAACCCCACACACAGTGTACAACCCCACACACAGTGTATAACCCCACACACAGTGTATAACCCCACACACCGTGTACAACCCCATACACAGTGTATAACCCCACACACAGTGTACAACCCCATACACAGTGTACAACCCCACACACCGTGTACAACCCCACACAGAGTGGAGTGTACAACCCCACACACAGTGTACAACCCCACACACAGTGTGCAACCCCACACCCAGTGTACAACCCCACACAGAGTGGAGTGTACAACCCCACACAGAGTGGAGTGTACAACCCCACACAGAGTGGAGTGTACAACCCCACACAGAGTGGAGTGTACAACCCCACACACAGTGTACAACCTCACACACAGTGTACAACCCCACACACAGTGTACAACCCCACACCCAGTGTACAACCCCACACACAGTGTACAACCCCACACACAGTGTACAACCCCACACACAGTGTACAACCCCACACACAGTGTGCAACCCCACACCCAGTGTACAACCCCACACAGAGTGGAGTGTACAACCCCACACAGAGTGGAGTGTACAACCCCACACAGAGTGGAGTGTACAACCCCACACACAGTGTGCAACCCCACACACAGTGTACAACCCCACACACAGTGTACAACCCCACACACAGTGTACAACCCCACACACAGTGTACAACCCCACACACAGTGTACAACCCCACACATAGTGTACAACCCCACACACAGTGTACAACCCCACACACAGTGTACAACCCCACACACAGTGTACAACCCCACACACAGTGTACAACTCCACACACAGTGAACAACCCCACACATAGTGTACAACCCCACACAGGGTAAATGTGCAACTTGTCTTGTGTTGGTGTCAGGGGAAGTAAGATACCCCACACAGGGGGTAAATGTGTTACTTATCTATATTATTTTGCTGTCAGGGGAAGAAAGAGATCCAAAAACAGGGTTAAATGTGTAACTTGTAGTGGACTCGTGCCACTTGTCAGATGTATAGAAATAAACCCCTGCCAACCTTGTTCTAGATGTTATGATAATAGTAACAAATAGAAAATGAAAATTAGGCTGACCAAATGACAAAGGAAAGCCACTTGAGATAACAATAAAACAATACTTTCTGTTCTCATTTAGTCACATTAATGACAGCTCATGGTAGTTCTTCCTCAGCCAGTTTTGTCAACAGAACATGTCATGAACAACCCATCTCAGTGCTACCTCAATATTGATGTCAGTCAGGATTGACATTTAAAGTAATGTATGATCCTTTTTAGAATGTTGTAACTAAAAGTATCTGATGCTTTATTTACTTACTTCCATCAAGTTTCACTTTTCAGCTTGCGCTTCAAACACAATAGAAGTCTTATTATTATTACTACCGGGTAGCTTTATAATAGCATGTTTTGCCCAGTGTTCATGATAACTATATGAGCTGCAATGACAGAGTCAACTGCATTTGATCCTTACAAGAGTTACAATCTGACAGTTTTGTTTTTGTTTTAATCAGGTGAATGCAAAAGTGCAGATAGCCTTATGTTGTACTCTACATCCTCACCACCTTTTTCACCAGATTTCAACAGTGATCAATTACAAATAATGTTGTAGTTTATCAGATGATTTCACTAAAACAAAATAACACATTTTCATAAAGAAATTAGTATATCACAGTTGATACCAAATTGAGTTAATTGTTTAGTAAATTCTGAAACAAAATGCCTTGCCTTGCCTATCCCGTAGTCTCAGTGGACCGTTGGGGCACCATAGATGATTTGGCAACCAGCTCCCTCCACTCCTCTCGTCTCTCGGCTTTCCTCATGGCGGCACCCAGTGTCAAGCCCGTCCATTCCGGGATGTTGTCTTCCCATCTCTTTCTCTGCCTGCCTCGTCTTCTCCCTCCTTGGACTGTACCTTGCATGATTGTCTTGGCAAGCCCTGTTGATCTTGTTATGTGCCCGTACCATCTCAGTTTTCGTTGTTTGACTGTGGTCAGGAGGTCTTCGTGGGGTCCAATGGCTTGCCGAGTTCTGTTTCCGACCTCTTCGTTGGAGATGTGGTCTGTGTAAGTGATGCCGAGGAGTTTTCTGAGGCATCTCATCTCCATGGCCTGTATCCTTTTCTCGGTGTCTGCTGTTAGTGTCCAAGACTCACAGGCATACATAAATATGGACATGACTAGGGAGCGCATCAGTCTGATCTTTGAGCTGAGCGCTATATTCCTGTCATTCCAGATGGTCTTGAGTTTGGCGAGTGCTGCTGTGGCCTGGGCGATCCTGGCGAGAATTTCAGGTTTAGATCCTTAATCTGCAATGATTGCTCCCAGATATTTGAACCTGTTGATGCAATCTAGTTTCTCGCCGTTGACCCTGATGTCAGTGCTGAAGCCATTGGTGTTGTTGGTCATCAGTTTGGTCTTTTCTGCATTGATCTGCATGCCGAAGGCTGTAGAAGTCTTGTCAAGGTGCTCCACCAAGTCAGCTAGCTCCTGCAAAATGCACACAAATGTAATTGTGAAAGCATTTCCATAATTGACTATGCGTTGTTGTAGACTTATACATTCACAGGGTCCAGTGTGTTGTATACTTACACATTCACAGGGTCCGGCGTGTTGTAGACTTAAACATTCACAGGGTCTGGTGTGTTATAGACTTAAACATTCACAGGGTCCGGTGTGTTGTAGACTTACACATTCACAGGGTCCGGCGTGTTGTAGACTTACACATTCACAGGGTCCGGCGTGTTGTAGACTTACACATTCACAGGGTCCGGCGTGTTGTAGACTTACACATTCACAGGGTCCGGCGTGTTGTAGACTTACACATTCACAGGGTCTGGTGTGTCGTAGAATTACACATGCACAGGGTCCGGTGTGTTGTAGACTTACACATTCACAGGGTTCGACATGTTGTAGACTTACACATTCACAGGGTCCAGTGTGTTGTAGACTTACACATTCACAGGGTCTGGTGTGTTGTAGACTTACACATTCACAGGGTCTGGTGTGTTGTAGACTTACACATTCACAGGGTCTGGTGTGTTGTAGACTTATACATTCACAGGGTCCGGCGTGTTGTAGACTTACACATTCACAGGGTCCGGCGTGTTGTAGACTTACACATTCACAGGGTCTGGTGTGTTGTAGACTTATACATTCACAGGGTCCGGTGTGTTGTAGACTTACACATTCACAGGGTCTGGTGTGTTGTAGACTTACACATTCACAGGGTCCGGCGTGTTGTAGACTTACACATTCACAGGGTCTGGTGTGTTGTAGACTTACACATTCACAGGGTCTGGTGTGTTGTAAACTTACACATTCACAGGGTCTGGTGTGTTGTAGTCTTACACATTCACAGGGTCCGGTGTGTTGTAGACTTACACATTCACAGGGTCCGGGCATTGTAGACTTACACATTCACGGGGTCCGGTGTGTTGTAGACTTACACATTCACAGGGTCCACGTGTTGTAGACTTACACATTCACAGGGTCTGGTGTGTTGTAGACTTACACATTCACAGGGTCTGGTGTGTTGTAGACTTACACATTCACAGGGTCCGCGTGTTGTAGACTTACACATTCACAGGGTCTGGTGTGTTGTAGACTTACACATTCACAGGGTCTGGTGTGTTGTAGACTTACACATTCACAGGGTCTAGTGTGTTGTAGACTTACACATTCACAGGGTCTGGTGTGTTGTAGACTTACACATTCACAGGGTCTGGTGTGTTGTAGACTTACACATTCACAGGGTCCGCGTGTTGTAGACTTACACATTCACAGGGTCTGGTGTGTTGTAGACTTACACATTCACAGGGTCCGGTGTGTTGTAGACTTACACATTCACAGGGTCTGGTATGTTGTAGACTTACACATTCACAGGGTCTGGTGTGTTGTAGACTTACACATTCACAGGGTCCGTGTGTTGTAGACTTACACATTCACAGGGTCCGGTGTGTTGTAGACTTACACATTCACAGGGTCCGGTGTGTTGTAGACTTACACATTCACAGGGTCTGGTGTGTTGTAGACTTACACATTCACAGGGTCTGGTGTGTTGTAGACTTACACATTCACAGGGTCCGGTGACCCTGCTGCTTGTCTCGCAGCTGTTGACAAGATGTTTGACTTCACTTGCAAACGTCACGGCCCACCGTGTTCCTTCAATGGCGTCTACCAGCCGGCCATACAAGGCAATTATGTAGTAAGTATACCTTTTGCTAAAATTGGAATGCAAACGTTGATGTAATCAATGCCCATAGGTGATGGGGCACCTGATATGTCATCATATATAAGCACTCAAACCATTGGCTGAAAATTGGTTGTTATAAAAGGGAGTATTCTTGGTTATGCTAGGACTTTTATAATGACTTATGTAAAATGCAGCTCCTAAATTATCCTCTTCATGGACATTATACCACCTTCAGGAGATGGGAATGTATGTAATATGGCCCAACTTTCTCCAGGAACCCGTCAGAACATAACATAATATTTTATGTGATTGTAAACTCTATGTTATAGCTACTGAAGAATATCAGATACAAAATTACATATAGCTACATTTTTAGCTAATGATCTGTGCAACCTTAATGTTGAGATACATGTATATTTCTAGGCATTTGCCGGCTTCTACTACCTGGTGGCAGCACTGACAGGAACGAGCACAAACGTCTCCTACAGTCAGTTCCGTGTAGCAGCAAATGACAGCTGTGAAAATGGCACCAGTTACAAGGTATGTTCTTACATGGCACCAATGGCAAGGTTGAGAAACAGAGAGACACTGTTTGTGTTATATAACATTGAGCAGTTGTTTGTAATATTATACACATACTGTTGAACAGTTGTTTGTAAGGTTACGCATGTAATACTGAATTTGTTTTGTTATGCACATAAGATTGTACAGTTGTTTGTAATGTAACATAAGTTTTCTGTGATTCTTCCCAGTTTTGTAAGCGAGCCATTGATCAGTTATGATGGTTTATGTTCCTTACCAAAATTGTAACTAGATTGTTGATATAAAAATAACATTAAGGTGACTTAATTACATTTCAATACATACCTGAAAGGGACTGAAAGAGATTGATGGTCTGATTTCTGGTATGTTTCACCATAGAGAGTCGGAGAAGTACTGAGTGATGATAAAGAATATTCAGAGTAGCGTGGCCTCCAAATTCTTTATATTGTTTTTGTAGGTAGCAGTCGGTAGATGCAAAATTACCAAGTGATGACTCGGAGAATATTAAGAGTAGCATATGCTTAAAATTCTATATCTTGTCATTGTAGGTAGTTGGAGAGTTACAGAATGATGAATTAGAGAATATTGAGAGTGGCGTGTGCTTCAAGTCGCAGTATGTCTTCACACTGCTAACAAATGGTTATGGCTTCAATGAAGACAACTGGGACAGACTGCACTTCCAGAAGGCTGTCAGGGTGAGTCTGTGGCAAGTAACTGCACTGCATATTTACATTTAAACCACACACGCACAACATAAATATACTTGGTTACAAATGGTTGTGGAACATGACAGATTGGGTGGTTACTGATGGTTGTTGAGCATGACAGATTGGGTGGTTACTGGTGGTTGTGGAGCATGACAGATTGGGTGGTTACTGGTGGTTGTGGAGCATGACAGATTGGCTTGTTACTGGTGGTTGTGGAGCATGACATATTGGGTGGTTACTGATGGTTGTTGAGCATGACAGATTGGGTGGTTACTGGTGGTTGTGGAACATGACAGATTGGGTGGTTACTGGTGTTTGTGGAGCATGACATATTGGGTGGTTACTGGTGGTTTTGGAGCATGACATATTGGGTGGTTACTGGTGTTTGTGGAGCATGACAGATTGGGTGGTTACTGATGGTTGTTGAGCATGACAGATTGGGTGGTTACTGGTGGTTGTTGAGCATGACAGATTGGGTGGTTACTGTTGGTTGTGGAACATGACAGATTGGGTGGTTACTGGTGCTTGTGGAGCATGACAGATTGGGTGGTTACTGGTGGTTGTGGAACATGACAGATTGGGTGGTTACTGGTGGTTGTGAAGCATGACAGATTGGGTGGTTACTGGTGGTTGTAGAACATGACAGATTGGGTGGTTACTGATGGTTGTTGAGCATGACAGATTGGGTGGTTACTGGTGGTTGTTGAGCATGACAGATTGGGTGGTTACTGGTGGGTGTGGAGCATAACAGATTGGGTGGTTACTGGTGGTTGTGGAGCATGACAGATTGGGTGGTTACTAGTGGTTGTGGAACTTGACAGATTTGGTGGTTACTGGTGGTTGTGGAACATGACAGATTGGGTGGTTACTGGTGGTTGTGGAACATGACAGATTGGGTGGTTACTGGTGGTTGTGGAACATGACATATTGGGTGGTTACTGGTGGTTGTGGAGCATGACAGATTGGGTGGTTACTGGTGGTTGTGGAGCATGACAGATTGGGTGGTTACTGGTGGTTGTGGAACATGACAGATTGGGTGGTTACTGGTGGTTAGGGAACTTGACAGATTGGGTGGTTACTGGTGGTTGTGGAACATGACAGATTGGGTGGTTACTGGTGGTTGTGGAACATGACAGATTGGGTGGTTACTGGTGGTTGTGGAACATGACAGATTGGGTGGTTACTGGTGGTTGTTGACCATGACAGATTGGGTGGTTAGTTACTGGTGGTTGTGGAGCATGACAGATTGGGTGGTTAGTTACTGGTGGTTGTTGAGCATGACAGATTGGGTGGTTACTGGTGGTTGTGGAACATGACAGATTGGGTGGTTACTGGTGGTTGTGGAACATGACAGATTGGGTGGTTACTGATGGTTGTGGAACATGACAGATTGGGTGGTTACTGGTGGTTGTTGCGCATGACAGATTGGGTGGTTACTGGTGGTTGTGGAACATGACAGATTGGGTGGTTACTGGTGGTTGTGGAGCATGACAGATTGGGTGGTTACTAGTGGTTGTGGAACTTGACAGATTTGGTGGTTACTGGTGGTTGTGGAACATGACAGATTGGGTGGTTACTGGTGGTTGTGGAGCATGACAGATTGGGTGGTTACTGGTGGTTGTGGAACATGACAGATTGGGTGGTTACTGGTGGTTGTGGAACATGACAGATTGGGTTGTTACTGGTGGTTGTGGAGCATGACAGATTGGGTGGTTACTGGTGGTTGTGGAGCATGACAGATTGGGTGGTTACTGGTGGTTGTGGAGCATGACAGATTGGGTGGTTACTGGTGGTTAGGGAACTTGACAGATTGGGTGGTTACTGATGGTTGTGGAACATGACAGATTGGTTGGTGGTTGTGGAACATGACAGATTGGGTGGTTACTGGTGGTTGTGGAACATGACAGATTGGGTGGTTACTGGTGGTTGTGGAACATGACAGATTAGGTGGTTACTGGTGGTTGTTGACCATGACAGATTGGGTGGTTAGTTATTGGTGGTTGTGGAGCATGACAGATTGGGTGGTTACTGGTGGTTGTTGAGCATGACAGATTGGGTGGTTACTGGTGGTTGTTGAGCATGACAGATTGGGTGGTTACTGGTGGTTGTGGAACATGACAGATTGGGTGGTTACTGGTGGTTGTTGAGCATGACAGATTGGGTGGTTACTGGTGGTTGTGGAACATGACAGATTGGGTGGTTACTGGTGGTTGTGGAACATGACAGATTGGGTGGTTACTGGTGGTTGTTGTGCATGACAGATTGGGTGGTTACTGGTGGTTGTGGAACATGACAGATTGGGTGGTTACTGGTGGTTGTTGAGCATGACAGATTGGGTGGTTACTGGTGGTTAGGGAACTTGACAAATTCTGCAATTGTATGTCTAAAACAATGACATGTGGAAATGTATGAGCCCATTAATATCCTGAGATGGTTGATGACACATTTAAAGTATGAATTGTACAGGTGGAGTTAATGTTCCCGACAATGCAATGCTACAGAGAATGTGATGTGACTTTCAGGGTCAAACGACAGACCTAGGCTGGACACTGGGGCTCATGCTGAACGCAAGCAATGCAATACCTGCAGAGCTACCTACTGCTTCAATGAGCATTGGGGTGTACGTGCTGCTTGTACTTCTGTTTGTCGCATTCATCATACTGTCTGTGGGATTCGCATGTCATGCACGCAACAATGCAAGGTCAGAGGTCATACCCCATCAAAGACTCTCGACATATGGTGCAGTGTGATGATTGTGATCAGAGAGTTATAAGATTATTGAACAGTGTGTGTAAAGATAGTTAACAGTAAGTCTCATTAGTAGCAAACCAGGTAAGCATTTTAGCTCTCAAGCTTATTAGCTTGTCAAGGTGGCTTCATTGGTACTAATGACAGTCTAGTAGAATTACATTGTACAGTACATGGTGTGGAAAAGAAAAACAAGGCTACAATGAACCAGTATGAGGGGAATTAAAGAGATCAGACACAACACGTCACGTGTTGTCTGTCATGGCCACTACCTATGCTGGTAGAACTCTGTGTAACACTTGCCACAAACTATGCCATCTTCTGCCTTACCTCCAGGTACTAAATCTACTTACTGTGCTCTGTACAACCCTGTGTACAACTGCATAGTGTTCTTCAGTATAGGACCTATCGTTTTAAGAATTATGAAATTATTAACATTATCACTGGCAGTATCTTGTAATTAACAGTGAATCTGATTTGATTTATTTATATGCAATTTGATGTTGTTAATTGTTATAATATTGTTTTCTTACAAGTCTTATTCAATTGAAGCCTTTATTAATTACTTAGTTTTTGTCTTTAAATGTTAATGTACTATTCAAATCAAGTAAGCATTGCCAATATTAACTTTCTTTATTATAAATGCTTATATTTGAGCAATTTTCAAGATCTTCTTTTAGAAGATACTTTTTCTTAAGTATCAGTAGTTTTATGGTGGTTACTTTTACTTAGTTACTTTGTCAGTGGATAAAATACTACTGGTGGCCATCTTTGAAATGGCACTTGTCACACTCCACTCCATGACCAAGGCATTGTTTTGGCAGCAGTTAATGCGCTGTCAGTAAGCCTTCTGGTAGATCAGCACCATATCTACAACTTGACTGTGACTCTGTATGAAGCCACAACGAGGTTCTCCCTGTGTTTTCTTGACCTACAGGCAGGACCAAAATCTTCCAAAAGACATGGTTTTATTACGTGTGGTGTTGGTGTACATACTGTTGTTGTCATGAGGATAATTACACAGGTGGTGTATGTATATAATAAATGTATATATAGTTTGACAAATGAAAGTAGTATCCAATCCTTGCTGCTAATTTATGTTGGCTGTTTATATTGAACATAAATGTAAAGGGAATGTACAACTCATTGTTTTGGTTCACTCGTACAGGTTACGTCCAGCTTTTACAAAGTATTGTCTTTGTGAAAGTGTCCATAAAACCATTGTTCGGTTACTCAGTGAGCATCCTTGCATATTCTCTATGAGAGGTTTACTAGGACAAGCTATTTGTACATTGATTTACTTAGTTGCTGTGTGAAGCAAGATTCACTGTGCCTATTACATGTCTATGGAATTAGGATACCATAATAGGTGTCTGATTTGTAATATGTTTACATATTTAATCTGTTTTCAAATTATATAATATATAGGATATTTGAGCTAAATAAGGGTAAATGGCTGTGCTACTTAGAAGCAATGCTAAGCAGTGTATGAGCTTGTATATCATGTTGATGTAATTATGTGAGGGTTGATTTTGTCAGGCTAGTGTGTGAATGTGGGGAACACAACCCACTTGCTGCTGAAGGAAGAGACCGTTTGATGATGTTATGTTAATGAATAGTATATATACATATATATATATATATATGTATATATATATCTATATATACAGCCTTTCTTGAAATAAAATGGCATGTTATCGGTATCAGTATTGCACAGTGCTTGAATAGTTTATAATACATTGAATAGTTTAACATATTTAAGTATCATATTTTTTCACACTAGTTTCCCAGTTTTGTTTAGATTAACAGTGGATTAGTGAATAATGAAGTAATTTACATAGAATGAAGAGAATGGATTATCAAAGAATTTAAACAGACGTGACTGTGTGCACAGTGTTATTGATGAAGAGGTGATATTGTTATATTATTATTGGATGTCAATATTTTCAAGATTGTATTAAATTATTTTCATCGAAGTGACTAATTCATTGTACTTGTCATTCTGTCATTGTCTATTATAATATTTTTTGTTTTTTTTGCATACAACACCACAGAATGTATGAATTATGTATCTCTATAAATGTGCAATATATGTTGTCAGTAGATGTCAAGTTGTTTTGATAACATGTCACACCATAAACATATTTGTAACAATCCTTTACAGGTGTTCATGTAAAAGAAACATGTTGGTTAGATTGGGAGGCAATATTACCCTAAGTATTGATTTACAATGGCATCTGTGTGTAGAACAGTGACAAATCTGTCACATATCACTCTTGAAACACATGCCAGACAATGAACAACACTGATATTTGTTATACACTGGTTGATTAGTGTTTTGGACATGACTGTTTTTGTTTAGTGCTAAAGTAGTTACTGTAACTGTTAACAGGCAACTCTTTAAAAAGCTCTTTATAGTGGAGTAGACATACAGTTGTAAAAAAAATGGATCAATAGACCCTTAACCCCTTAGGACTATAATTGTGATTTTGGTTAATCATAGTTAATCGCAAGTTGGGGAATACACGTCATGCTTGGCAGGACCTGGCAAATTTGTGGAAGGTTAGAAATGTTCAACTGAATGCAAGTTCTTGTGTAGTACCTAATTTTAAGTACCCAAAGATGTCATCAAAATTTGAGAAAAGTTAGTTAACAGCTTTTGAAAATATACTATTCAAGCAATACTTCTTATTACACAACTAGTAATTTCTCTTGATGCAGTGGTGCAGCAAAACCAGAAAAGAAAGACCCAAGGTTTGGGGTGATGAAACCAGTACAACGTATCCTAAAATATGATATATATCGAGGGTAGCTGTCAGACCACACAGAAATCTTAGACAACTACTAGTGCATCCAAAAGATAAAGTGGAAGACAAACACAAGACCGATTGTGTGTACCAAATCCCTTGTAAGACCTGCAATATGTGTTACATCGGTGAAACAGGAAGTACATTTGGCACGAGACTAGATGAACATAAAAATGAAATTGAAACCATAACAACTCGAAGTTTCACTCGGGAGACAAGAAAATAATCGACAAACATAGAATACAAATTGACAACAAGAGACCATCTGGACAGACAACTGTGTGATTGGGATTGTGACTGGAAGGGAGCAAAAGTGGTGAATAAACAAACAAAAAACAGATGTGCACGTTCAATAAAAGAACCCATCTGGATTAGGAAGACTGTACCAACTATGAATAGAGATGAGCTGGGCTACAGACTAAGTCTTGTCTGGGACAGTGTGCTTGGCATGCCATCTTAGTGAGCAGCAAGAATTCAGTTGCCTATGAAGGCCACCCTTGGTAGCTGAAACATTGTTGTCAGTAGAAATTACTAGTTGTGTAATCAGCAATAATGTTTGAATAATATGCTTCCAACAGTGAAAATTTTCACGAATATGAATATATTATGTTTGCACTTGGGTAGCTTTAGAATAATCGAATCAAATATAAATTTCTCGTGCATGATAGCAGTTCCCTAATATTGTATGTCAAATGATAAAAATACTGTAGATCCCAAACTGTTTTTGGCATATGGAAGCTAATGGTGCACACAGAATGATCCCACAAGTGAACAAAAAATGTGTCTAAGAAATTATTTGACACATTTCAGACTATGGTGTCTGCCACTGTAGATCAGTCTATTTACAGTACCCCAGGGGTAATGTCTTCAATCTATATTAATTTTATATATATATGTATATACATATATATTACAGACAAAACAACTTGCTCAGCAGGACAAACCCAAACATATTTTTAAACAGTTTATTAAATAGCATGAACAATGTCTTGTAATATATGACCATGAACCTCAGAACTCATCACAAACTGGGGTGAAGTATTCTACTGTTGAAAAAAATATATAAAAAGCTGTTATGTTCCACCCCAGAACAGAGATTACAACAAACATGGCAGAAAGACAAGTACCTTACCTATACTTTGGAATTGCCAGCATTCACATAGTCACGTACACACCCATTCTGGTGCAACAAAGTTCTTTCCAACCAAACTTATACCACGCTGACCTCTCCACCAAGCATTGCCTAACAGGCAGACATCATCACTTTTTAACATCAATTCAAATGGGAGTCCATTTAATTTGTTCAAAAACAAAAATTAACAATTTTAACACTCATCTTCCTATGAACCATCCATGGCATCCTGTGTACATGTGTCAACTGTTTGATAACATTTCCTGCTTTACTTTTACCTCTACACAAATGTCTTGTTTTCACACACAACAGATTCCTCCATAGAGACTTTATTGAACACTGTAAATGCAAAAGAGGACAACCTTCAAATAATGTACATGTGGTGGACAATGGTATTTGTAAATAGGGAAGGGTTCTGCCGTATGCTAGTTGAGTGTAGAGGGAGAGAGCATGTGTGTATGTGACTTCTAGATGATCACAGGAAGTGCAGTTTTCAGGGGGCCAACTTCGTTGAACACACCACAAAACAAGTTCCTCGCATACTTAATAACGCACATGTTGCCATTTGCCTGTACCCAAACTGGGCCATGTAATCACAATATCTCAAGACAAAACATTCTCCTATATGCAATTACACACAGAAACAAGTAATTAGAACAGGTTTCCAGGTGTCCCTATAATTGGTATCTGGCAAGATATCAATGTTTCATGTCACCAGGCATACAATCATTGTCTGATCAGATCTGTTGTACATCATTTCAATTTCCTACTTGTCGAGTTCGCTGACTGAGAACATAGATATTACATAAGCACAGTGCAAATCTGTGTGAATTAATTGTTGTTGGTGCAAACAGCACAGATATGACATGGCAGTAATCAGGTTGAGAGAGTGTCTGCTTCCTACTGGAATGACATGTCTGTTAGTGTGGTAGACAAATGAGAGTCTGGTCCAACCCCCAAGAGTTCCTCCTACAGCAGGTCCGTAGTCTATAGCAACAATGTCACTCAGCAGTCAACACGCTGCCAACTCAGTCCCTGTTTGTATCTCTTCACAGAATGTACAGATGTAGTTGTGAGACATGTGCCAATCATTTCCCGCTACCTCGCCAGCCTCCGCTACATCATACGCCACCATCCTTCTTGTACTGTTGCTTGGCGATGACACGTTCAAGGATGCGTCGAGCTTCGCACTGTGGGAAGTTGTCCATGTTGTAATACTGGGGCGCTGTCTGGATGAGCCTGCAGAACAACACAAGGGCAGTCTTTACTTGAAGGTAACTAACTATCAGTACATCTATTACCTCACTTACTGCTTAGCAAATTCACCCAACAAGTTAAAACGATTTGGTGTTTTTAATAGCAGTATTGTTTCAGTTATAGACTACTTTATTTACATTGAACACTGATTGCCTTTAGTGTAGATGCTTTGTTTTGGTGTAATAGTGTGTTAATAAAAGTTGTGTTATGCGAGTATGATAACCTTAACCGGTGAATTGGATACTGCGCTATATAAGAACTCACCTTTACTTTGTGGAACAATGATCTATAAGCATTTATGCAATGAATTCTGGAAACTTCGTATCCAGGAACTAATAATTTCATTGATTTAGTCGCAGGCCTGGCATGTGATAAATATGATTACAATAGGCTAACTACTAGTTCAGCTACTGACAAGGGAATGCAGCAGAGGAACAAGTAGACAAAAGGTGTGAGGAGTCATGCAATAAATTTGTTGTGTGCATCATCCATTTTGTTCAACTGATATATCATTATGCAAGAAACAGGTCACATGACGAACACACCAGATGAATTGGTGTACCAGAGATGACAGAGGTTAAAGGAAGCAAGTAAACACCGAGGCGAGTGCACCTGGTGGCCTGGGAGGAGACATTGGCAAATTGTCCCCAAAGTCTACATATTGACAGAGATGACAGTGACAGGAAGCAACTGACCACTCTGGCTTGACGTCTGTCACTGTGCGGATGTAGTTCTTCGTGGTCAGCACAAATTCATTGTAGAGCACCCACTCAGGCTTGTGGTCAAGACAGGTGGATGGGTGAAGCTGCACCACCTGGTTGTCCTTGACGGTCAGGTAGTGACCAGTGCGCTCAAGGTGAGCGACCTGTCGACAGGTGAGAGGTTGTGAGGTGTGAGGACAGGACATGCACAATGACCTCATCACAAGGCAAGTAGTGATTTATAAACAGACACAAACATGCAGTGAACATTTCACTTGAGACACGTCAAGCTGTAGTTTTATGTTGTTACTTTGTGTAAGCTGCTACAGACTTCCAAAAGTCATGATTCTACATTTAGCAGTAAACCACCAATGACATGTTTGAATGCTGAAGCAGATGCCTACCTGCATGAAGAAGCCAGCGACGAGCGCCTTCCTGATGTTGATGTAGTAGTCGCGACTGCTGAAGTCTGTGCTGGAGCGACGCAGGTTGAAGCGGTCCATGATGCGGGCCAGCTGCTGTCTCACGTTGTCTGCACTCTTCATGGACCGGTAGTTGATGAAGTTGTCATAGGCCCACTGCGGGTCGTCATGGTCTGTTGGACAACCAGCTCAGTCAACTGTCACATTTACTATTCTGTCATCATGGTCTGTTGGACAACCAGCTCAGTCAACTGTCACATTTACTATTCTGTCATCATGGTCTGTTGGACAACCAGCTCAGTCAACTGTCACATTTGCTATTCTGTCATCATGGTCTGTTGGACAACCAGCTCACAGTCAACTGTCACATTTACTATTCTGTCATCATGGTCTGTTGGCCAACCAGCTCAGTCAACTGTCACATTTACTATTCTGTCATCATGGTCTGTTGGCCTACGAGCTCACAGTCAACTGTCACATTTACTATTCTGTCATCATGGTCTGTTGGCCAACCAGCTCAGTCAACTGTCACATTTACTATTCTGTCATCATGGTCTGTTGGACAACCAGCTCTCTGTCAACTGTCACATTTACTATTCTGTCATCATGCTCTGTTGGCCTACGAGCTCACAATCAACTGTCATTTAATGATATGTTAATCTTTATTTTATATAGCGCATATATCCTAGCGTTCACAGCGCTTTACATATTACTTCATTAAAACTACAATAAACCATCAGCCAGTTCACAATCAACTGTTCTTTACTATTCTGTCATCTTGATCGGTCATGCAATCTGTTCACAATTAACTGTCATGTTTACTACTTTATAGTAAACAAATGCATACCACAAATAAGTGACATGCCAAGAAAAAACACAATATATACCAGGCCAGGGATGATGACTACATATAGATCTCATTCATATTAGGTGGAATGCTGAATTAAATACTTGAGGCTGGGCACCATTGAATTTTAAAATAAGTACTCCCTACTTCATAAATATTACATGTATTATGAGCAGTGCATGGCTGCCAGGGAGTACCGAGACTAATGTAATCAGTATACGATGATGGATAGATGTTTGTAACTTGCCTCTTTTGTAAGCATTTCTGTTTATGTAAAATACTAGCATGTCCAAGTGTAATTCTGATTGATCAGGCACTGTATAAGTACTTGTGTCATTGTCTACAAGCAGAAGATGGCACTCACTCTGTTTGAAGGCGTGGTAGACGTTGAGCAGGGTCAGGTGGTCACCATCGATATGAGCGAACCTCATCTTGGCCTCGTCCGCCTGTTTCTTCACTTCAGTGGGCCGCACGAAGCACTGCGGAACTAAACAGGTGTCGGTGGGGGCGCACACCCCAGTCCACCGCCATTAGCCCCACACACGCATACAAGGTGACGACTAAAACGAAGCCAGCAAATAAGGGTAGCAGCATTCCTGTGATTCCTACCCCACCCCCGATTATACAGGTCACTATGACCTCTTGTCTTCCTGCATTCATGCCATTTCTATCCCAAGTCTTTACGATACCCTACTGGGAAATTAAATGTGCAGATGGAGATCTCTGGAGATCTCTCATAATATTATTTCTTCTGATAACGTAACAAATCCACCTGACAAACACTGGTTATCTGATTCCACAGATGCACCTATTAGTTTGGGCATTGGAGGAATCATATTTTTAATCAACTAAAATGTAGAACTGTGGATTGAGGTATATAAAAGTAACTATGTTAGTACCTTCTGAACACATTGATTGTAATAACATAACAGTAAATACAATAACAAACAATACACTTCTCTAAAGATTACTTACAGTCAGACTTGTTGATGCTTCTTCAGATTTCTTATCAATCAAAACAATGACCAGTGTTGATAAATACAAAACCAAACTGTACTGGCAAAAACCAACTTCCACTGGATGTGCTGATAGTTGTCACCTGTGTGGAGTGAGCTGTGGGCCTTACCTGAAAGCATGGCTGTGATAGAAAGGGCCTCGTTGGAGCAGCCGTTGTCACAGCTGGCAATCACCATCTTGGCTAGTTGTGGGTCCAGGGGGAACTCTGCCATCATGGAGCCCAGCTCTGTCAGTTCACCATCATCATCAATGGCAGCTAGGTAGTTGAGCAGCTCCAAGGCTCGCATCAACGTCTCCGGAGCTGTGGAGCAAAACACGTGTATTGTACTAAGTGATAGTCTCCAGCACTCACAGTAATCTAAACTGATAAGACTGTACATAATTTATTACGGTTACAGTTTGATGGTTCATGAAATTTATTGATTTATGCTGCTGTCTTTATACACCACAAAAAGGATCTAAGCGAGATCCACATTTGATCATTGCATACTATATGCTTCTACATAGTCATTTGTTGAAGGAGAAATGTCTAGGGGTCTAAATAAAATACAATTACCAATTATGTTGATGAAAATGCCGACCTGCTCTATCATGGAGAAAATGTGAAAATTAAATCAGTCCTATTTATCTATCTACACTAAAACTTGAGAACACATAAGAGAAACACAAAATAAAAATAACTACAACATTCTCCCACCCACCTGGGGGGTCCATGAAGTCAAAGTGCACAAGGTCGTCAATGCCAAGTTTCTTCAGCTGCAGTACAACGGAGCCAAGGTTACTGCGGAGTATCTCAGGGTACGTCTGCTCCTGCATCTCGTGAATAAAAGCCTTCTCTGTGTACAGTCGGAAACATTTGCCCGGCTTTGTGCGCCCAGCTCGACCTGCCCTCTGCTGGGCACTCGCCTTACTAATGGCTGACACAAGCAGCGATTCGACGCGAATGCGTGGATTGTACACCTGAACAGAAGAATGTCATCTCATGGTTATTACATTTACTTACTAGCAGAAACATGTTTACACAAAACAAACATTCTGTAAATACGCTGTGTGAAATGAAAACAAAATAGCACATTTATACTCTACATTCCTGTTGTGTTACTCTTGATGACTGGTGAAGTAGAGTAAATAACTGGACATGGTCTATGGCTTGTGACACTGCACCAACGCCTCAGTCTTTACAAGGCAGAGACTGCACGCATTAAACCTTCATTCTACATCCTACAACAACTCTCCAGGATGCACTACAAACTTACCTTCTGTTTGGCAAAACCAGGGTCAATGACAAATACGACACCATCAATGGTGAGAGATGTCTCAGCGATGTTGGTCGACACAACCACCTTGCGGCCGATGGCACCGTTGGGGCGCTTAGGTGGGGGCGGCTCAAAGATACGCTGCTGCTGGGCTGGAGGCAGGGTGGAGTAGAGGGGGATACACTTCATCTCCCCAACGTCTGGTCCCAGGTTGTCCACCTCCCGCTGGATGCGCTTACAGGCCTCTTCTATTTCCTGCAGCCACAGACACAATCACTACAGTCAATGTACACACACACAATCACTACAGTCAATGTACACACACAATCACTACAGTCAATGTATACAGACACAATCACTACAGTCAATGTACACACACACACAATCACTACAGTCAATGTACACACACAATCACTACAGTCAATGTATACAGACACAATCACTACAGTCAATGTACACACACACACAATCACTACAGTCAATGTACACACACAATCACTACAGTCAATGTATACAGACACAATCACTACAGTCAATGTACACACACACAATCACTACAGTCAATGTACACACACACAATCACTACAGTCAATGTACACAGACACAATCACTACAGTCAATGTACACACACACAATCACTACAGTCAATGTACACAGACACAGTATCACTACAGTCAATGTACACAGACACAATCACTACAGTCAATGTACACACACACAATCACTACAGTCAATGTACACAGACACAGTATCACTACAGTCAATGTATACACACACAAGCACTACAGTCAATGTACACAGACACAGTATCACTACAGTCAATGTACACAGACACAATCACTACAGTCAATGTACACAGACACAATCACTACAGTCAATGTACACAGACACAAGCACTACAGTCAATGTACACAGAAACAAGCACTACAGTCAATGTACACACACACAATCACTACAGTCAATGTACACACACACAATCACTACAGTCAATGTACACAGACACAATCACTACAGTCAATGTACACACACAATCACTACAGTCAATGTACACACACAATCACTACAGTCAATGTACACACACACACAGTATCACTACAGTCAATGTACACAGACACACAGTATCACTACAGTCAATGTACACAGACACAGTATCACTACAGTCAATGTACACAGACACAGTATCACTACAGTCAATGTACACACACAAGCACTACAGTCAATGTACACACACACACAAGCACCACAGTCAATGTACACAGACACAGTATCACTACAGTCAATGTACACAGACACAGTATCACTACAGTCAATGTACACAGACACAGTATCACTACAGTCAATGTATACACACACAAGCACTACAGTCAATGTACACAGACACAATCACTACAGTCAATGTACACACACAATCACTACAGTCAATGTACACACACACAATCACTACAGTCAATGTACACACACAATCACTACAGTCAATGTATACAGACACAATCACTACAGTCAATGTACACACACACAATCACTACAGTCAATGTACACACACAATCACTACAGTCAATGTATACAGACACAATCACTACAGTCAATGTACACACACACACAATCACTACAGTCAATGTACACACACAATCACTACAGTCAATGTATACAGACACAATCACTACAGTCAATGTACACACACACAATCACTACAGTCAATGTACACACACACAATCACTACAGTCAATGTACACAGACACAATCACTACAGTCAATGTACACACACACAATCACTACAGTCAATGTACACAGACACAGTATCACTACAGTCAATGTACACAGACACAATCACTACAGTCAATGTACACACACACAATCACTACAGTCAATGTACACAGACACAGTATCACTACAGTCAATGTATACACACACAAGCACTACAGTCAATGTACACAGACACAGTATCACTACAGTCAATGTACACAGACACAATCACTACAGTCAATGTACACAGACACAATCACTACAGTCAATGTACACAGACACAAGCACTACAGTCAATGTACACAGAAACAAGCACTACAGTCAATGTACACACACACAATCACTACAGTCAATGTACACACACACAATCACTACAGTCAATGTACACACACACAATCACTACAGTCAATGTACACACACACAGTATCACTACAGTCAATGTACACACACAATCACTACAGTCAATGTACACACACACAGTATCACTACAGTCAATGTACACAGACACACAGTATCACTACAGTCAATGTACACAGACACAGTATCACTACAGTCAATGTACACAGACACAGTATCACTACAGTCAATGTACACACACACAAGCACTACAGTCAATGTACACAGACACAGTATCACTACAGTCAATGTACACAGACACAGTATCACTACAGTCAATGTACACAGACACAGTATCACTACAGTCAATGTACACACACAAGCACTAGTCAATGTACACACACACAGTATCACTACAGTCAATGTATACACACACACAGTATCACTGCAGTCAATGTATACACACACACAGTATCACTGCAGTCAATGTATACACACACACAATCACTGCAGTCAATGTACACACACACACACACACACACACACACACACACACACACACACACACACACAGTATCACTACAGTCAATGTACACACACACAGTATCACTACAGTCAATGTCCACAGACACAGTATCACTATAGTCAACGTACACAGACACAGTATCACTACAGTCAATGTACACAGACACAGTATCACTACAGTCAATGTACACACACAGTATCACTACAGTCAATGTACACACACACAGTATCACTACAGTCAATGTACACACACACACACACACACACACACACACACACTACAGTCAATGTACACACACACACAATCACTACAGTCAATGTACACACACACAAGCACTACAGTCAATGCACACACACACAATCACTACAGTCAATGTACACACACACACAATCACTACAGTCAATGTACACACACACACACACACACACACACACACACACACACACACAATCACTACAGTCAATGTACACACACACAATCACTACAGTCAATGTACACAGACACAGTATCACTACAGTCAATGTACACAGACACAGTATCACTACAGTCACTGTACACATACACAGTATCACTACAGTCACTGTACACATACACAGTATCACTACAGTCAATGTACACAGACACTAGGCTAGCGCTGTCGATCGCCATTTGCGCCATAGGCGAAACGGTTTTCTATTTGGCGAAAATAAATTAAACCTCTTCGCCAAATTGGCGAAACGTTATATCTGTCATTATTATTGATGTTATCAGCAATACATGACTGCATTATTCAACACCCTGCTCTGTTAAAGTTGCCTAAACGATCGCACATTCAACTGACCCAAATAACCAGTCGGCGTAACGTGACCCGCTGGGTAAACAATAGGTCGCTAATCCCTCCACTTAGCCATGCTCACAGACAATAGGGGAGCTTAAATCAATCAAGAATTGTGTTTGCTAGACAATGGGGACCTGCCTGATGGCACTAATTACAAGTTTGAGGCAAGTACAATGCTGTACCCGGCAGGTTCCATATTATCGCTCAGTATCGCCGCCGGCGCAGTCACATGACATTGTCAATGATTAATCAATGTGCCATCTGGTAACTATTCAATAAAATGCCAATGTAGATTGTAATTCATGTATGTTTGACAAGTTTCACCACCAGAAACATTACAGATAGAAAGATGCATGTCAAAAACGTGTTTTATTAAATATAGCCTGCGTCACCCAGGCCATGATTACAGTCAGCCACAGTTAACTAATTTGGTGAATTACTGTATTCAATTACTGAGCAGTCAAATGAAGTTTTAAGATAGGTAATAATTATTATCAATACACTGTTTGAATCACTGCGGGGCAGCAAGAGTAGAGTAGGTGGTTCTTAATTATTTTACCTTGTTATAAAAGTTTATCTTTCAATTTATGTTATACACACCTGTAATGTAAATTTTATTACATTAATAGTATGTGTTAGGTGCTGTTTCTTTATATTTTGCACAATTCCCAAAGTTTCATTTTATTGTTAAACAATGTTCTGTTAAATTATACTGGATGTTTGTTTGCGTTATATATTATGTTTAGCTAAATATATAAATGTTTAGTTAATTAAAATAGGAATTTTTTTTCTTGTGGATATTGTATAGAATTTTTTTATTATATTATTTCTTGTTTTGCACTTTTAAACCGGGTAATTTAATTGATCTAAAAAAATGGCTAAAGAGAATCTCATTTGGCTAAACAAATTTCTGACCTTTAGCCAAATTGGCTAAACAGATTTTAGGCACAGCGCTAGCCTAGAGACACAATCACTACAGTCAATGTACACAGACACAGTATCACTACAGTCACTGTACACATACACAGTATCACTACACACACACACACACACACACACACACACACACACACACACACACACACACACACACACACACACACACACACACACACACACACACACACACACACACACACACACACACACACACACACACACACACACACACACACACACACACACACACACACACACACACACACACACACACACACACACAGTATCACTACAGTCAATGTACACACACACAGTATCACTACAGTCAATGTACACACACAGTATCACTACAGTCAATGTACACAGACACAATCACTACAGTCAATGTACACAGACACAATCACTACAGTCAATGTCCACAGACACAGTATCACTACAGTCAATGTACACAGACACAGTATCACTACAGTCAATGTACACACACACAGTATCACTACAGTCAATGTACACACACAGTATCACTACAGTCAATGTACACAGACACAATCACTACAGTCAATGTACACAGACACAATCACTACAGTCAATGTCCACAGACACAGTATCACTACAGTCAATGTACACACACACAGTATCACTACATTCAATGTACACACACACACAGTATCACTACAGTCAATGTACACAGACACAGTATCACTACAGTCAATGTACACAGACACAGTATCACTACAGTCAATGTACACACACACAGTATCACTACAGTCAACGTACACAGACACAGTATCACTACAGTCAATGTACACAGACACAATCACTACAGTCAATGTTCACAGACACAGTATCACTACAGTCAATGTACACAGACACAATCACTACAGTCAATGTACACACACACACAGTATCACTACAGTCAATGTACACACACACAGTATCACTACAGTCAATGTACACACACACAGTATCACTACAGTCAATGTACACACACACAGTATCACTACAGTCAATGTACTCCTTTCAGTGACATTCTAAACAAGACAAGCCCCAACTTCAGACTTTCTGTTACTGTCATCTTTCAGTCTGTCACAACATCAGTTGACTGGTTTTTCCCCCCAATTCAATTTCAACACCGCACCAGGGGTGCTTACATGTCAAAGTAAAAAAGAAGGTACAAAGAAGTGCTAGGGAAAGAGTAGGACTAGAGAAAGATTATAACTAGTGCTCATTCACTGTATGCCCAGTATTATTACAAGTAAAAATTCAGTGCCACACATTCCAATATCAGAATGAAAATAAGGGCTACATACCTGGGTGGTAGGTAAACAATAATTTCAAGTTCACGAATGGGTGAATATAATACAAAGTAATTTTACTAACACCAATTTTAAATATTAATTTTAGCAATAAAACACTACGACCAATGAGTTGGGGGGTTAGTCATATATGTCAAATACATATAGACACATCAATTTTACATGTCATTCATATCTGATCATACCTGATCAAATGCACCATAAATACATCAACTTGCATTTGATACCTATTTCAACATCTACATCTTGATCTTATAACATTAAACCTTGAAGTGCAAAGAAATGTGATTCCAAACATGGTATGTCAAGACAAGTGCCTCCTCCACTGTACCTCCTGGCCCGTGAGGAAGAGCAGGATGTCTCCCTCGATCTCCTCACACATGTGTATCTGCAGCACCGTGCGTATGGCTGCCTCCAGGTAGTCGCGCTCTGGCTCCGGGGTATAGAAGATCTCTACAGGATGTGTTCGGCCTGGCACACTCATCAGGGGTGCTTTGTCAAAGTAGTTCTAAGCAAAACCAGTGACAACTCTCATGTCTCCCGATCAATCACTCAACCATGTTAAAATTAGCTTATCTTCACTGGTCAAACATTGGTACAGTTTATAAAACTAACATTCATGTACAAAGCTCATAAAACAAATTCACAGTGTTCATTCAAAGGTTATTATTAATATTCTTTAGGCATGGTAACAAGCACTGTGAATGAACAAAATAATTGTTTACACATATATGTGCATCAATCATTAGAAGTATGTCATTAGTTATCTATGGAACCAAACTGTAGAATTTGTTGCATGTCAGTCCTAGCAAAATTCATTCGTTTCATCACTGTAAACCTTGCTACAACAAACAGTTAACTGAAAGTTATTTTAAAACGATTCATATTTTGTTAAAATTCAATTCAAACCGACAGGTGGGTAACTCTCCATACACTAGGTATTATGCAACTATTCTTTTGAATAGGAAAGCACTTTATCAGATTTAAACTTCTTTGTCATTTTATGCAGTAAATATGAATATAAAAAACCAAACATATGTATCGTTGTTATTGTGGAAATAAACTGTAATAACTAGGACAGATCGGGGTAAAATTTAGTTGCCAACTATAATGTAACATGAATTACTATTTACTAATTTGTATAAATTGTGATTTTTTTATGTGCTACATTCTACAAGTAACGTTCATAATGCAGCACATTTTACCCTTTTATACATACCTGGAATTTGCCTGCATCAAGCGTGGCACTCATGACAATGATCTTGAGGTCACTACGTTGCTTAGCAACCTCCTTCAACAGCCCCATGAGTATATCAGTGGCGAGTGTGCGCTCGTGAGCCTCATCCAACATGACCACGCCGTAGTTCTCAAGCAGAGGGTCTGACATGGCTTCTCGCAGTAACATACCATCTGTCATGTACCTGCAGTCACAAGTACAGGGTCATCAACACTCAGGTGTACATAGACTTACTTGAGCATTATGTTGGCAGGTAGAATGTGTACTTATTCAAGTATCTATCATGGTAGCGATTGTGTGTGTGTTTGTGTGTAGCCTCGAGTATCATGGGGGAGTACTGCACTGTCTAGACTTACTTGAGTATCGTGTTAGCAGAGGTGCAGTCTTCAAAACGAATGCTGTAGCCGACCTGTTGCCCAAGACCACAGTCCATCTCTTCTGCCACACGTGCTGCCACTGACATAGCAGCTACTCGACGGGGCTGTGTACACGCCACACCTCGCTTCTGGTAGCGTGCCCGCACCCATTCCAAGCACCACTGCGGGATCTGGTAAGGCAGACAACAAGTTCAGATCATAACAACTGAACTAGAAGAAAAACCAAGGAAGTATGTAGCATCCATCAAATGAAACAAACATGCCCTAAACTGAATTATCTGGTTGGGAGATATTGTTCCACCAGTAACATTATAAAGACTATATCAGCATTGTTATGATCGTCATTGCCAAGTTCTCATAATCTAGACAACACATCCTGTTAGTAAATAAAGAGATCTCATCCTTAACCAAGTCCTGTTATTGAAATAGGCAACAATGGTTTAAGCAATTAATAACCCAGCAAAGAGTCCTGTGGTTGACATGTTACTGTACTAACCTGTGTCGTTTTTCCAGACCCTGTCTCTCCAACCAGCACCATCACCTGATTCTTGTTCATGATGTCAATAAACTTATCCTTGTACTCCCACACAGGCAGCTGGGTTCGTTTCCGGAACAATTCCCAGTATCGAGGTGTGTATGGCAATCCTACAGGCAAACCACAGGTCAGTGGTCATTCATCTAACTATTTACTGAAGACAGCACTGGTTTGGGACGCATATGTATATAATTGAAGTTGGCAGGTTGTTGCTAGGCATGGCAACATATCATAATACAGCACTTTTATAATTTACAGGGTCAAAAGTAGTCTTGACAAAAGATTGGGAATATCCTATAGGTAAAACAAATATAGTAATACGGCTCATTCCAATGCAATCTGACCCATACTTTGAACAAAGATTTAACCCTAGAGGTGATCAAGAAAAATCCTCTAAAGCATATTGTTCCTATAAAAATCATATATATCTGCTAATATTGGTCATAAAAATATCAATGAATACTTAGTTAACAATACTTTAACTAAAATCATAGGGATATTTCTACCTGAAATTAAACTAAAAAACAAAATTAAACAAACATTTCATCCTGCAGCATCAAATTAAGGATTTCCTTTGTTTTAACAGCAATAATTTGACTTGAAAAGTTATGAAAAGATAGTCTGGAAGTCACCGATGACATAGTACTTTACCTGAGAATGGATTAAGCGTGAGTGATGGCTTCGGCATAATGATGGGTACATCAGGCGGTGGTGCTTTATCTGAGTGGTAGCGGCTGTCCCTGTCGTCTGGATCACTGAAAACATGGTCAATAAACTCAACTGTAAATGTTAGTGATTCACTGGAAGTAACAGCCACTGCTTTGTTGTGCTTATATGTCATGGTGGGTAAGGATGGGACGAATCTGGAATTTCACTCGAATGTCATAAAAATGTGAATATGTATCGAATCAAATGCGAATATTCAGTGGCTTCGAATTAGATTAGAATATTGAACGGTGTTGAGATGTCTTGCCAGAGTGGGACATCATCCGGTGGCCATGAGCACAAGTCCAAGCCGTACTTGTCAGCGCTGTGGCCATACACATCGCCGCCATCGATACTTTTTTCTACGTTTTAACTTAATCATGAAAACGATTCTTACAGCCGTCAAATTTCTCACATATCTAATGTACATATATACACTAGGTTACACAATAAAATCATTTAAATTCCTCTAAAGAATAAAATTAACAAAACAAACTCATTCATAACTCGACATGATCTGCAACATCTACCGGGAGCTCAGCGATCAGTAATTGATCACAGACGTTGCTACATAAATAACCTTCAAAAATTAGTTTAACACTAAGCTAACTATAGCTAATCCTAAACTTACCCCAAAGCATAGCTTTATGTAGAGACCCGTCCACCCGTCATTGGGACGGGTAAACACGAATATAGACGGGCAGAAATCTGGGTGGGCAGGTAAAAAATAGAGCAAAACAAGGTCTTCCAAAACCATAGATATTGTTAGTTATGCCTTGAAAGTGAGTGTAAATGGTCTCATATGTGTTTGTAGCCCATTTCAGGTCATCAGGCCAGGCACATGTGAAAGTTCATAAACTAACTTAACAGTTAATATCCATGTGTCCACCAAAACATGTGTGACTGGCAATAATTTTATCCTGCATAAAGCCCTGCCCCAAAGCTTAACCATAACCCTGCACTGCTAACAAAACACCACTCAACACAATACCAATATTACAGTATTATAGCACTAGGCGTAATCATAATCAGTGCCGACAGCAATGACACCGAGTTGCTGGTGAGTTCGTTTTATGAAGTTTATTTGTTTCAGTAATAGTACTGATTTTATTTTGTAACCTAGTGTGTGTATAGGCTTATAATATACGTGAGGAGTAGTTTGGCGGTTGTATGTTGTTGTCTTTATAGTTACGTCAGAAAGAAAAAGATCGCCCGGGACTGGTTTTGCGGTGGAAGACATGAAGGAACATATTTGAAAAAGGCTCAAAAGGCCAGTATTTTTAATTTCGTCCCATCCTTAGTGGTGGGGTACATGGTCGAAATGCACCTCTGCCAGAATGCACCAGTTACAATGCTCCGAATCACTTGGTCACAATGCATCAACCATTTAAGCGCAATGTAGCAATAGGGTGGTCAGAATGCCCCACTTTGGTGATAACGACCCGGTCTGTTTTTAGTTAATAAATAACAATTTATCCATTCTAAAACATAATAGGTCATGTAATAGATTCATACATGACAGGTAGGTTATGTAATATGTAATACAATCGTACACGTATACATACAAAGACAATACTTAAAGGACAAAAAAAGTTAACTGTTTCGTGGCATACACCTAATAGAGTTAATATAAAGTAACAATTTCCACATATACTAAATTTTTTAACACCAGCAGTTTACCAGAAAAATATTTTTTAACACCCAGCCATCCAAATACTATGCGCTACCCCATCTTAGACGAAGAATGACATCACGACGGTGATCGAGGCGCTCTCCACGTAGATTCCCTGCATGGGGTTTGGCTGTTGTCATGCAACTCGGCAACGCGCGTAACATGCTGATGACGGTAAATATAAAGTTGTCTATTATTTAGGCTTGGGCAAGGATTTTTCACTCAAATTAACCATATTGCTGCATGACTTACACATAGAAATATTAACCGTTGTGGAATACAATTTATATGCATAAAAACGTCATTATGTTATCTCTTTGTATGCCAAATTTCGTTCTTGTTCCTAAAATATAACGCGTTCAGTAGCACTTTAAAACGACCCCCTACTCAACAAAAATCGGCCTGTTGCGACACGCTGCCTGTGCTGAGATGCTATGCTTGTTACGCTAGCGCGAGCGCCTCATCGCGTTTACCACCAGGCTGACAATTTAAGCGTAAAATAGGCTTTCTTCTCAAACGTTGCGCCGCGTCAATTTTTTACCAATTCAATCAGAATAAAGCTTATTTTGAAGAAAAATTATTGCTCTATCGATTGGTGATACACACTACGCTGAACTAATAAGAAATCGTCCGCTAAAACGCAATTAAACATGACAACTTATGTCATGGTCGTATTTCGTGAGCAACGTCGCCGTTCCGCATCAGATCGCGTAGTGTGTGGTACCATTCGATCCGGCGTGAAATTTGCTATCCAGTACATATCATTTTATGAATATAGCATTTTATTTGTGGGGGCGCACGCCTTTGAAAGCTGGTGGGACATTTTCCCCGAGTCGCGACACTTCGAGTTTTCGGCAGATCGCCGCACGCGTTAGTAGTAAGTAAGTCGCTAATGTCGTATTCCACGCGTATGTTAGCAATTTCTAAACATCATGGCACATAACGGCTACCAATTGTCTCATGGTCAACGTATTGCATTTTATTGATAATTTATAGCGAATAATTCGTCTATTTGCCTGTTGCTAAATCTATGGGTTTGCCCTTGCAACGAAATAGGCTGACCTAGATATCAACATCACGGTGGGCGCCAGGACTAGTCGATCTTTGTTGTGAGGGGTGTCAAGGAAGCTGTCGAAGCTCGCCGTTTACTTGAGAAACGATCTTTAATTATGAACATATTTTTCACGTCGTGTTGTTTTACTCGTATTGTAGATGACAACTATTACAACTGTGTTGTCCACACAACAGTAATTGATACGAAATTCGGCATAATGCGCCGCTATTTCAGCTAGACCAACGACAAACATACGCCGCTGCAATGTCTGCGACTGCGCCGTTGCGATAAAGCCGACTTTCTACTTGTATTCGCCCAACACATGGATTATTACATTTACAATGCCTTTGAAATAGTATACAACAATTTTATTTAAAAAAAAGCATAGACAAGAAATAACAATTCTTGGAGACGAATTGATCGACCTAGCGTCGTAATTCCATAACATTATAGTTTATATATCTTTTTGTGTTTATATTATAATTACGTATTGTCAAATCATTTTGAAATTCATTCACCCACATGATGGAATGTATTTCGGAATTTATCAATATTACATATAATAATATTTGTTATTAAACTGATTAGTAGTTCAATTTAACACCAATTATTTTATAAATATATGTTATTATAATCTTATAATGCTTTTATTACATTTGATCATATATGACAATTAACATATGTAATCAAATAATATACATATATATATATATATATTTAATGGTTTCTAAATTATAGATTAGTTAATTATGTCAACATTTTACACAAAATAGAGAATTTTCTAGAAGAACTCTTATTTCACGTAAACAACACAATTATATGATTTATGTGAAAATCATGCAGTAGATATACATAACAACAATACCTGTGCTAAATTAAAAGTTTGTAACTTTAATATATGTTTGACTAGAGCATGGCCAAAATATACCTAATTTTCACTGTCATGGCGGCCATATTGGATACCTAACTTGCATAATTTATGCAAAAAAATGAGAAATAGCTCAATTCTATTGAAAACTAGTTACATGCCAAATTTGGTTGATCTGTGTTGAAAAGTAAAGATTTTTGTTTGAATCTATACTACCTACCTTGAAGTTTTGACATTTTCCCCCGAGGTAATCGGGGGAAAAAGTAAAACGTCATATAAAACCCAAACGACATGACATGGTTGAATGAAACTTGTTTTACTATCCGAATATAATATGTATCTTTCACAAATTCATATTTGTATCGCTTTTAGTGACTTTTTTCAATTTTGTGCTTGTCCCTTGCCAAGTGTCAATTTGCTAAAATAACATATTCCCACATTTTCAATATGGCATATCTCTGGAAATATTAGTCATACCACTCTAATAATTTATGTACATATTGACCATGTTGTTGTCCTTGGATGCATGTAATATTGAGCTATTCTAGTAATAAGTTAAAAAGTTGTGTTCAGTCAAAAATGACAGTTTATAATAAATTCCTTGCCCAGGCCTATATTATTGTTATCGCTGAAATTATCCCATCAACTGGTGATACATGTCTACATCAAAGCATTTCTCCTCAAAATGGACCGAGCAAAGTGAACTGTACTTGGACTGGAGGGATTCCAAACAGTACGCGCGCAAATCACCAATGTGAATCCATGGCTTCAATACTACCGGTTGTTTCAACTATTATTGCAACCGTATGCCGAACACGAAGGCATAATTACTAAAGTTTACCATAGATTTAACCACAGATTTAGATATACGTCTATAAGCAGCTGCTAGATGTCACGCCAACTGAACGAACTGTCGAAGACTCGAAATTGTTGACCCTTAACGTCGCAGGAAGCTGACCGGCTTCAGCAGAGATATAGAATGCTGCGCGCTGAATGGCCAAGCCAAGTTAACCCTTCACCTATGGCGGCGTCTCGACCATCGTGGATTTCGTTAGAATTTTTGACTTTAAAGTCACATTCTGGGTAAACCGCTGACGTTAAAAAATTGAGTATATGTGGAAATTGTTACTTTGTATAAACTCTATTAGGTGTATGACACGAAACCGTAGCCTTTTTTGTCCTTTAAGTTACTTTCAAAAATGTACAAAAAGTCTACAAAACCTAATTTCTATATTAATTAAGCATTTAATATGTAATTTTTTAAAGTTCCACAACTACATTATTTATTATAATTTTATACTGATTTAACAATAGTAATATCACTAGCGCATTCCGACCAAAAGTGGTGCATTGCGACTATGTGGTTGGAGCATTCAGGTAGTGGGGCAGTCGGACACTGCCCAGGCCAGGCAATTCCGACTATAATCCATTGTGATGATGAATTAAACTTATTGTTGTACATATGTCTACTGTGTAGGAGGCAGACAATGCAAGTATTTTAGGCTATGGTCTAGGGAAATGCCATGCCATGCTATATTTAAAACTCTGACCCCTGACATGCCAGGTGGATAAGCTGATCACCGCACTACCGCGTTCTCCTCTGTGTGGCGAAGTACACGTGCAATTTCTAGACTAGTCTAGAGTAGACCTATTCGAATCCAAGCTCCATTGGTTCAGTGACTGGAACAGGCGTGAACAGGCGTAATTTTATTTCAATGAAAACATGCCAATAAAGATGGGCAAAAATATTGTAAAATAATGAATGACTGATTGATGGCAGTGTCATGTTGATAAATACATAACCGATTAACCGGCATCGTCGACGCGGATCCCAATTTCAGGGATCGAAATTAAACCTTTGCCTGTTAACTACAATTACTTGCTGCCGCCTCGTTAAAGGAACGGTCATGCTGCAGATGCACATAAGCCATAACAATATTTGCAAGACGTTAGTGGCTGACTTACCGGCACCTCTTTACAGAGGAATCCCCTACATCGATACGATGCCGCTTCGACATTTTCCACCTTTTCGCTTTTCAAAATGGCGGTGTGTAGCATGAGAAAACATGTGAGAGCATTGCTGATTGGTTGTCTTATGTATAGGAAAACAACTTGGCGTTTAGACTAACAAAACTGTCGTCGCAACACATATATCTTGTATAGCTATATTTTTGCAAAATGCACGTCTACGCGAATAAAGTAATTGTTTTCGCCAAGGCGTAATAGGCGTACCACTCGTTGTGAACTTCAGCGGAGATGAATGTGGCGCCACTTGGTGGTTCCATAGTCAACCATGCTAACACATAAATAGAACCGCATGTATCCGCGTACATAAGTAGCCTCGGTTACCCAGACTCCGTGAGGTGGCAGCACTTTTAAGCCCCCTCAACTGTCTTCTCGGCGTAGTTCCGCAGCCGAACGACAGTCGGTTAAGTGAGACTAGTACATAAGATGCGCCCGCGTGGTTACCTAATTTTAATACCTGTACTGTGTGTTTACGCGGAAACCAATAATATAGATCCTGTATTTGTTCATTTATACCTAAATGATATTTTAATTTCTTTTGTGCTCAGAAACCAAATTCAGAATCTGAATCTGAGCGCATCACAATAATAAAAGGCTTTAAAATAAATAATCAATATTCAAATACAAAGTCGATAAACACATCACAAATCGCCCTGGAGCTACGGTGGATAGGCAAGGTAATAACAATGACGTTGGCGCCTGTACCACCACGACATCGACCTTTCATTACAACTAATTTCTTGAACGAAATCGATTATACAGGGAAGGTCGGGTAAAATGGCCCCTCGGCCAAAGTGGACACCCACTATCACAGCATTCCTGGTATACAATGCTGTCAAAGCATCGGTAGTAGTATTTACAGACCCGCCAGGGGACACCACTCAACTTCCTAGTTGTTTGTTTTGTCACGAATAAAAAAGGTGAGTATAGCAAATGTGTGTTTTATGTACTTTTGTTAAAATTATTGATGTGTTTAACAATTTTTTAACACCACATGTACTTTCATAAATGATCTGGGTACGTAATTGTAAATTTGGCCCATGGAGCAATAGTCCGTAGATATAGTTGAATGAGCAATTTCAGTTTGACGTGAATAGCTAGGGATTAAACGTGTTAATAATTAAAATGGCGTTCGACCAATAATCTATATATGTGGCAGAGCTATAGCTGAAAGTGGGCCCCATGTGGTTACAATGCGAATAGATTTAACAAGATTGCCACCTAGAGAATCAATTCTAGATGGCATGTGGACTAGGAAGCCGTTTGGCTTATCAAGAGTCCAATCTATCTATCTAAGTGTATATTTCTTAGGTATATGTCGATTTTTTTTTATATATATTAACACTACTAGCACCTAGTGACCTACACAATCAGCTGATAATCGGTTCAATTCATCTACTGTTTTATGTGAATATGAGAATTTTCTAATATCTAGCTACCAGATATGGGGTCAAATACATTTGTATTTGAAAGTATTTAAATACTTTTTTCAAAGTATTTGTATTTGGATATGTACAATTAAAACTTTTGATTTGGAAAAGCACTATCCTGAGAAAAGATTCATTGCAGTCAATACTTTGGGCTACCGATATTTATAGCTATAATGCGATTATTAAAACGAAAATATGGGAATTATTATATGTACAGCTGTATTAAGGGAATAATGTATAGACTACTCATAAGTCGAGTGATCGAGACGCATATCTTTTTATGCCAAATGTATTTTTGCAATGTTTGCAAAGTGTGTTTTTGCAATGTGTAGTCCAAGTTGTTTCATGTAATTAACTGCGTGTGTTAATTATAATGACAATGCCCTGGCTCAGTTACGAGTAGAGAGGATCGACAGCCATGGAATATTTTTTTTTTTGTTTTTGTTTTTTGTTGAAGATATAATAGATTGTCACGCCACCAGTACTGCATTCATTTGTAACACACAGTGTTATTATAACAGTTAAATGTGGTTCAAGTGAAGTTAAATGTGCTTAATATGTAAATAAAATTATCTCTCAACAGTATATTAGTTTATCTATAATTTTTATTAATTGTAGACATTTGTCTTTCTTGGCATACATTTGGAACGCGACATATTTATATCAAGACATCAACTGCTTCGTAATTGTTGCTAGTCAGGTTATATTTACAATGAAATAGCATATTCAACGTGTTCAAATGTATCAGACTGCAAATATATAACACCAAGGTCAGTATTTTCCACTACCAATTCCATGTGTGAAACTCACAGAAGTACGATATCTCGCTCAACAGATCCACACGACCTGTCCAACGACTGCAGATAAAGAACAAATGTAAGTTTTTATATAGTGCAGTATCCAATCCTCAAGATTGCTCAACGCGCTTTACATTTTACTTCCCTGATCAAACCCTATCTCAACTTCTCTGGGAACCATCCAGCCATATGCTGCAATTGATGCGCGAAGTACACATATCCACCATTTGTCTATAACCAGTTTATACAGCTGAGTAAATTGGAGCAATGTAGAGTGAAACAAGTTGCCCAAGGTTGTAACTCCGCAGCACAGGAATCGAAACTGGGTCCTCTTAGTCGAGAGTCCGACGCTCTACCCCTGAGTGAGCCACTGCAGAAAATAATAATAATAACAATAATAATGACTTCCTTTGCGCCAATATCTTCGAAGATCAAGCTCAGTGGCGCGACAAAACCATGGGATTAATTAGCAAACTCGTAATCGAAAACAATGCGTGAGTCGTCAATGGATGAATGAAGAAGCTAGGAGGCTAAGGAGGATAGGCAGCATTAAAGAGATAGGTTTTTATACGTCGGCGTAATGAAACTATATTACCTTCTGATTTAACACTGGCATGAAGCGAATTCCACACCGTTGGTGCGGTAACCTAGAAAGCTCGGGTCCCGGCTTTAGTTTTCACCCGAGGGATGTAAAGAGGGTTACTACTGGTTGAGCGTAGCTATCTGGAATTTCTTGCTGGAGTTAGCATTGAATTGAGATATATTGGTTGTATAGATGAGAGTGCTTGATAGGCTACTGTACACATTTTGAAAATGATGCGATAATGCACAGGGAGCCAATGCAATGCTTTTAGAAGCGGCACTGAGCGAGAAAAACGAGGAGAACGCGTGACTACCCTTGCTAAACAATTTTGGACACGCTGAAGTTTTGCTATATCCTTGTTATGATCGGACAGAACGTAACAATATTCTGGTAGGTTCTTCTTAGCAATGTACAAGCTGATGTTGTTGTTGCTGCATGAAAAGGCGGGAGAGACGGAGCAGAAGAACAGAGAAGATGGGAGAGACTGGAGAGACGATAAACATGGGAGCTACAGGGGAGACGGGATAGTCGGGGAAAGGAGTAAGACGGGAGAGTTGTGAGAGCCTTGTGAGATGGAAGATATGGATGAGACGGGGAGACGGGGAGACGGGGAGACGGGGAGACGGGGAGACGGGGAGACGGGGAGACGGGAGGCGGGGAGACGGGGAGCCTGGGAGACGTGGAGACGTGGAGACGTGGAGACGGGGAGACGGGGAGACGGGGAGACGGGGAGACGGGGAGACGGGGAGACGTGGAGACGGGGAGACGGGAGGCGGGAGAACTGGAGAGAGGAGTGTGACCTGGGAGAAGAGGGAAACTGGACACTCGGGAAGACTGGAAAGACCGGAGCGGCGGGAGAGATTAATGAGATAGAGAGACAGCATAGACAGGGTAGAGGAGAAAATCAGCTACTCACGACAATGTCGCCTCGTTTAAACCAGCCACAACAGCTGAAGTGAGAGAAACAATCATATCGTCCCCAAGTAAATCCTGTGATCTCGACCCTTAAGTAATCTATAGATTACCTAAATAGCTACAAGCCCATTTCCAGCCTGAGCTTTATTTCAAAAGTACTTAAAAAGGTTATAGCTAGTCTCAGGTCTCATATCTATACAAATGATTTATCCATATGTCGCAGTCAACGTACAAACAATTTCACTCCACAGAAACTGCTCTTTTTAAAGCACATAATAACATAAGCCTTAACATTGATAATGTAAAGTTACCGCACTATAACCCTGCTTAATCTATCTGCCACATTTGATACAATTGACCACGACATTATCATTATACGTTATCAACTGAGTACGGCATATATGGCACATATTAAATTAGGAATTCTCCACTTCTGTCGCTGGCTGCAGCCCGAGAGGTGACAGGGCAACGAAAATGTCATCATTCTCAACGTGCGTGATGGCTAATGGCTACTAAGGATTCAAAGTAATAGTTGCCCGGTTACCAGACTAGGGTCACATTTAATTTTGTTGTATTTCTTTTCTTGCCTCCCTCTCGTCATGGGTGAGTTGACCATAATCTCTATTTCTATTGTCTTTTTTCCTCTCACTTTTCTCCCACTAGATTCTCTATTAGCACCCTCCAATGCCTTCTATCTCTGTATGTCAGTTTTTCGTCTCCCATGTTTTCCATATGAACAGCCCATATCAACATATGCCTCCCCAATTTCTTCTTAAAACCTTCCTTCACGCCAAGCTCCACTCTTAGTTCATCCACTCTTCCCTTGTCAGCTTTCTTAGCTTCCATAGTTCTACTTACCAGGTTGTTTTTCGCAAACCTGGACTTTCTCCTGTTTTTCTCTGTTAGTGCCATCGTCTCTAGTGCATTCATGTATGCCGGGGTAACCCACGAGCTGAGCACATTTCCTTTAAGTTTACGTGATATATATGCGTCTATCTCCCATCACCCCTTCGACTCTCCTCCAAGGTTTGTCCCTGCTGTAATCCTTGTTATTACCAAAGCAAATTATCTAGTTGATTTTGCACTGGGTAATTGAAATTTCCTATAGTGAATTTATAAATTGTAAATAAGCAGCAACGTTACATATTGTGAAGTTACTTGTTGAACACCAAACCCTCATCAGCTGGTTAAGGTTGGCATGTTTAATTATTGTTTCATTAGAGTAAGTGACTACATGTTGGTATTGGTCGTGGTCTTTGTCATTAGGCTTTGGAGATACCTTGAGAAAAGCGGTGGCCGGCTATAGGCGGATATTATTTAGGGGCTATGGGTTCGTATCTTTAATAATGTGTTGTTTCTTTCTTACCGTTTGACTTTGACGCCTTCTGTAAATGGTTTTGTTGAACTGCCAGCTTCATCGGTCAGTGAATTTAGTTGTCATGTCGGTATTCATTTTAAGCCAGTTGTGTTTGTTTGGCTGTCGGAGGCCCCCTCCAATGCAAACTCCTGGCTACGCCACTGGTAGTAACCGTCTTTACATTCTTCGCGTGAAAACGAAAGCTGAAACCCGAGCTTTCTCTGTTGCCGCACCAACACTGTGGAATTCGTTTCCTGCCAGTGTTAAATTAGGAAATGTAGTTTCATTCCGCCGGCGTCTATAACCACCTCCTTAGATTTCTAGCACCTTCACCCATCCGTCGACGACTCGCGAATCGTTATACGATTATGAGATTGCTTAATCCCTTGGTTTTGTTTTGTGTGAATGCAAGCGAGTGTGTGGCAGTGCGACATGGTGTGTGGCCGAGTGGCGCTGAAACTCCGACACAGCTCCCTCCAATATTAATGTTGTTCTGATACAGGTGAACATTTGTAATTGACGGATAAAATGGCAATGCACTCCATGTGCTTCTATGTAGGCACACATCCCCTAATTTCATGGGGTTAGGCGGGGGATTGCCAACAACGCACGTATGTGCCTGCTATGCATAATGTTCTGGTTGCACATATTCATCCGGACCTCCCATGTAGATATACACTCAAAATAATTATAATGTTTCAGTCTTATGCTCATGAAACTGATAACAAATATGCTAAGAAACACAACACAACAGACAGACAACAGAGACCCACACAGTGTGAAGACATGCTGAGTTACTACTCGACATTACGCAATGGAAAATATGGCTCCATCCTACGGCGCACGACTGCTATAGAAATGAAGCACAATGGACGACTTGATGGCCCGGGCGTTTACACTATATTATGGCTCTCCGCGCCACTGCTGCGACATTCTTCATCGTGACAGAGGCGCAGGCTTGACGTGGACGTGAAGCTTCTCTCACTCCCAGGAATGTCTGACCGGAGCTCTGTGGCATGGCTGTTGTGTCGACTGCTGACGTTGTTGCTACTCATTTGTATCACTACAGGTAAACATGCATGCATATTCTTAAAATAACGTACCGTATGTTTCCACTGAGTTCAGTTCCACTGATGAGCGTGGTGCATGGCACCAGGGTAGACGTCGAGCATCGGGAAATGTCGACCCTGAACACAGTGGCGAATATTACATTGTTACTGGGAATAAATATACTATTATATAGATGTATTAGAGACATGTAGTAATGCAGTAGACACTGCTACTGGGTGACACCGCCGGGTTACGACAGTGCCCTACCGTGCTGAGTTGTTCACCAGAGCGTGACGGGTAGCAACATAGGCGCCGTCACTTGCCGGAGCACGTTTGGATTGATGTAGGTGATTTGTTTCTTCAAAATCGGGACATTAAAGCAGGCGTTTGCCATAACTATTGCACTAATTGACGGGGTCGTTCCCCGAGGCTGGAATCATCGTGCATTACTTCAGTTGCTCTTGGCATAAGCGTGGGACAGTTATGTCGCGAAACACTGATATACAACTCATGACAAATTCAAACTCATCGGTAGGTGTGTGTCTAACGCGCTTGTAAAGCTTAGCCAACGACAGTTATGAAAGTGACAATGGCGCGGAAATGATGCAATGGTTGCAAATGGAAATCAGCTAACATGTTAAATTGCGTTTCGATATGTAAGATTTATTCCCAGTTGCATGTTACATGACTACAATGTCGACATTCTGAAGAAGTACTTAATTAAGGGATGACTCAAGAGTAACATATACAACTGTGAAAGTAAAATTTATGGGGCCATAAATACTAACTACTGGCTTGGATCTGAGGAATCGTAATATGATGGAACGTAGTCGGAGTTTCGGCAATACTTTCTCTCGGCGCTGTCTCGAATGACGACATCACAAGATGGGGAGGGAGTGCTGTTGGAGGTACTTGAAGGTTATAGAGCAAATACATGTCAAGAATATTCGACTTTATAGCTGCTACGTTATATATTCCTATAACGTAGTAAATAAGAATATTCGTGACTATAAAGACAGACGATGGTAGCAAATAATAAGCGGAGAATACAACATAGCTGCATAGCAAAGTGCATACATTATTTAGGTATTAAACGTATATTAACTTTGACATAGAGTGCGATATAAAATCGTCAGTTCGCCCAACCGAATACGGTCGACGATGGAAGGTATAAAGCAACATTCCGCACACCCTGACCCGTATAATTTGCAGCGTTCTTTGGCTGAAACATGGAGTGTTTCTGGCAAGATACATAATGATAGATCTGTGGATTTTTCCATTAGCACATGTGGAAGATTTGAAGCTTGGATTCTTGCTTTGCGGTCTGAAATTAATTTAAGTACATTAGAACAGGAAGGAGAAGTAGGCGTGATTAACGCTAATTAGCGAAGCTACGCAAGTAAGTTACAAAATAAAGCTGTCGCCATTAAACAAATATTGTCAAAGACGACAAATGTCAAGATTTAAAGTTAATTGTAGAGTTTTGCGTATTTATCAGTACATGTACTTGACAACTTGCTGGATAATTTGCCGACAGCTTCTTTGCAAGTTCGTTGACCGCTCATATATGCAGTGTGACAATATCGAAACTGTTGCAATTATGAAGTTTCATCTGAAAGAAATATATCTTTACTATGAAAGAAAACACAAGGCCTCTTTAAAAGATAAACGTGATGATTTCAGTACCGCTTGGCACTGGGCAAAAATTGTTGGTACATTAGATGTAACGATATCAAAATCCCCAACGATGAACCACACCAAGAAATCCTTCGATATCTTTCAAAGTTTTTGTTGCGACTCTCATCTCTCTACTCTCTTCAAGCAGTGGTATATGACTAGTTTGTTGTATACTAGAGAGCGTCACCATGTGCATATACACCCCTACATGGTGCTGTTACATGGCGTTAAAATAGTGTGATTTATTTGTTGTTTTAATGTGGTCAGGAGAGCACAACCACACTCTTTATGATCACCCACAAACAATGTTTTTTTTTTTATAAATGAAAGTTTTGGTCCGCGGAGAGATAACTGTACTGTGCACAATTTACCGTATGTCTAAAACAGTTTGCATTATTTGGCCTAAGACTAAAACAGTTTGCGTTGCACTGGTATAGAGAGAAAACAATTCGGCAAACATGAAACAATACGTAAACACCATCTGCACTCCGTATACTAATTTTTGTCAACAGCGCTAAGACTACGTAAGCACAATATACTGGTGTAAGTGTTACAAGTGCGTGTGAAAATAAATGCATATGTTGACCCCAAGGGCAACGTTAGGTGTAACAGATCGTATAGTTGAAATGCCTGTTAATAAAACGGCAATATAGGCTATCTCTGCCTTTCAATTTACTGTCGTTGGCAACTCATCCAGCATAACAATCTGGGCGGGGACTGAAACCACAGAGTGAGTCACTTAGTGTCCCAAATTAGTTCTATGGTCAAACGTTGAGAATATCGTTTTCTTGAGAACAAAATATACTATAACACTGGCTTGCAGGCGGGCGTGCGGGCGGGGGAGGGCGGGGGGTTTGCAGATATATACAATATAGAAGTTGTGTGTGTGTGTGTGTGTGTGTGTGTGTGTGTGTGTGTGTGTGTGTGTGTGTGTGTGTGTTTATGTGTGTGTGTGTGTGTGTTTGTGTGTGTGTGTGTGTGTGTGTGTGTGTGTATGTGTGTGTGTGTGTGTGTGTGTGTGTGTGTGTGTGTGTGTGTGTGTGTGTGTGTGTGTGTGTGTGTGTGTGTGTGTGTGTGTGTGTGTGTGTGTGTGTAATTCCATAGATATCCATGAAACCTCAATCTCAGAGGCGCCAAAAATAAAACCATTTTACGTAATCATAAGCGGAGACAGGTAAGAGTCGGCATTTGAGCATGGAACCGCCGAAAATTCATGGTGGAAAAGCAATTTCAAACAAACGTGTTTTATGTGTTTTTATCAAAGGTGGCTACTGTTTCAGAAGATTTAATGGTAATATGGATTTGATTCCAGATTGTTGGCCCAGCTACAGAGAAATATATATTAACACACAATTACCAATAATTATTAAGAGTAGTCTTATGAAGAAAAAGTTGTTTGGAAGCAGTTGAACTAAAGGTTCTAGGTTGGGTTGACAAAGGTTGACATAAAACATGTTTTAGTTTAAGTTTTTTAATTTATTAGCAAAACCAGTTGGTGCATAACACTTTTATGGAGACATACCATTTGCATGGGTTAAAAATAGGTATGTCGACTTTAGTGGCTTCAATGAAATGTAATGGCTTCAACTGAGTTTGTATTGGCACAGAGATCCACACATACAAGTTCGCACGTATGCACGCATTAACACACAAACGCGGGGGCGCCCACACCGACACACACACACACACACACACACACACACACACACCGACACACACACATACATATACACATACACATACACACACACCGACACACACACACACACACACACACACACACACACACACAC